>OY283141.1:31496641-31655706 GCA_958299785.1 Medicago lupulina | reverse complement strand
CGGCAAAAATTCATCAACATAGTGCAATTCTCATAATTCAATCCAATTCATATACCGAGAAGTGTTTATAAGGTTTAGTGCATATATAGAGGTTATACAATATAAAATATACATCTTAGAATACTCAGACGGGTCCCCTAATGCACGAAGTGACGATCAAGAAGTGGCTGACAAAAGCCCAGCTCGCTTGAGCGAGGGGACTGCTCTCTTAAGTGAGATCTTTACAGAATGGATGTTTCCTGCTCGCTTGAGGTTCGCTCGTGGCTCGCTTCAAGCGACCTAAATGACGAAGGTTAAGGTTTTGCATGCTTGGGTTTCGCTTACAGCTCGCTTAAGCGTGCGGCTTCTTACAAATTTTGGGCAACTATTTTGAATACTCGCTTAAGCGACGGGCATTTCGCTTAAGCGACCTGACGCTAAAGGAATCTGGGCAGCTAGCTTGAATGCTCGCTTAAGCGACGGGTCTTTCGCTTAAGCGACCATTCATCTGGGTAGGGAAAACCTCTACGGGTTCTCTAACCCTATCTCATCAAAACCCCAATATTTAACCCCTGATTACCCAAAACGTGTTCTAACAGATGTTTATAGGTTCAATATACAACAATGCACAACAAATAACACAAAACAACAACATCAAACAGCAATTCATCTCATTTTTATCAATTCCACAAAACCATCCCTAACCCTAACTCAAGAACAACATCAATCCAATTTCAGAAATTATGTATTAAAATCATTGCTAGTTAGCCTCACCCTTACCTGGATTAAGATGATTCAAAACTCTACAGAAATCAGGTTCCCTTTTGGCTCTTCTCCCTTGTTCTTGGCTTCTCTCCCTCTTCTCCCAAAACTCT
The DNA here is from genome assembly GCA_958299785.1 of Medicago lupulina. NCBI lineage: Eukaryota > Viridiplantae > Streptophyta > Magnoliopsida > Fabales > Fabaceae > Medicago > Medicago lupulina. Next base: position 31,654,852 of record OY283141.1, on the reverse strand, counting down.
GTTTTTCTCTTGTACGTGAAAATGTTTTCTGCCTTTTCTTTTCCTATTCTCACCAATATTTCCTTAACCCCCCTTTCATTTCACTTAACTCCCCTTAATTCCTATAATTAAAATGTAACCCCCTCCTAACTCCAATAATTTCTATTAATTCTCATAAATAATAAAAATAACTATATAATAAAATACAACACACCACATAATCACATAAATCATTTAAAATCATATAAAAAACTTAAAATCAACCGAAAATAATCAAATAATAACTAGGGCGTTACATTAGGATTGTTTTGAAAAATGTCCAAGTGACCGTTTTCGGAAAATGAGACGAACTTAGTGTGATTTTATGATTTCTTCGATTTAGCCTAGGATACTCATATGCCTAATCTACAATGAACATATATGAGTAGTGCATATACTTTTTTAGGCAATTGGCCGTGTTTGATTAGTCTTAAAATGAAGTTGTTTCTAGTGTTTTGAAAGTTGTGAATAATGAGACGAACTTGTCAAATAGGTGTTTGTGTTTGATATGGTAGAACTATAATGTGATTGGTTCTCGTTTTCTTTTTGGTGAATTATGAACTTGATACTTTGTTCATTCTTGAGGTGTGAAAATTGTGGTGAATATGATGTTGATATAGTTGATTTAATTGCATACGAATGTTGGTGATATTGTGGGTGAATGCATGTATGCAAAATGATGGTGATGTTGATGGTGAATTTTGTTGTTGAACATGTGCATAGTGTTTCATATGTTCATGCATCATAAGTTGTATGAATATTTATATCCAATGAGCTAATCGAATACGTTGTATTCAAAATAAGGTGATCGAATACTTTGTATTCAAAATGAGGTTATTAAGATGTTCAGTTGGCATCTGAGGTAACGACCTTGTTGGTGATTGGTACCACATGCATGTAGGAGTCGGTTTAGGCGCATTGCATGAATTGACATTGAGTCATATTTGCTTATGTGCTTAGTGATAATGGTGTACTTGTTGAATAATATTGATTAGTGAATTGTATGCTTGTTGAATTTGTGGATGACTTTGTGATGAAGTGAATTTATGATGGTTGATGAATAAAATTAACGAGTTATCATGATGCTTAATCTTTGAAAATTTAATTTGATGTTTTTAAACTTCCAATTGGTTATGCTTAATTATGTAATGTATTGACTAACTCCCAAGGGTTGTTTGATCACCGCCTCACCATATTTGAATATGGTGTAGACGCCGTGCAGGAGTAGCTTTGTTGCTTCCTTGGTTAGTTGCTTGAGGATAGCGGGAGCTTCTTCTGTTTTTCTGTTTCAAGTCTTTAGTATAGGGCTCTGATCTTAGGACGTCGGTCTTTACTTTTATTGATGTTGACTATTTTACTTGGTGTTGATATTTGTACTTTTATGTCTGAGACTAGAAGTTTATCTTGTGATGTATGTATGATGATTATGACATGGTTTATTTGAGATGTACGCTATTTATCCGCTGCGACGTTTTGTTGAAAAAATTTATGCATGTTGTTTTGAGACATATTGAAGATGTGACGACTATTTCTTGAATATTTATTATATTCGCGTTTTTATTGCTTAAATACAAGTAGGGCGTAAGACTGTGGTATCAGAGCCATGTCGGTCTTGTCTGGACCAAAACCGGGTGATTTTCCTGTTGTATGCGAATGGTATTGAGTTACCTTCGATACTTGTTGTGTTGTTTCGTTGTTCTCACCTATTGGTTTGGTTTTTGACGTAGAAGTGAGATGGTCGGTGGAGCTGGTAGGAATGATGATGCGATTGCATAGTCTTTGACTGTGATGGCTCAGGTTTTGGCTCATGATCAGGGGAATGCTGGTCACGGTCATTAGGACCAGGGAGAAGCTGAGGAGCGGAGGCTTGATCTTTCGTGCTATGGTTTGACCTAGAGGGAGCTTTGACTTGGACGCAAGTCATGGAGATGATCTTTCGTGCTATGGTGACTAGTGATGATCAGAAGGTCTGCACACATGCTTGTTGAAGAGGCTGAGTACTGGTGGACGGGTGCTAAGAGGAGGATTGAGGCTAGTGGCGATGTTGTGACTTGGGAGACGTTCAAGAATAAGTTTTTGAGGAAGTACTTTTCGGAGGACTTAAGGAACAAGAAGGAAGCAGAATTCTTGAACTTGAAGCAAGGAAACTTGTCTGTTGCTGAATATGCTGCCAAGTATGAGGAGCTTTCGAGGTTTAGTCCCTACATCAACGCAGAGGATGCTATGGTTTCGAAGTGTGTGAAGTTTGAGAATGGCTTGAGGCCGGATATCTATTAGTACATCTGTTTTCATGAGATTAGAGACTTTAACACTTTGGTGCACAAGTGTCGTATGTTTGATGACGCCGGAAAAGCTAGGGTGAACCATTACAAGGCGATGCATGACAAGAAAGGAAAGGGCCATGGATTTGGGAAGCCGTACAACAAGGATAAAGGGAAGAAGAAAGAGGTTGGTGGAGGCTCAAAGCCGAGTATAGCTGATGTCAAGTGCTTTAAGTGTGGAACTTTGGGTCACTATTCTAATGATTGTAAGAAAAGAGAGAGTTTCTACAAGTGTCGGCAGAAAGGTCATAATTAATATGAATGCAAGAGGGAGATTACTTGTTACAATTGTGGTGAAGCATGTCATATCACTACTAAGTATACACAGCCGAAGAAGGCGGCGGGAAAGGTGATCGCTTTGAATGCGGAGGAGGTGAAGCCGCCGAATAATCTAATCTGAGGTATGTGTTTTATCAATAGTACTCCTTTGATTGCAATTGTTAATAATGGTGCAAAACATTCTTTTATCTTGAGTAGTTGTGTTGAGCGTTTGGGTTTGGTTGTAACTTCATTTTCACGTGGAATGGTCATCGATACCCCGGCCAATGGCTCGGTGACTACTTCCTTGATGTGTGCTAAGTGTCCCGTTAGTTTTGGTAGAGTTGACTTTGAGTTGGATTTGGTTCGCTTGTCGTTGAAGCATATGGATGTGATTTTCGGAATGGATTTGATGTTGACTTTTTGTGTTAACATCAATTGTTTAACCAAGAGTATAACATTCTCTAATCCGGTCGATGAAGTAGGTGGGAAGTTCTTGACCACGGAGCAAGTGAAGAAGTCATTGGATGGTGAAGCTAGTGTGGGAAGTTCGTTGAAGGAAAGTATTGAGAAAGGATTTAGCGATTTGCTGGTAGTGAGCAAGTTTCTCCAGACGACATTACCAACTTACCGCCGGAAAGAGAAGTGGAGTTTGCAATTGATTTGGTACCGGGAACGAGTCCTATTTCGATTGCGCCATATTGGATGTCTGCATCAGATTTGAGTGAGTTGAAGAAGCAGTTGGAAGAGTTGCTCGAGAAGTAGTTAATTAGGCCGAGTGTTTCGCTGTGGGGTGCTCCAGTGTTGTTGGTTAAGAAGAAGGACGACAGTATGAGGTTGTGTGTGAATTATCGACAGTTGAACAAGGTGACAATCAAGAATCAGTATCCGCTTCTGAGGATCGATGATTTGATGGATCAGTTGGTTGGTGCAAAGATGTTTACTAAGATTGACTTGAGGTCACGATAACATCAGATGAGGGTGAAGGCAGAAGATATATCAAAAACTGCATTCCGAACGAGGTATTGTCACTATGAGTATTTTGTGATGCCATTTGGTGTGACTAATGCACCAGGTGTCTTCATGGAGTATATGAATAGGATTTTCCATCCTTGTCTGGACCAGTTTGTGGGGGTATTTATAGATGATATTTTGGTGTATTCGAAGGGAATAAATGATTTTCCATCCTTGCCTTTAGAGGGATTTGCGGAAGCTACTTTTAGTTGTCAGAGAAACACCATCTTCATGTGGGAAGTTAGCGAGGCATACTTCTTCCCCGAAGAGTCAATGATGCTCCCTTATTTATATATTTGCTTCCGCCCCTATTTAATTTTGATCTTTATTCCCCCATACTAACTTATACTACTTTTAGGATTACAACCATTAAACTTCACCTCTCGGTCCTTCTTTTAATAATTGTTACTAAGTATTAAGAACAGTGAGATTAGATTAGAAAATAGGGTTACATAAAATTAAGGTTCTAGACTTGGTTTGATTAGGATTAGGTCATTAGACTCATCCAACATTCCTAAGACAAAGAAGTCCACTCACTCATGTTCATCGTAGACATAGAGAAGAAGAAGAAGAAGAACATGAAAGTAAATAAGAAGAAAATAAAGATGAACTTTTATTCAAAGAAACAATTGTCACTTATTATTTCCAAGAACAAAAGATGAATTGATATGTCTGCTAGCTACTCTGTTTATAGCCTAATACTGACTTAAGCCCTAAGCAATACATCATTGAAGTGTTACACAAGAAAATCCATGGGCTTCTAGGTCAAAATAAACTGAAAAAGGCACCTGGAACCTTGGCACGGTCGTGCCACCACAGGCACGGGTTGTGCCAACACTCTGGCAAACCAGCAAAAAGGGACTCCATCCATCGAGCACGACCGTGCATGTGGCAGCACGGGCCTTGCTAAGCTTCATGCTTTGGCATTGACATTGAAACTTTGGTGGTGTGGCCACACCATATATTTTTGCAAAGGATCCTCAAATTTTTGTCTTCAATCAACTCCAAATCAATGTTTAGATCATTTTATCCTTAAATCATGCTCCAAAACCATTTCGTTTGCTCTAAGACTCAATCTTTTCATATATTCGTTCCTGAAATTAAATAATATGCAATTGAGTAAAATAGTTCTAGAAAGCAAATAAAAAAACATAAAATCTAAATAAAGTAAACTAAAACCAACACTTAAAAGACACTAATTATTGACTCAACAATCTCGTTCGCCCTTGTTTTAAATAAATTCAGTAGTTTACCAAAATTCAGGGTAAACAACAACACATTTAATGCCTTGGAGTTTCCAAGAGCTAATTCATCTTCATTCGTGGACCACTCTTCTTCTAGTTTCAGATCAGCTGTCTTGTTTCCATCTTTGTCAAGAACAACAAGATGTTCCCAACCCTTCAAAACTGCTTTCCAAGTCTTGTTATCTATGGGTTTGAGGAAAGCACTCATGCGAGATTTCCAATAGTCATAGTTGGAACCATCCAACAGAGGTGGTATGTTCATAAATCCTCTTTCCTTATCCATAATACCATAAAGTATCTTCCCTGGAGCTCACCCAAAAACAGGCAGGGTGCCAACTTTTATGCCAATTGAAATTCTGGCATGCTAGTTTTATAATGTTTTATATGATGTTCCAACATTGAGACACATGTGGAATGTTGAGTTCAATGTTTAAACATTTGACTAGCGAAAAACAAACTAAACAAGATAAAGTAAAAGACAGAAACGTAAAAGGCACAGGAGGTTTGTTAACCTAGTTCAGTGACATACACACCTACTCTGGGGGCTACCAAGCCAAGAAGGAAATCCACTAGAGTAGTCCTTGTTCTAAGTTCACAACAAACTCCAAGTTTACAACATATCACCTAGGACCTACCCGTACTGACTTCAACCTAGGAACTCCTAGATATGAGATCCCATCTCACTTCCACTCAATCACACACCCTGTGATTATCTGATTACAAACAATAAGATGAAAACACTATCAAACACAAACTAACTCCGTACTTCAAAGCTTATGAGCAGTATACAAATTACAACTCAATTACACATAGTCCTAAGCTTGCATCAAGGTGATACATGAAAGGCTCACAATAAAACAATGACTCAAAACCCTAAAAGCTCTAATATAAAATGACGGCTTGAATAATCAATTAGGATTCACATCCTTGTATAAATACTTTGAAGCAGTACGGGCTGAATAAACTTGTAAGGCTTCATAAACACTGTAGATCCAAGAGCTGATCCGCTTCACAAGAATCAGGACAAACACCACGTTTCCTAAAATGTCGAAACATATTTAGGAACAATAAATGCACATCCAAAGTTCCCTAAAATATTGTCACTACTTTAGGAAATAATCACGCAGCTGATTCTGGACAACAAGTAAATAGGCGTGGATTCCTTAAATATATTAAGTGCGCGTTACACAAGGCACATAATTAGGGCACATTGAGTTGTACCAAACATGTTGAAACATTTGGTCCAACATCTTGCTTGTATATTTGATTTAGCATAAACGAGGCCAACAAACAAATATTCAACAGAGGTAAACACTTAAATTACAATGGAGAATGAGGTATAATATTAGGAAGAAAGATGTAGTAATAGAGAGAATGAATGAAAATAGTATATTCTAAAATGCAGTAATGAATAACGAATGAATGTGATGTGTACATATGCTCGCATAAGATGTTAATTCATGATGAAAATCTATTGTCGTACGATGAAGATCTATGTTGGGATCGTAATTGTTGAATGATGATGATGAATGATGTAATAAATGATGTTTGTGAATGACCAGTAATGATGATGACTTATCTTGTTGACGGTGATGAGTAAATGATGAAGCGGGTTATGTTGCGAGTAGGAGTTAAAGCATTGGGTAAGGTTGGGGTTGATAATAACAGTGAGAAAAGATATCAAGTTAATTAAGGTTAATGACACAGTAATTTAATAGAGCAAATTGTGTGGGTACATGGTGAGTCTAAAAACACACAATTTGATAATAGGGGATATGAAATAGGTGTTTTTCCAAGTAATAGAGGATGCTAATCATAATCTCCTTAAACCAATAATGAGTTTAGGAATACCGTTAAGTGAAAGAGTAAAAGACCCAAGGTAGTTAAAGAACTTAAGATGAATGTTAGATAGTAACTTATAAGGTGTAAAAAAAATGAATAAAGAATATAGAATTCTAATTTAGATGATCGTAAACGATGAGAGGGTCATTAAGACGAAATGTATGGGAAGATAAGGACTTGTATATTAAGTAATGAAAGATAATAGGAATTATGATAACAATGAATAAGACGGGGATCGATTAGAAAAGATCAAGATGCATAGGAAGTAGGATAAGAGGTAATAGTTAAAATGGTTGACGATAATATTAACAACCGGTATTGAGAGAATGAAACCTCATATTATAGTGAAGTCGCAGTGAGGAAAGTTGATGAAGTCGAATTTAATGATAAGGTGAGATAATAACTTTATAATAGAACAAAGTTATGCTTAGGAGAATGGACGATGCATAGATGACGATACACGCGAGAACAAAGTAATAAGATATAAGATCATTTTATTGAAGAGAATAAGTATGAAAAAGTTAATGACAATGGTGAGGAAGAACCTAGTTATTTCGGGGGGAAGTTGTATGTAATGATAATCAATAAGAAAACATATTGAGACTAGGAATGAGGAATAGGTTATGATATCAGGGATAAATTTTATTGAGAGCCTATAATAGATGAGAGAATAAAGTATGCCCATAAAATGCGAAATTCTGGCACGTTAGACTTAGGATGTTCTACATGATGTTCCAACACCAGTTAAACGAATTAAGATGTTGAATGAAAGGTTAGAACATTAAGCTAACAAATAAAACAAATGAACGGAAACAAACAGGAAAGTAAAAATGCACAGAGAGTTTGTTAACCCAGTTCGGTGACAACACACCTACTCTGGAGGCTACCAAGCCAGGAAGGAAATCCACTAGTGTAGTCCTTGTTCAATAGCTCTCAGCAAACCAGGGTTTGCACTATGAACCTAGGACCTACCCGTACTGACTTCAACCTAGGAACTCCTAGATTTGAGATCCCATCTCACTCCCTTACAACTGATCACAGACTCTGTGATTCTCAAAATACATACACAATTAATAAAGTGACACTACAAGAAACGTGCCATTTAGCAACGGCAGAAACCGTTGGTAAAGGTCTCAAAAGCCGTTGGTATAGGTTATAAAACTTATACCAACGCCCACTTGCTACCGTCTAGGATACTATGCTTATACCAACGGCAAGAATGCCGTCCCAATAGCTTATACCAACGGAAAATTAGCTTGATGCTATAGATTTTGGAGTTATAGCAACGACATTTTACACCTATTAAATAGTTTTAGTCAACCTCCATATCCGTTGGTATATGACCAAAATGTCCGTTGCTATAGGTTCTCTTTTTTTTAAAAAAATAAAATTCAACCTAATATAAATATTTTTTAATAATAACTAAAATTTCACAATAATTCCTGACCAAAAAAAATAATATATTCGGCTATACTTTTTTATTGCACTACACAAAATTTAAGGTAACATCAAAGAAAATTTCAATTATATGATCAAAGTAGTAAGTCTTACAAACATATCAAAATAACAAAATAATGTCAATTTTATATAATAACCAACACAAAAATAGATACTACATAAAAAAAAACACTAGATGAACCTAAACATATCCAAGATGATTTTTTTTTCCTAATCTTCCTCTCTTCCGTCTTCATCACTGCATCGACTTGAAGAATTTATCTGGTTTGGAGTACTAGCACCATTTGTGGCCTATTAAAAATAAAAATAAAATATGTTACAAACTCTACTTAATTCATGTTATCATAATATTCGATATCTGAACTCGAAAAGTAAAATATCAATTATATAATATACCTGTTTTGCAGCTTGTATAATATCATTCAAATCTTCTTGAGATAATCGATTTTGTATCACTGAAATCATACTTGCCATAAACACATTTGTCCTCTCTTGAATTTCTCGCATTTTCTTAAGTTCATCTCTCAATTCTTGATTTTCAGACAAAGTAGCTTTTGATTTCTTAGGTTTGGGAATATTGCCTATACAACCCACATGTCCCCTCTTTTCAACTCCTTTTACTCGGGAATAAATGTCATTGTTCCAAGGCATATGACTTTGTGTCCCAAAAGATTGAGAAGTTTCTGCCTCATTATTATGTTTGTTTAGTTCTTCCTGAAAAATTATAAGATATATAGATTATAAGAATACATTTTAAAAGAGAATTCATTAATATGACAATCAAAACAATTGAAAAGGGTCACTTTTATGTCATAATCATAACAAAAATGTTCATTAAAATAGAACATTTGAACATAATTCAGAACAGAATTCAAAACAGAGTTCATTAATTTAAAACAAAATTCAGAACATAATTAAATTAGAACAACTGAACCAGAACAATTAAAACAGAATAAGCAGGATCAAAGTAATGGTTGTGGATGGTCATTCGAATAGGGGACCGCTCATTCGAATATATCAGTTATTTGTAACAACTAGTTCAATTTTACCAACAATAAAAACACACAGCATCATGACAAAAAATTCGAAATGAGGCCAATATAAATAACAAAATTCCCCACCTGAATGGCATCATAAAAATCATTCAAAGGGAACTAACTGAACTATACTTGCAAAACAAACTTCAAAACATAATTCAATCAGAGCAATTGAACCAGAATAATTGTTACAGAACAATTAAAATTGAATAAGCAAGTCCAATTTTATGTCACAATTAGAACATAATTTGTAACAATTAAAACAGAACAATTGATCTAGTTTCAATTCTTAAGGTCATAATTCAATTTTATACAACCTTCAATTTTATACAACAGACGGGGATCCAATTTCATTGATTTAACATATCGTTTTAGTATAAGTTATAGAATCAAAAAAGGTATGAACGAAAGAAAGTCTTACTATAAATCTTGCAGCATGTTCATTAACAATTGAACCATCTTTACGAGTACGTGTATCAATGTAAATCTCTTTGCGTGTGGGCGACACTCCTTTGGCTTTTTCTTTCTAATACCAAACAAATGAAATTATAAGTAATTTGCTTTATAAATACAATTTATTCAATTACAAGTTCAAATATTAACTAACCTATAAATATATAAATATATAAAAACAACTCAAATCACAAACAAATTGACAAAATCCAAGAAAGAAAAGTCAAAACCTTAACAGATAGGCATTCAAATTGTGCATACATAAAAACAAAAGAAGGAGAGAAAAAGAGTCTTGAACCTGTTTGCAACAGTCAAGTGAGATGAGCTAAGTGAGCAACGGGTCGAGCGAAGTGAAGGATTTAGGAACCTGTTTGCGGCAGCAAAGTAAGATTAGCGATAAGCTGATCGAAGTGAACTGATGAGTGAAGGTTTTGGGAATTAGATTGATGAAGTGAAGATTTAGGGCAAATAAATTTGGAAATTAGAGAGGAGAAATTAGATTAGGAACCGATTAGGGGACCTGTTTGGGAGTTAGATTGATGAACGATGAATGAATTTTTGGTATGAGCGATTGCCGATTGATGGATGAATGAGGAAAAACTTTAGTTTTGTTATGTATCTGTTTGTTATAACAATAATGAACGATGTGAGGGAGAAAGTGGTGTTTTGTTATTTATATTTTTTTGAGAAAGTGGTGTTTGTTATTTATATAATAATAATAATAATAATAATAATAATAATAATAATAATAATCTATCACAGTATATAATTGGGAGCAAGAATGTTCTATTGTTTTTGTTATTGAAAAGATAAAAAAATTATTTTTTTAATAAAGAATTTTTATTATATTTTTTTTTAATAAATGTTATATTTGTTATATTATTGTTAAAAGATTAACATATTTGTTACCTATAATAATGAAACCGTTGTATCTGAAAAATTAAAGTTTGTTTTTTTTAATAACAAACTTTTGCTACATATAAGTGAGAGTAGAAATTATATAAATAAGACTGTAATGTTGTTGCAAATTTAAGTGCAAATTAGAATAACAAATCTGATGGCAAAAATAAAAGACTCTATGAATATTCAAAAAGAAGAAAGAGTGGAAGATTCTTTTGAAAAAAGTGAAGGAGAAAGAGAAATAGTTGAAGAAAGAGTGTTTCTTAACCTATAGCAACGGGGTATTGAAAACATTAGTTGCTAAATTTTATCTATATCAACTCCTTTTTCTGCAGTTGCTAAAAGTGACCGTTGCTATATGACAAATTTCTTGTAGTGTGAAGTTACCTTCAAAACACAACAACTAACACCGTACTTCACAGCTTTGGTGTAGTGGACAATCTACCTAACTCTTTGCTTCAAAGCTTTAGAGTAGTGAACAAATACAACTCAAAACACAGTCCTAAACATGTATCAATCTGACACACGAAAGGCTCACAAAATGACAGACTCAAAACCCTAAAGATCTATTCTTCAAATGATGGCTTGAATGATTGAACTAGGTCTTGCAGTCTTGTCTAAATACTGAAGCAATACAGGTCAGATCATTTTCTTGGGCTTTAGAATAAACCGGTGATCCATTTCTCAGTAAACATAACCAGATAAGGAAACTCCTAAAATGTAGGCACATCTTTAGGAACATACCGATCACCTTAAGACTTTCCTAAGTTGTTAGCACTTCCTTAGGAAATCACATATGTTCTGATTCTCTAATAAAGACACGCAGGTTGACCAACACTAATGAAGGCATGGATTCCTTAAACAAACAAACGCGTGCCTAAAATAAGCAAGGTACAGAACACACAAAACCATGCCTGGATGTTGGAACATTGTGTTCCACATCTGAAGTGAATATTTGTTTTAGGCAAAAGTGAAGCCAACATACAAATATCCAACAAAAAGAATAATAAAATAAAATAGAGGGATGTTGACGTAGAAATGTGTCACACGTAAGGGTTGTATTAATGAAAAGATAAGGAAACGGTTGATAGAGAGTAATGATGAGGAATCCATAATGTGACGAAGAGTGGTGACAATTGATATTATATATATGTAACTAAATATATACGATGAGAAATGATAATGTTTATGTTTTAGTGATGATGAGGATGACGATAACTATAACATTATGATGATAAGAGTGATGATGTTTATCTATGATGATGATGAGAGTGATATATATATATATATATATATATATATATATATATATAACATAAATATTCTTTTTTTTTGCTTTTTAAGAAAGACAAAAGGAAGGGACAAATTAGTAATTTGCTTTTAATCATTAATATTTTTTTGGTTCTTCTCTCTATTTCATTCTCTCTCTTTCGGCTATCTTCTGTTCCTCATCCCATTTTTCAAATCAAACATATAAAATTGAAGAAGAACCTTAAGCTATCATGTTGCTTCATAGAACTTTAATTCCCTCACTGTTAATTATTAGATACACAAGTATTTCACATAATAATCTAAATTCGCCGCAGCAACCAGAATACAGCAACAACATTGAAATTATGAGTTGGTATCGAGTTTTAAAAATCTTCAAAATTGCAGAGTTTGATTCAAAAGATTGAGGTTATATAATTCCTCTCTTCAGTTACCCATCTTGTAATTGTTATTCTTTTGTATATGTTTTGTTAAATTTTTTATATGGATTCAATTTGGTATTTGGGTTTCAAGGGATTTTGTTTATGACTTGAACTTTATGATTACAGATGGAAAGGATAATTCATGGAACCTGGAAGAAGAATGGAAAGGAATCGAGGTGAAAGAGAGAAGAACAAAAAAACATTAATGATTAAAAGGAAATTACTACTTTGTCCCTTCCTTTTGTCTTTCTCTAAAAGCAAAAATATGGGTATTTATGTCCAAAGGAAAAGGTGCACCTTGCTAAAATAGACCTTCATGAAAATGACTGGGTCTATTGTAGCAGATCCCTATATATATAACGATGACGAGAGTGATGTATGATGATGATGATGTGTATGATGACTGTAACAGCCCATTTTTCGCTAGATTTATTTTTAATTATTTTTATATGTGTTTGTATGTGATTATTTGCCTTTGTGTGTATTTTGGTGGGAATTATTAGAATTCGGTGTTAGAAGGGTATTTTAGTCATTTTTGGACTTAGGGGTACTTTGGTCATTTGGTGAGCAAGGGTAATTTGGTAATTTCCCCGTGAGGATTATTTTAGTGTTTTTTAGTCAGAACCTTATTTTTTACTAAGTTAACTAGTGGGTGGTGGTAATTAATTAAGAGCCGGTATTTATTCATTATTTTTTTTTACCGTAAGTGAATAGAGACGTTGTGGATTAATTAATTAGAGCTTTGAATCCATTTAAACATTTTGAGGGTTAGGCCCATTAGTGGCGAGTCTTATAAACCCATGTCTTAAGAGAAATTAGGGTTACAACATTCATTTCACAATCTTAGAAAGAGGTAGAGAGAGAAAGAGTAGAGAAAGAGAAGAAAAGGGTTAGAAGAGAAAGGGCTTGAAGATCAAGAAGGGGTTGAAGATTCTAGGAGCTAAATTGGGGCTAAGGCTAGGATTCTTGGAGGTTGAGGTAAGGGGGCTAGTATTCTATCATAATCTTTCACTTTTAATCTCTTTTCTATTCATATTCAAAAGTGCTTAATTGGGATAAGTGATTATTGTGAATTTAATTGTTGAAATTCGTGCTCATGAATTTATGCAATGTTTGGGTATGTTGATTTTTTGATAATTGAGTTGTTGATGTTGAAATTACTTGCTCAAGATGTATATATATGGATATTTGTGTTTTGTGCAAAATTGGTGTGATGTGATATTGTTGTTGTTTTGTTGATGATTTCATGAGAAATTGATGTTGTTGTTGTTATGAGATGTTGTTGTTGATGATTCATGCTATGGGTATCCATAAATGTTGAGTTGTGATGAGAATCTGAATTGTGTTTTAAAAGGTTTATGAAAAATGAGTGAATTGTGAATTTGTGTTGAAAGGTTATTTGATTTTGAGTTCATTGTGTTTTTGGAAGCCCTTTTGTGTACATGAACCTATAAACAACATTTGGGAACGAATTTGGGTGTTGAGAGATCAAAAATTGGGTTTTGGGGTGAAAAATAGTGCAAACCAGTGAAGAAATTATGTAGAACTGATGACAGTTTGCTTAAGCGAACTGCAAGCGAGCTACAAGCAAAATGTCACTAGTAGCTATTGTGAGAATTTCGCTTGGGCGAACTGGTCTTCGCTTAAGCGAAATGTGCCCAGTTTCAGCACATGTTATTTTGCGTTCCGGGCGTTTGGGGGCTGTTCCGAGCTTTCTAAAATGTTTCTTTCAACATGTTTAACTATTGTTTTCACTCTTTAATCAACTAGAACACCTTATGCATTGAATTGTACTGAATTTATGGACTTGAGCTAAACTTTTGAAAAACTTCTAATAATGTTGATTTTTCCGAAACTCGCTTTTCTCAAAGTAAAAGGGTAGGGTTAAGGTTAAGGTTGTTTATTCAATACATGATTTCTAAAAATGTTTTGGACGAGAATCATGAACTTTAAATTGGTGTTGCTTTGAGAGATTGAATTTCGTGAAAAATGGTGAAATGAGACGAACTTTGCAAAACTTAGAAATTGATTGGCATTGCTTAATGGAACACACCTGTATATGCTACCACACTCATATGCGATTAGTATATATATATATATATATATATATATATATATATATATATATTGAGTCGAGGCATGTGAACTTATTTAACTTGATTTTGGTCGAGTCACTTCAATCGTTTGTAAGTTGGTTCTTCCTAGACATGTTGACGTGAATGATTACCTCTATATATATGAATGTTGATAATAGTCATGATTATGTTTTGGTGTTGACTATAATAATGTTTGTTAATAATCATGATGATAGTTATTGAATTATTATGGTAATGATGTTGGTGAATTATATATGTATATGTGCATATATGTTGTTGGTGAATTTTCTTACATGCAATTGGTGATGAATTAATGGTGTGAGCATGTAATGAAATATGTTGGTGTTGTTGGTCGAAGTTGTGTGAACATGTGCATTGTTGTTGAGTCATATGTTCATGCATACATAATATGTTGGTGGCGAATAATATGTATTAAATTATTCGGGTTGATTATTCGGGTTGAAATATAATGTGTTTGTTGCATCTTAGGGTGACGACCTCAGAGTTGACTTGGTACCACATGCATCTAGAAGAGTCTAGAACATTGCATGCATTTATTATTTGAAGAGTCGTGTCTTGAATGAATATGTGACTTGATGTGTTGTGTTTGGTGATGCTTGGTGAATGTTGTGATTATATGAGTTTTGTTGAATGTTGTGATTATGTGACATGAGATGATTGTTATAAATGTGGGTTCGTGTATTTGGCGAATTATATGCTTGTTATATACATATTGTTGAAGTTGTGAATTATGTGATCTTATGATGAAAATCAATTATTGTTTATGTTGATTATGATTGATGTGAGTATAACCCCCAGTGGTCGTTCGGTTGACCGTCAACCTATTTGTATGAATGGGTAGACGGCGTGCAAGATTGATTTTCTTTTAGCTTGCTTGGTGAGTGCTCAAGGATAGCGGGTGTAACGCCCTACTTCTATTAAAGCGATAAATCACACAAATATAATAAATATTTAAGAAATAGACGTCACGTCTTCAAATAATTCACCATAGACAAGCATAAAAAAATTCCAACAATAAATCATCACAGCGGAAATATAACATACACCTCAAATAGCCATGTCATCATCTCATAAATACATCCAAATAAAGATAATATATAAATCCCGACACATGGCCAAAGTCTCAACAACTTAAAAGACAAATCCTATATCAGAGCCTATCTAAGACTCTATCAACTGAAAGAAAACGGAGGAAGCGCCCGCTATCCTCAAGCAACTCACCAAGCAAGCAAATCAACTAATCCTGCATGCCGTCTACCCATTCATACAAATAGGTAGGAGGTCCACCACAGACCGCTGGGGGTTAGCTTCACATCAATCATAATCAAAATGCATAAACAAGAATAATCAATCATCATAATATTTCATCGTTCATAAACACCAACATATGTACACCTTCAAATATTCACCAAATTGTCACCAACAATTTTCAACAAGTATAGGATTCATCGACCACAAATAATCACCAAGCACACAACAACACCAAACACGTAATTCACACTAAACACATAAACAATTATGACTCATCCTAAACATGTAATGTGCCTAAACCGACTCTAGACACGTGCGGTACCAAATCAACTGTGAGGTCGTCACCCTTGATGCCAACTGAACATCATAAACAACCCGAATAATTAAATACAAAGTATTCGTCACTAACATGGATATGAAATCCGACATCAACAGTGTGTGGGTGTATGACTCAACAACAACAATGCATATTTTCATACAACTTCAACAATCCACACCGACATATTTCAATACATGCTTACACCAACAATTCAACACCAATAGCATGTAAGAAAATTCACCAATAACATATATGCACATAACATATATAAACACCAACAACATCACCATAGTAATTCAACAACTTCATATAATTCTCACAATTCAAGTAAAGGAGAAAATACACCACATTATGGTAAACATCATATTCAACACCCATCAATCATTCATACATCTTCATTTATTCATAACAAACTATTCATAAAAGATTTTCAAGGTAATCGAACTCAAGGATTATTTTCAACCAAGTTCGTCTCATATTTCACAACTTTGAAACAACTAAGACATTTGAACCAAAGACTAAGAAAATAATTCAATTGCCTCAACTATGTATACACATTAATCACATATGAGTGTAGGTGTGCATACATGTGCGTTTCACCAGCCAAATACGACAAAATCATCAAAATCACAAAGTTCGTCTCACTTTATCATTTTGCAAAACCAAAACATTTTTCAAAAGAAAATCAAGTTCGATTCAACAAGGCATAGATTAAATACTCTTAAACACTTTAAATAAACTCCTACTACTCAAGTTTTGAAGTTTGGAAACAAACCTTAAGTTTTGGGTTGAATTGGAAATAGTTATGCTAAGTTTTCTTAAAGTTTTCCCAAGACCCACTTAGAGTGTTTTCATCATAACTCAATCCACAAAACATTTTCCAATCAAACCAAAGCCATTGGAAAAGCTAGTTCAATTACCTAAAACTTTCATGTTTACACCAAAAGTTAATTCGAAACATAAAAGGGTGAAAAATAGTGGACTACGAGGAAAATGGTTCACAGAAATCGTGTCACGATTTTGGAAATCGTGTCACGATTTTATGACCAGAAAGCACCAACATTCTGCCATCAAAATCGTGCCACGGTGTCAAAATCGTGCCACGTTTTTGACAGCATCAGTTAAAAAAAAAACAGCTTTTCAAAAGTGCGTTTTCCACCATGTTTGGCCTCTCCAAGGTTCAAAATCAAACTCAAACACACCCAATTCTTCATACTATTGTCATCTAATCACTTATACATTAATCTAATCATAAACAACTTAATTCTATTCAACAAAATCAACTTATTCATTTCCAACCCATTTTTCATAACACTTTCATCAACAACTCAAATTTCATCACAAATCCACAATTATGAACACCCAATGCATCAATTCATCAACAACACATTCCATAACAACAACAACAACATTTAATCATGAAATCATCCACAATTCAACAACCACAACATCATTCTCCATCCAATTTGTACAAACACCAAACATACTCATATATATACATTCCAAGCATACAAATTCAACATCAACAACACAATTATCATTCAATTCACATACTTAAACATGGCATCAAAATTAAGCACGAATTTCTACAACTAAGCTCAAAATAATCACTTATTCAATTAAGCACTTTTGAACATGGGTAGAAAAGAGATTAAAATGAAAAGATTAGGCTTGAATACTATCCCCCTTACCTCAATCTCCAAGATTCCTAGCCTTAGCCTCACTTTAGCTCCTAGGATCGTCAATCCCTTCTTTCCCTTCAAGCTTTTTCTCCTCTAACCCTTTTCTCCTCTTTCTCTTGCTTTTCTCTCTCTACCTCTTTCTAATGTTGTGAAAATGAATGCTCTAACCCTAGTTTTCTCTTAAGACATGGGTTATATAGTCACACCACTAATGGGCCTAACTCTCAAAATGTTTTATGGGTTCAAAGCTCTAATTAATCCCATCTACAAGTTTTTACTCTCTTACGGTAAAATAACGAGTAAACACCGACTCTTAATTTAATTACCACAACCCACTTAACAACTTAATAAAATAAATGGTTCCCACTTAAAACACTAAAAATAATCTACACTATGGAATTACTAAATTACCCTTGCTCACCAAAAGACCAAAATACCCTTCTAACACGAAAACCCAAGAAATTACACCCAAGGATAAATAATCACACACAAGCACATATAAACACATATTAAACACATAAAAATAAAATAACGAAAAATCAGGCTTTTACAGCGGGAGCTACCTCCATTGATTGTTCTGTTTAGCGTCTTAGATAGGCTCTGATCTAGGATGTTGTCATTTATGTTATTCTGGATTTATCTTTGTTGTTGAGATTTGCCCTTATGTCGGGTTTTGAATATTTATACTCGTTGATGTATTTATGAGTTGATGACATGGTTATTTGAGGTGTATGCTAATTATCCGCTACGATGTTTTCTTTTGAAAATTTTTAAGCATGTTGATTTGAGATTTATTGAAGACGTGACGTCTATTTCTTGAATATTTATTATGTTTGCATGTTTTATCGCTTTAATAGAAGCAGGGCGTTACAAGTTGGTATCAAAGCCATGTCGGTCTTGTCCGAACCAAAACCCGGTGAATTACCTGTTTTTATGCGAATGGTATTGAGTTACCTTTGATACTTGTTGTTTTGTTGTTGTTCTTACCTGTTGGTTGGTTTTGTTATTGAAGTGAGATGGCCGGTGGAGCTGGTAGGAATGATGCTGCGATTGCAGAGGCTTTGACTACAATGGCTCAGGTTTTGGCTCAAGTTCAAGGGAATGGTGGTCACGGTCACGAGGACCAGGAAGAAGCGGAAGAACGGAGGCTTGATCGTTTCATGAGAAACAAACCGCCGACGTTCAAGGGGAGGGTTAACTCGGAGGGAGCTTTGACTTGGACGAAAAGCATGGAGAGGATCTTTCGTGATATGGTGACTAGTGATGATCTGAAGGTTAGGTTGGCTACTCACATGCTTGCTGAAGAGGCTGAGTACTGGTGGGCAGGTACCAAGAGGAGGATTGAGCCTAGTGGCGATGCTGTGACTTGCGTGAGGTTCAAGATTGAGTTCTTGAGGAAGTACTTTCTGGACGATCTGAGAAACAAGAAGGAAGCTTAGTTCTTGAACTTGAAGCAAGGGAACTTGTCTGTTGCAGAATATGCTGCTAAGTATGAGGAGCTTTCGAGGTTTTGGCCCTACATCAATGCGGAGGATGCTATGGTTTCAAAGTGTGTAAAGTTTGAGAATGGTTTGAGGCCGGAGATCTATTAGTACGTCTGTCTCCATGAGATTAGAGACTTTGACACTTTGGTGCACAAGCGTCGCATGTTTGATGACGCCGGGAAGGCTAAGGAGAGTTATTACAAAGCTGTGAATGACAAGAGAGGAAAGAGCCATGGAGTTGGAAAGCCGTACAACAAGGATAAAGGGAAGAAGAAAGAGGTTGGTGGAGGCTCCAAGCCGAATGTAGCTGATGTCAAGTGCTTTATGTGTGGAACTTTGGGTCATTACTCTAATGAGTGTAAGAAGGGAGAAAGTTGCTTCAAGTGTGGTCAGAAAGGTCATAAATCTTATGAGTGCAAGAAGGAGATTACTTGTTACAATTGTGGTGAAGCGGGTCATTTGAGTTCTAAGTGTACCAAACCAAAGAAGGTAGCGGGAAAGGTGTTTGCTTTGAATGCGGAGGAGGTGGAGCAGCCAGATAATCTCAACTAAGGTATGTGTTTTATAAACAATACTCCTTTGATTGCAATTATTGATATTGGTGCTACACATTCTTTTATCTCGAGTCGTTGTGTTGAGCGTTTGGGTTTGGTTGTAACTCCGTTGTCGTGTGGAATGGTCATCGATACCCCGGCCAATGGCTCAGTGGCTACTTCCTTGGTGTGTGCTAAGTGTCCCGTTAGTTTTGGTTGTGATGACTTTGAGTTGGAATTGGTTTGCTTGCCGTTGAAGCACATGGACGTGATTTTCGGAATGGATTGGATGTTGACTTTTGGTGTTAACATTAATTGTTTAACCAAGAGTGTAACATTCTCTAAGCCGGTGGATGAAGTAGGTAAGAAGTGCTTGACCGCGGAGCAAGTGAAGAAGTCCTTGGATGGTGAAGCTAGTGTGTTTATGATGTTTTCTTCATTTAAGAAAAGTCGTGAGAAGGGAATTGGCGATTTGACAGTAGTGCGAGAGTTTCTAGAAGACATTACCGACTTACCGCTGGAGAGAGAATTGGAGTTTGCAATTGATTTGGTGCCAGGAACGATTCTTTTTTCGATTGCGCCGTATCGGATGTCTGCATCAGAGTTGGGTGAGTTGAAGAAGCAGTTGGAAGAGTTGTTTGAGAAGTAGTTCATTAGGCCGAGTGTTTCTCCGTGGGGTGCTCCAGTATTGTTGGTTAAGAAGAAGGATGGTAGTATGAGGTTGTGTGTGGATTATCGGCAGTTAAACAAGGTAACAATCAAGAATCGATATCCGCTTCTGAGGATGATTTGATGGATCAGTTGGTTGGTGCAGAGGTGTTTAGTAAGATTGACGTGAGGTCAGGATATCATCAGATAAGAGTGAAGGCGGAAGGTATATCAAAAACTACGTTCCGAACGAGGTATGGTCAATATGAGTATTATGTGATGCCATTTGGTGTGAATAATGCGCCGGGAGTCTTCATGGAATATATGAATAGGATTTTCCATCCTTATCTGGATCAATTTAAGGTGGTGTTTATAGATGATATTTTGGTGTATTCGAAGTCAAAGGAGGAGAATGGTGAGCATTTGAGGATTATGTTGCGAGTTTTGAAGGAGAAATGGCTGTTTGCTAAGTTGTCGAAGTGTGAGTTTTGGTTGCGGGAAGTAAGTTTTGTTGGTAATGTGATTTCGAAGGGTGGCATTGCGGTGGATCCGTCGAAGGTTGATGCAGTGATGCAGTGGGAATAACCGAAGTCTGTTTTTGAGATTAGAAGTTTTCTTGGGTTAGCAGGTTACTATCGGAGGTTTGTTGAAGGATTCTCTAAGTTGGCGTAGCCATAGATGCAGTTGACTCGAAAAGGACAAACATATGTTTATGATGCTAAGTGTGAGAAGAGTTTTCTAGAGTTGAAGAAGAGGCTAACTTCAGCGCCAATGTTGATTTTGCCGAATCCGAAGGAATCATTTGTTGTGTATTTTGATGCTTCTAAGATGGGTCTTGGTGTCGTGTTAATGCAAAATCGTCAAGTTGTGGCTTATGCGTCGAGGCAGTTGAAAGTGCATAAGAAGAATTATCCGACTCATGATTTGGAATTGGCGGCAGTTGTGTTTGTGTTGAAGATTTGGAGGCATTATTTGTATGGTTCTAAGTTTTAAGTGTTCAATGACCACAAGAGTTTGAAGTACTTGTTTGATCATAAAGAATTGAATATGAGTAGGAAGTCTTTGCATATGTCTGCTTTGATGGTTAATGTAACGCCCTATTTCTATCAAAGTGATAAAACACGCGAATATAATAAATATTCAAGAAATAGACGTCACGTCTTCAAATAATTCTCAACTGACATGCATACAAATTTCAACAATAAATCATCACAGCGGAAATATAGCATACACCTCAAGTAGCCATGTCATCAACTCATAAATACATCCAAAAAATATAATATCCAAATCCCGACATATGGGCAAAATTTCGACAACATAAACAAATCCAGAAATCAAAAGGACGGACACCTAATCAGAGCCTAATCTAAGACTCTAACTGAAAAACAGAGGAAGCTCCCGCTATCCTCGAGCAACTCACCATGCAAGCAATCAAACTAATCCTGCATGCCGTCTACCCATTCATACAAATAGGTAGGCGGTCAACCGAACGACCACTGGGGGTTAGCCTCACATCAAACATAATCAAAATATATAAAAAGGAATAATCAATCATCATAATATTTCATGGTTCATAATAAACACCAACATATGCACATCTTCACATATTCACCAAATTGTCACCAACAATTTTCAACAAGTATATGATTCATCGATCACAAATATTCACCAACCACACAACAACACCAAGCACGTAATTTTCACCAAATTCACACCAAGTACTTTAAACATGTACGACTCATATCAACTTCAATGCAATGCGCCTAGACACAACACCTATATGCATGTGGTACCAAATCACCTCTGAGATCGTCACGCCATGATGAAACAAACACATCATAATCACCCCGAATAATTGAATACAAAGTATTCATCAACAACATGTTATGATGCATGAACATATGACTCAATCGACAACAATGCATATGTTCACACAACTTCAACAATCAACACCAACATCATTCATTACATGCTTACACCAACAATTCAACACCATTTCATGTATGAAAATTCACCAACAACATATATGCACATAAAGATATATAATCACCAACAACATCACCATAATAATTCAACAACTTCATAAAATTCTCACAATTCAAGTAAAGGAGAGAAATACAAAACATTATGATAGACATCATATTCAACATCTATCAATCATTCATATATCTCCACATAGTCATATCAAACTATCCACAAAAGATTTGCCAAGTATTTGGTCTTAAAGATTACATCCGACAAGTTCGTATCATTTTACCATTTTTCAAGTCATACGTCAAAACAAAGCAAATACGCTTGAGAACCTAGACTAAGTATATACACAAATCACATATTAGTGCAGTAATGTATACATCAACGTATCATAGGCCAAATCACTTAAATTCCAAGTTTGGCAAAGTTCGTCT
Organism: Medicago lupulina; assembly: GCA_958299785.1. NCBI lineage: Eukaryota > Viridiplantae > Streptophyta > Magnoliopsida > Fabales > Fabaceae > Medicago > Medicago lupulina. Next base: position 31,632,177 of record OY283141.1, on the reverse strand, counting down.
CATTTCACCATTTTTCACGAAATTCAATTTCTCAAAGCAAGACCAAGCTAAAGTTCATGATTTCCGTCCAAAACATTTTTAGAGTTCATATGGTGAATAAATAACCTTAACCCTACCCTCTTTCTTTGAGAAGAATGAGTTTCGGAAAAATCGGCGTTATTTAACGTTTTTCAAAAGTTAAGTTCAAGTTCACAAAATCAAGTCCAATCCAAACCTTAAGGTGTTTCAATACGTTTAAGAGTGTAAACAGTAGTTAAACATGTTGAAAGAAACATTTTTGAAAGCTCGAAACATCCCCCAAACGCCCGGAACGCAACGCAAAAGTGCTGAAACTGGGCACATTTCGCTTAACCGAAGACCTGCTTGCTTAAGCGAAATTCTGGCAGTAGCCACTGGTGACATTTCACTTGGCGTTCGCTTGCGGTTTGCTTAAGCGAACTGTCATCAGTTCTGCAGAAAATGTTACGGGTTCCAACCCTTTTTCACCCAAAAACCCAAATTTTGAACTCCCAAATGTCCAAACTCGTCCCAAAGGTTGTTTACAGGTATATGTACATAAAAAGGCACTCAAAGTTACACAAAACTTGAAATCAAAACATCATTTCAACATAATTCAACAATCCAACAAAGTTTCATCAAAACTCTCAACAACAACCCAATTCACATAACCAATCCATAATTATGAAAACCCATGGCATCAATTCATCAACAACACACCCCATAACAACAACAACAACAATTAATCATGAAATCACCCATGGATTAACAACAACAACATCATTCTTCATCAATTTTGTACAAAGACAAAGTATACCCATATATACATTTCAAGCATGCAAATTCAACATCAACAGCACAATTATCATGTAATTCACATACTTAAACATGACATCAAAATTAAAGCACGAATTTACACAACTAAGCTCAAATAATCACTTATTCAATTAAGCACTTAAACATATAATTGGGGAAGAAATTAAACTAAGAGATTATGGTTGAATTCTAACCCCCTTACCTTAATTCTCCACAATATAAGCTTGTGCCTCAATTTAGCTTCAACCCTTCAGATTCTACCCTCATCTTGCTTCCCAAAGTCTTCTCTCTCTCTACCTCTCTCAAAATACTATGTGAAATGAACAATGGCACTAGGTGACCTAATTTCCTCAAAGACTAAGGTTTAAATAGGCTCACCTCTATTGGGCTTAACCCATTTTGTCTTAATGGGCTCAATTCACTTATTCACTAACCCGCAATTAATTACTCGCCTATGGTTAAAGTTATCGAAACTTAACGGTCCAACGAATTTCTACACTAGTAACTTAGTAAAAATACCCCTCACACTAACACTAAAAATAACCTTCACTATGAAATTACTAAATCACCCTTGCTCGCAAAGTGACGAAAATTCCCTTCCAACACGAAAACTCACGAAATTACACCCAAGGATAAATAATCAAACACAAGCACATATAAACACATATTAAACAATTAAAAATAAAACTAGCGAAAATCGGGCTGTTACAGTTAAGGAATTAGAGTTGATCGAGCAGTTTTGAGATTTGAGTTTGGTTTGTGAGTTGACTGCTGAAAGTTTGAATTTGGGAATGTTGAAGCTAACGAGTAATATTTTGGAAGAGATTAAGAATGGTCAGAAGGAGAATTTCGAACTTGTAGATCGTGTGGTGTTGGTCAATCAAGGTAAAGGTGTGGATTTCAGATTGGATCAGAATGATGTTATGATGTTTCGTGACCGAGTGTGTGTACCGGATGTGCCTGAACTTAAGAAGCGTATTATGGACGAATGTCATAGGAGTAGTTTGAGTATTCTTCCAGGAGCGATGAAGATGTATCAGGAATTGAAGAAGTTGTTTTGGTGGCCTGGAATGAAGAAAGATATAGCACAGTTTGTGTATGCTTGTTTGGTTGTTTAGAAGTTGAAGATTGAACATCAAAAGTCGTCGGGTTTGATGCAATCATTGTTTGTGCCAGAGTGGAATTGGGATAGTATCTCTATGGACTTTGTTGGAGAGTTGCCGACGACTGTGAAGGGTTTTGATTCAATTTAGGTGATTGTTGATCGGCTGACGAAGTCAGCGCATTTTATTCCTATCAAGACCCGTATGTCTGTAGCTAGGTTGGCTAAGATCTACATTGAGCAGATTGTCAGGATGCACGGTTTTCCTTCTAGTATTGTGTCAGATCGGGATCCGAGGTTTACTTCTAAGTTTTGGGAGAGTTTGCAAGTTGCTTTGGGAACCAAGTTGAGGTTGAGTTATGCTTATCATCGTCAGACCGATGGTCAGACAGAGAGGACGATTCAGAGTTTGGAAAATTTTGAAGGTGAGAAAAACACAAGAAGGGGGGGTTGAATTGTGTTGTCTTTTTCTTCTATTTCTCCTACTGAAGTCACTGGTCAGAAGTAGTTAGATTACAACTTCTGAAGTGATGTTCAGATTCTAAATGCAGCGGATAAAAACAGAGAGAGAGAGAGAGAGAGAGAGAGAGAGAGAGAGAAGAAAGACAAATCAATTATACAAGTTCCTTCCACAAACCGGAAGTAGTCCTGTCCCCCTTGCACTTCCAAGGAGAGTTCACTAAAATGTAATATCTGATTACAAATGCTTGCTGCTAAAACTAGCAAGAGACTTCAAATTACTCAAGCACAACTGCAAGAGATTTCCTATGCTCCTGAACACAATCAAGAGACTTCTATGCTCAAGCACAACTGCAAGAGACTTCTAATCAAACGAAATTACAAAGAAAAATGTTTGAAGTTGAACATTTGATATACAATTAGTGGTGTTCACAATACAAATCAGATACAGACTCTTAAGACTCTAGAATTTCTAAGATATGAACTTTGATAAGAAATCTTCAGTGAACTTTTGATGCAGAACAATATCAGCAGAGGTTCAACGCTTTTAAATTGTTGTTGATTCTCTTACAATTCTCTAAGTTTTCACTCCTTTATATAAAGGTGTGTGATAGACGTTGTGAATAGCCAACACATCAAAAAAGAGTCGTTTGAAGCTTTGATCAATCACCAATGATCTTTTGCCTGATATGGTTATTGTCCTATGAAGGATCAATTTCAAATTCATTCCAAGTCCGAAGGAACATTGTTGCAGGCGTAGCTGTTATTCTTGTCTTGTAGCAGAGACACAAACTGAGTAGTGGAGGTAGTGGTTGTACACTTCGTACAATTGTCCATTTGAATTAGCCGTTGCTTTACACCTCTGGTCTTCTGCAATGATGGGCGTGAATAAATCCTTTGAACAACGTTTGAAGCTTTAAGTCTCTCATCTTCTGATGAACTTCAGCTTCTGGTGATCTTTCTTCTGATGAGGTGCTTGTGATGAACTTGCTTCTGATGACACGTCATCACTTCAGGAGCACTTTGACTTCAGGAGCACTTTCCTTCAGATGCATAAAGCTTCCTTCTTGTTGATTACATTTCTCTCATTTGTTCTTCCAGTACCTAAGATTTAAGTAGACACAAAATTTTGTCCATGGTCCTGTACACTTGAACAAATATTAGCATATCCAATTGACAATTTTTAATACCTTGTTATCATCAAAACTCTCAAGAGGTAATGTTAAACACATTTTGTTCCAACAATCTCCCCCTTTTTGATGATGACAAACATTAGTATTTAAAATGTTCAATTGTTGTTAATCTAATTAACAAGTTGACTATAAGGGTATGAGGTTTGTAAGCTCCCCCTGAGTTCTACCCGTGTTAATTAAATTCATCATTAAAAACGTAATAACTCTCAGAATTAACTCACATCAATAGACTAAGAGATAAGAAGATGGTCCTATTAATTTAAATTGTTTGAAATTAAATTAATGCGGCTCAGAGCCTTTAAATACTATACATCTACTCCCCCATTTGTCATCAACAAAAAGTATAAAATGAAACAAAAGAAAGAGATGAGAAAAACGAAGTGAGAAAATTCAATAAGAAAACACATAGTTCAGAAGCAATTTATATTCAGAAGCACGTGAATTGTTCAGAAGCATTAATCAAAAGCAGTAATTCATAAGCATATAAACATAAGTTCAGAAGGAGACGTAAAACAACAGAAATAAAACAAGCTTAAGGTGTGCAACTAAGGTTGGGCTTGTTACTGGATCAACTCCATCATCTGTTTCATCATCTTGTTTGTCTCTTCTGCTTGTTACTTCATATCTTTCTTGAACTCTTCATTACTTCTGATGAGATTCTCTTCTCTGACTCTAGCTTCTTCCAATTTTGCTTCTGTAGAGGTCTTGTATTCAAGCAGTAGAAACTTTTGGTCAAGAAGTTCTTTCCTCAACTGCTTGTTCTCTCTTTCTAGTTCAACATTCCTTTGCACCAAAGCTAGTTCTGTAGAGACTGGATTGACATTTAACTTTGACAACTAGTTGAGATTCATCTCTCTTGGGTGTATTCCTATTGGAATGAAATCAATAGCATTCCTTGCTCTTAAGCATATAGGAGTACGCACCCAAGTTCTTAGAACTTGCACTTCTTGCAGATTGCTATCAACCCCTTTCAGCCAATCTTGAAGCTTCCTTTGAGCAGAGTCTTGAGCATCAAGACATAATCTCTGAAGTTCAGTCAAGACATAGTCCACCCTTTCTTTCAATCTCTTCCACTGCTTCTCATAGCTGTCTGCATGAATCAGATTATTTCTTGCTTGAACCAAGTTGTTCAGCTCCTGAAAAATATTCTCACACACATCTGCTAGAATAGTAGAATCTAGAAACAAGGTGGGTGGAGAAGGGACATTTGTTTTGGCAGGAGCACAAGGTTGAATGGCTAAGTTAGAAGATGAGGGTTGGTTATTTATGGAGGTTTCAGGTTCAGCAATGGTGTTGGTTGCAAGTGATTGGTTAGAAATGATATCTTTAGGAAGAGATGGTTCAAGAACATCTAGTTCAGGAACATCTGGTTCAGGAAGAGTATGATCAGGGACAAGGACAGAATCTAAATCAGTTGATGAGGCCATTTCTTGGTTTGGTGTTTGTTGATGATGTAACGCCCTATTTTACATTTTACTAATTTTGGTGATTTTTAATATGATTGGTGTATTCTATATGAAAATGTTGATTTATGTGAATATTGGTGTGTTGTTATTTGATATATATTTTTATATAATTATTTGTAGAATTTTATGAAAATAGGAGAAATAATATTTATTTTAGAAAAAGAGGGATTTATTAGAGTTAATAGAATTAAGGAGAAATTAATAGAATTTAGTGGGGGGGAGTAAAGAGTAAAAAGAAGTTATACTTTGGTTGGTAAGAGTAGGAAAGAAAGAGTCAGACAAGTAATACGTATCAGTAAGAGAAAAACAAGCTTTTGGAGAGAAAACCAGGAAGAGGGCTAGGGAGAAGAACCAAGGGGAATAGCTTAGAAGATTGTTGCTGTAGCTTTTTATTCATCTAATCAGGTAAGGGTGGGCTAGCAATTCATTGGTTAATATATACATGTATGTTTTCATGATTTTGGATTGAAAATGGTGATTTGTTGGTTTAGGTTTAATATTTATGAAAAATGCCATGATTGATGTATTATATGATGATGATGATGTTATGTGAATTGTTTCTGTTGTTTAATTGTATCTTGAACCCATAAACAATGTTCTAAATCACTTTGGGTAATTGGGGGATTAAAATTGGGTTTTTGGATGAAATTGGGGTTAGAAAATCGTAGCTGTATTTCTGCCCAGATGAATTCTCGCTTAAGCGAGATAGCCGTCGCTCAAGCGAGCGGCACTTTTCCTTGCCCAGAATCGTTTCGCGTCAGTTCGCTCAAGCGAGCGCTAAGCGAACAGTAAGCGAACCAAAACCAAACTTTCGTCATTTGCGTCGCTCAAGCGAAATTCCCGTCGCTCAAGCGAAATACGCCCAAAACCTGTTGTTGGTGAGCGTCGCTCAAGCGAACGCCAAGCGAGCCTCAAGCGAGGAACACCGAGACTTACGTCTTTTGAGTCGCTTGAAGCGAGATTAGCTTCGCTTAAGCGAGATTGGTCCTGAACGACCATTTTGTGTAATTTTCCAAAGTGTTCCAAACCCAAACCTAAGCTTCCTAAGTTGTTTCTTGGATTTATTAAGATTTATTGGAGTGTTAAAAATATAAAATGAAGGTGAATATGATGCATTTCTGTATGGTTACATAAATTAAAATGTACTTTGCTAAGTTTGAAGTTGTCCTTGGTGTTGTTGGGTGATTGTGTCTAGTTGGGGAGGATGTACTAGTTGGTGTGTTGATTGGTTGCATGGTGATATGCTCCACTAGTTGTCGTAGGGTTGTATGCAGATATACACCGTTGAGTCTTCATAACTCATTTGCATTGGTGGGGGCTCATGCCCTGGAATGTTTATACATTCAATTGGTGAGGGCTCATGCCCTGGAATGCTAGTCATTCACTTGGTGAGGGCTTATGCCCTGGAATGCTAGTCATTCACTTGGTGAGGGCTTATGCCCTGGGATGCTTTAACCATCCAAATTGGTGGGGGCTTATGCCCTGGAATGCTTAGCATTCAACGCGCGTAGTTGGTACCACATTGCATAATGCATTAGTAGTTGATGGAGTCTTGCATTAGTTGTTGTAGGTGTGAGTTGTTAGTGGTGAGTTGTTGTTGGTGAGGTGTCGCCACAAGTGTTGTTGTTGTTGTTAACCGAAGGTGAATCTAAATAATATTGATGATGTTGTTGCTTATATTGATGATGTTGCTGCCTATGTTGATGATGAATGTTCTTATTGTGGTTGTTTCTTTTCAATGCAATTTGGTGATTTATATATATTTATATATTACTTTTGTTTTGTGAACTCACCCCTTCTGCTGGAATTGCCGCCTTGTGGGCAAGTGCAGGTAACGAAGGCTAGTAGATATTGGCTCTTGTGTCCTAGGCTCTGATACGTAACGGGATGGGGATTTTGATGTTTAATTCTTTCATTCCTTATGTATCATTTTATTTAAAGGACATGTTGTTGGAGATTTTATTGTGGTGAAATAAATTGTAGTATGATGAGGCCTTTGTGCCAAGGATGTTGAATTTTGTTGTTAGTTGATTATCAAATGAATATTCCGCTGCAGAATTTAAATAAGATGGAAGTTGTTGATGTTTTTAAATAGTTTTACTTTTCTATTTAAATAATTTTTGAAATGTGTATGTAATGCTCCGTTGTATGATGATTAACTCTGATATTTAGATATTATTATATCATTTTTGGGAAAACGGGGTGTTACAATTGGTATCAGAGCAGGTCGGTCTGTCAGACCATTAGTAGAGTCGTGTCGAGCCACGTAGTGTTGTGTGACAGCTTTAAACTGTCCTTGTTGTCCTAATTTTTGTTGTTATGTAGAATTATCGAGATGGCCGGAAGAAATGCTGCTGCTTTGCAAGCAATGGCTCAAGTTGTTGGACAACAGCAAGGTGCTGGTGGGGCTGGTGAAGGTGTAAGGATGCTTGAAACCTTCTTGAGGAATCATCCACCAACCTTCAAGGGAAGGTACGACCCCGATGGAGCGCAGACTTGGCTGAAGGAGGTCGAGAGAATATTCCGGGTGATGCAGTGTACGGATGCTCAGATGGTACGGTTTGGCACTCATATGTTGGCTGAAGAGGCTGACGACTGGTGGGTAAGCACTCAACCTACCTTGCAGAATGAAGGTGCTGTGATTACATGGGCTGTTTTTAGAAGAGAATTCCTGAGGAGGTATTTTCCGGAGGATGTCCGTGGTAGAAAAGAGATTGAATTCCTTGAGCTGAAGCAAGGAGACATGTCCATTACGGAGTATGCTGCTAAGTTCGTGGAGCTTGCCAAGTTTTATCCACATTATGCTGCGGAGACTGCTGAGTTCTCCAAGTGTATTAAGTTTGAAAATGGTCTGCGAGCTGATATCAAGCGGGCCATTGGCTATCAGAAGATCAGAGATTTCTCAGAATTGGTAAGCAGTTGCCGTATTTATGAAGAGGATACGAAGGCCCATTATAAAGTGATGAATGACCGCAAGGGAAAGGGGCAGCAGAGTCGCCCGAAGCCTTATAGTGCCCCAGCTGATAAGGGCAAGCAGAGAATGCATGATGAGAGGAGACCTGCACGTAGAGATGCTCTTGCTGAGGTGCTTTGCTATAAGTGTGGTGTTAAAGGCCACAAGAGTAATGCCTGCAACCGTGATGAAAAGAAGTGCTTCCGATGTGGTAAGAAAGGTCACACTGTTGCTGAATGCAAGCGTGGGGATATTGTTTGTTACAATTGTGATGAAGAAGGTCATCTTAGCACCCAGTGTACTAAGCCTAAGAAGACGCAAGCCAGTGGGAGAGTGTTTGCATTGACTGGTACCCAGACTGATCATGAGGATCGACTTATCAGAGGTACTTGTTTCTTTAATAGTACTCCCTTAATTGCTATTATAGATACTGATGCAACGCATTGTTTCATTGCTATTGATTGTGCTAAAAGATTGGGTCTGTTTATGTCTGATATGAATGGGAAAATGGTTGTTGAAACTCCAACTAAGGGTTCAGTGACTACTTCCCTTGTTTGTTTAAGTTGTCCGTTGTCTGTATTTGGTAGAGATTTTGAGGTTGATCTCGTTTGTTTGCCGTTGGTGGGAATGGATGTAATATTGGGGATGAATTGGTTAGAGTACAATCATGTCCTGATCAATTGTTTTACGAAGACGGTGCGGTTTTCTTCTGTTGAAGAAGAGAGTGGAACAGAATTCTTATCCACTAAGGAGATGAAGCGATTAGAACAAGATGGTGTGTTGATGTTTTCCTTGTTGGCGTACTTGTCGGTGGAGAATCAAGCTGTAATTGATGGGCTGCCTGTTGTGAAGGAATTTCCTGAAGTTTTCCCTGATGAGATTCCAGATGTGCCACCGGAGAGAGAAGTGGAATTCTCAATTGACCTTGTGCCGGGTACGAAGCCTGTGTCGATGGCTCCTTACCGAATGTCAGCTTCGGAGTTAGCTGAGTTAAAGAAGCAGTTAGAAGACTTGCTTGACAAGAAGTTTGTGAGACCGAGTGTTTCACCTTGGGGAGCGCCGGTGTTGTTGGTAAAGAAGAAGGATGGTAGCATGCGGTTGTGCATTGATTACCGTCAGTTGAATAAGGTGACGATCAAGAACAGGTATCCACTACCGAGGATTGACGATTTGATGGATCAACTAGTGGGTGCCCGCGTTTTTAGCAAGATTGACTTGAGGTCAGGTTACCATCAGATAAAGGTGAAGGATGAGGATATGCAAAAGACGGCGTTTAGGACGCGTTATGGTCATTATGAATATAAGGTGATGCCTTTCGGTGTTACTAATGCGCCTGGTGTGTTTATGGAATATATGAACCGAATTTTTCATGAGTATCTGGATCAGTTCGTGGTGGTCTTTATTGATGATATATTGATTTATTCTAAGACTGAAGCGGAGCATGCAGAGCATTTGAAGATTGTATTGCAAGTGCTGAAGGAAAAGAAGTTGTATGCCAAGTTATCCAAATGTGAGTTCTGGTTGCATGAAGTAAGTTTTCTTGGCCACATTATTTCTGGCAATGGTATTGCTGTAGATCCTTCGAAGGTTGATGCTGTGTCGCAATGGGAGACACCAAAGTCAGTTACTGAGGTAAGAAGTTTTCTTGGGTTGGCTGGTTATTACCGCAGGTTTATTGAAGGATTCTCGAAGTTGGCACTTCCTTTGACGCAGTTGACTTGTAAAGGAAAAGCATTTGTGTGGGATACTCAATGTGAGAGTAGTTTCAATGAGTTAAAGCAAAGATTGACGACTGCTCCTATTTTGATTTTGCCGAAGCCAGAAGAGCCTTTTGTTGTTTATTGTGATGCATCTAAGCTGGGTTTAGGTGGTGTTTTGATGCAAGATGGCAAGGTGGTCGCGTATGCTTCTTGACAGCTGAGGGTCCATGAGAAGAATTATCCTACACATGATCTAGAGTTGGCGGCCGTGGTGTTTGTGTTGAAAATTTGGAGGCATTATTTGTAACGCCCACATTCGTTTTATTATTTATTTAAAATCGAGTTTAGGTGATTATATTATATTTATATAATATATAAGTGTTTTGATATGTTTTGATATGTTTTGATGTGTTTTGATATGCTTGGGACGATTTTGTGGTAAGATATAATGCTAAGGATAAGGTTAAGAGACTTATTTTATTGTTAAATAAAATAAGATTTGAAAAGAAAATAAAATATTTAGTTGTGGGTTAGCTTTGGATTTAAGAGAATTATGTGGGAGAAAGAGTAAATAAGATAAGATTTGTTGGCAGTATAAATAAGGAAAACTAGGGTTAGGAAGTCAGTAACGTATCAGACTTTGAGAAAGAAAGAAACGCACGCGCGTGAGGAGAAGAGAAGAGAGGAGTGCTGCGATTTTTCTGCTTCTAACCAGGTAAGGGTGAGACTCATAATTCTGTAATGTTAATTAGCATAGTTTTGATGATCAATTAACAAGGAATAGGATTGAATTAAGAGAAGGAGGGAACTAGGTCAAAACCTTAGAATTTGAGGAATTAACGGTTGGAATAGGTTTAATTGATGTAGGAAGTGTTCCTAGACCTTAGAATATGTTTAGGATGAATTATGGAATCCATAGCAGGCTTAGAACCATGTGAATCGTGTGAATTTTGAGAGAATAGCAGTTCTGGCCGCGGTGAGATTCATCGCTCGCCACGGCGAGCAGTGATCCTTGCCTCGCGAGTGATGAGTTCATCGCTCGCCACGGCGAGTTCTTTTCCTCGCCTCGCGAGTTGTTTATGGCAGCTCGCCACAGCGAGCACTTCCCTTCGCCTCGCGAGTTGCTTCTGGCAGCTCGCCACGGCGAGCTAACCCACTCGCCTCGCGAACACTACCAGATTGGGAGTTGTGAGGGTTAGTGTGATCTGTACCGTGTGATTGATTTGGAGATGATCCCTGAGTGTTATTTAGACCTAGTGGTGATGCTGAGAGCCCTGTTCAGAGCCTTTCTAAGTACGGATTGTTGGGTTATGGTAGTAGAGCATGAATTAAGTAATATACCTTATGTAGGACATGAAATAAGTTTATAATGCCATAGATTGTGATTAATATCGTTCTGAATTTGAGGTATGAATATGCTGCTGTTGTTGTTAAACTAAGTGCATGATGCTTATGTATATATATATATATATATATATATATATATATATATATATATATATATATATATAAGAACAAGATGTTGTTTAGCTCCAAATTCTTGGATGCATATTGATGAAGTGATTAAGATATGTTGTTGTTTATGTTTGAGTCCATGCATAGCATACATTGAGCTTAGTCCTCACCATGATAGGAGCTTTGTCCTCCGCACGTTTATTAGGAGCTTTGTCCTCCGCACGTTTTAAAAGTATATTAATACTTATGATGAAGTTTGGTACCACATGCATATAAGGAGTCTAAGAGCATTGTCGCATGGTCATATTTATGATGTCATGTTGTTGATAAAGATTGAATAAATGATTACGTGATAAGTGTTATCTATCTATGCTACTTGCTTAAAGATGATATGAAGTTGATTATGGGATTACGTGTTAATTGTTATTCTAAATTATGTTGATTAATATTATTTTGTTATGAAATCTCACCCCTTCTGCTGGAATTGCCGCCTTGTGGGCAAGTGCAGGTGATCGTGCTTAGTGTTCAGGTGGTTCGTGAGTGGCCTTACCTCACTGTGTCGTCTAGGTCGCTCTGATACGTAACGGGATGGGGTTGTCTGATTATGCATGCTTCATTCCTTTACGCGAATATTATGTTATTTCTGTTCTATGCAACTAGCTCTTTGAGATATTTTTATGGGGCCTGCGTGCCAAAGATTTTATGAATTATAAGTATTCTTTTCCGCTGCAATATTTTGAAGTATGTTGGTTAAATTGTTATTTAACTGTTTCGGATTAAGTTTATATGTAATATCCCGTTGTTGTGTTGCTTACTCTGATAAATGTTTTTAAGAAATTTTTATGTTGGGAAAACGGGGTGTTACATTATTTGTACGGTTCCAGATTTGAAGTGTTTAGTGATCACAAGAGTCTAAAGTACCTGTTTGATCAGAAGGAGTTGAACATGAGGCAGAGAAGGTGGCTTGAGTTACTTAAGGACTATGATTTTGGCTTGAATTACCATCCTGGTAAAGCTAATGTTGTTGCTGATGCTTTGAGCAGAAAGACATTGCATATGTCGGCGATGATGGTGAAAGAGTTCGAGTTGCTTGAACAGTTTAGGGACTTGAGTCTTGTTTGTGAAAGATCACCTCAGAGTGTGAAGTTGGGCATGTTAAGGATCAATAGTGATTTCTTGAATAGTATTAAGGAGGCACAGAAGATTGATGTTAAGTTTGTTGACTTGATGACTACTAGTGATCAGAATGCGAATAGTGATTTCAAGGTTGATAACCAAGGTGTGTTGAGGTTTAGGGGAAGGATTTGTATTCCTGATGATGAGGGCTTGAAGAAGTTGATTTTAGAAGAAAGTCACAAGAGTAGTTTGAGTATTCATCCTGGAGCTACTAAGATGTATCACGACTTGAAGAAATTGTTTTGGTGGTCCGGTTTGAAAAGAGATGTTGCTCAGTTTGTGTATGCATGTTTGACTTGTCAGAAGTCTAAGGTAGAACATCAGAAGCCTGCAGGGCTGTTGACTCCATTAGATGTGCCTGAGTGGAAGTGGGATAGCATTTCTATGGATTTTGTGACGAGTTTGCCGAATACTCCAAGAGGGCATGATGCCATTTGGGTCGTGGTCGACAGGTTGACTAAGTCGGCGCACTTTATTCCGATTAATATTAGTTATCCGGTAGCTCAGTTGGCGGAGATTTATATCCGTGATATTGTGAAGTTGCATGGTGTCCCGTCTAGTATTGTGTCAGATAGAGATCCGAGGTTTACTTCAAGGTTTTGGAAGAGCTTGCAAGATGCTTTGGGTTCAAAATTGAGATTGAGTTCGGCTTATCATCCGCAGGCAGATGGTCAGTCGGAGAGAACTATCCAATCCTTGGAGGATTTGTTGAGGGTGTGTGTACTCGAGCAAGGTGGGGCTTGGGACAGCCACTTACCGTTGATAGAGTTCACTTATAACAATAGTTACCATTCGAGTATTGGTATGGCACCGTTCGAAGCTTTGTATGGTCGAAGGTGTAGAACTCCTCTATGTTGGTTTGAGTCGGGTGAAAGTATAATGTTAGGACCTGAGTTAGTGCAGCAGACTACAGAAAAGGTCAAGATGATAAGAGAAAAGATGAAAGCATCGCAAGATCGTCAGAAGAGTTATCATGACAAAAGAAGGAAAGCCCTTGAGTTTCAGGAGGGTGAGCATGTGTTTTTGAGGGTTACTCCGATGACGGGTGTTGGACGTGCATTGAAGTCGAGGAAGTTGACTCCAAAGTTCATTGGTCCTTATCAGATTTCCGAGAGAGTTGGAACCGTGGCATATCGGATTGGATTGCCACCACATCTATCGAACTTGCATGATGTGTTTCATGTGTCGCAGTTGAGGAAGTATGTAGCAGATCCTTTGCATGTTATTCCTAGAGATGATGTGCAAGTTAGGGATAATCTTACTGTTGAGACTTCGCCTTTGAGGATTGATGATCGCAAGGTGAAGCAGCTGAGAGGCAAGGAGATACCTCTAGTAAGAGTTGTTTGGGGCGGTGTGACTGGTGAAAGTTTGACTTGGGAATTGGAGAGCAAGATGCAAGAATCTTATCCTGAGTTGTTTGTTGCTTAAGGTATTATTTCGAGGACGAAATTATCTAAGTTGGGGAGAGTTGTAACGCCCTATTTTACATTTTACTAATTTTTGTGATTTTTAATATGATTGGTGTATTCTATATGAAAATGTTGATTTATGTGAATATTGGTGTGTTGTTATTTGATATATATTTTTATATAATTATTTGTAGAATTTTATGAAAATAGGAGAAATAATATTTATTTTAGAAAAAGAGGGATTTATTAGAGTTAATAGAATTAAGGAGAAATTAATAGAATTTAGTGGGGGGGAGTAAAGAGTAAAAAGAAGTTATACTTTGGTTGGTAAGAGTAGGAAAGAAAGAGTCAGACAAGTAATACGTATCAGTAAGAGAAAAACAAGCTTTTGGAGAGAAAACCAGGAAGAGGGCTAGGGAGAAGAACCAAGGGGAATAGCTTAGAAGATTGTTGCTGTAGCTTTTTATTCATCTAATCAGGTAAGGGTGGGCTAGCAATTCATTGGTTAATATATACATGTATGTTTTCATGATTTTGGATTGAAAATGGTGATTTGTTGGTTTAGGTTTAATATTTATGAAAAATGCCATGATTGATGTATTATATGATGATGATGATGTTATGTGAATTGTTTCTGTTGTTTAATTGTATCTTGAACCCATAAACAATGTTCTAAATCACTTTGGGTAATTGGGGGATTAAAATTAGGTTTTTGGATGAAATTGGGGTTAGAAAATCGTAGCTGTATTTCTGCCCAGATGAATTCTCGCTTAAGCGAGATAGCCGTCGCTCAAGCGAGCGGCACTTTTCCTTGCCCAGAATCGTTTCGCGTCAGTTCGCTCAAGCGAGCGCTAAGCGAACAGTAAGCGAACCAAAACCAAACTTTCGTCATTTGCGTCGCTCAAGCGAAATTCCCGTCGCTCAAGCGAAATACGCCCAGAACCTGTTGTTGGTGAGCGTCACTCAAGCGAACGCCAAGCGAGCCTCAAGCGAGGAACACCCAGACTTACGTCTTTTGAGTCGCTTGAAGCGAGATTAGCTTCGCTTAAGCGAGATTGGTCCTGAACGACCATTTTGTGTATGTCATACCCTCATTTTGGACCTAAAAATACTCTTTCAATTTCCCTGCTATTTTCTAATCCTTTCAAATTCACTGTGTTTTCTACTGTGCTTCAACTGCATACATTACTGCTTCAGTCTTTTAAATTTTTGCATAAAATCATACAAAAGGGTATTTTGGTCATTTCCTACAAAGGAACCCATTTTCAGTCCCTACAATTTGTCCCTGAGTCTGTTCAACTGGTTTGCATAAATCTTTAATCAAATTTTGTACGAAAATCATCTTAATTTGCGTCTGAGTCAGTTTGAGTCGTTTTTGCCCCTAGGGGCATTTTAGTCTTTTCACATCAAATAAATTTTGGGCAGAGGGGTATTTTAAAATACCTCATTTTTGGTAGTTTGTTCGTTTTAGTCCGTTTTGTCAATTTTAAATGTTTCGCTTTACGTTATTTTCAAATTACTCTTTTTTAGCCAATTTCATCATTTTTGCTTTTTAGTCCAAATCTTTTAAAAATTGCAATTCAGTCCAAATATTTTGTTTTTTTGCAAATACGCCCCAATCTCTTTTTAATTCTCAAAAACTGTTCAATTTCCTTTTAAATTCCAAAAAACAGTCCAATTTTTCTTCTTTTTATTATTTTGCAGTTTAGTCCCAAATCCTTTTAAATTTGCATTTTAGTCCTTTTTTCAGATTCAGTCCCAAATGCCACGCAAACTGTTCACATCCAGGTGTCATGCTGCCATAGGCTCAGAGGCACATGTGGCAGCCTATAAAAGGCCACCACTGTACAAGTCAGTAACAGAATCTCATCCACGCATAACAGAATCCACTCATTGCAATCCACATCACCAAAAACAGAACTCAATTTCTCTCTCCAATGCAGTTAGATCAAACTCAAAATTCAGAAGAAAAACTCAAGAACACCAACAAACCCTAACAATCTACAGAACCAAAATTCAGTGCGAAAATCAATGGAATTCGTTGAAGTTCTCAGTGATTCGCATTAAATCATCATCATCGAACCAGCTTTGCTCGCAATTCAAGGCGCGAGCCCGCCATTGATGAACGGCGAGCTTCAGCGGCGATCACGAGCGTAATAGGAAGAAGAAGAAGAAATTCCAGGCGAATCCGGGTCAGTGAAGGGAAAGAAGAGAGAAATTACCGGTTAAATTCGAGTTCAAGCCAAGAATCAGCAAAACCGAACCCCAATTCAAGGATTTCCGAAGGATCTGGCTCAAAACCTCCAAAAAAAACTCAGGTAAATTTCTCAAACCCTACCTTCATATCATAATCACAAGTGAAGGAACAGATCAACGTAAATCCTTGGATATTTGAACGATTCTGATTCAACAAAAACGGTTATGAAACCCTAAAAAACAAAAAATGCAAGAAACGCCAAAGATTCACAACGAGTGTGAATCATGATGAATCCGTAAGGATTCACATAGTTTCAAACACAAAAAGTTAAAAGATGACTGAATCAGAACCGTGAAAGAACAAACCGCAGGATTCACGTTGATTCTTGTTTGTTTGAAGGCATTAGCGTGATTTCAATGTTTAGGATCATAGGGAGAGAAGATTAAGCATGCTTTGGCATGATTCTGGGCGAGATTGAGCATTAGGGTTTCATACGGCGAAGAGAGAACGGCGGAGGAAAGAAGAGAAGAAAGAGAAAACGTTGTGCAAAATGAAAGAAAACGGGTGTGAAAACCCTTTTATATGTGCTTGGGTCGGGTTGACCCAAAACCCGACCCACTCTCTTCTATTCCTGGCCGTTTGATCAAGATCCTGATGGATCTGGATCAATCCAACGCTCCTGGAGCGTTAGCTTGATCCGGATCCATCAGATCCGTGGGTTTGGGTCATGAACCGTGGGCTTTAGGCTTTCTTGATTCTTCATGCTATTTGCACCTCTTTTCTTGTTATTTGAACCCCTGCGCGCACTAAAATTTCTTGCAAAAATCCTGAAAAATTACCATATGCTTCTTGATATATTTTCAACCGTTTTGTGGTAATTTCACACTTTAAAGTGGATAAAAAGCATGCGCGCTAATTTTTATTGGATTTACATGTTTTGATGCTTTTTGCGAATTTTCTTGCGCTATTTTGGATCCAATCTTTGCTCTATGGTGTTGATGTTTGATACGTGATTTTTGTGATGTGTTCATCTCTGAATTCATGCTGTTTCTACTTGTTAATTCCTTGGTTTTCAAACTCAATGGATCCTTTCTTATTTTGCAAATTAACTCCTAGTCCTCTAGTTCAAGTGCTCAATAATTTTACAAGTTGCTTGCAATCTACAATGCCACAATTTTGTTTGTTAATTTCTCTTTGCAAGTTTAAACGAAAGCTTCTCTTTGGTCAAGTGTAGTTGTTAATTTTGAGTCGCAATTTATTTGCAAAATGTGTTGATTTTAGGGTTTAAATGTGACTCATAATTTCCTTTTGATTCTTGGAATGTTTTCTTTGAAAAAGAGGTGCTGTTTTGGGTAAAGGTTATAGGTCATGGGATTTAGTTTGGCTTTTAGGTTTTAGTTTGGTGTCATTTGCATTATTTTTGGTGTTTGTTTCTTTTGCAATTTGCTTAATGTTTTTTAGTTATGATCACTTCATCTTTTTTCAATTGGTTTAATGCTTTGTTAGTAAATTTCATCTCCTATGCATTGCTACTTATACTATCATTTCTCATTTCATTACTAACCATTTTGTTCTACGTCTCATACATATTGCAAGCATTGCCTCACTCTCATTTGTTTTTCTTCCTTTAGTTACCCTTATGCAATTTTCTATTTGATTCATGTAATATTTTAGGTTTAGCTTACTTTTCTTTAATTTCATGCAAGACTATAGAATGTAAAATAGGACCCGATGTAAAAGACTATGGACTATAATGATGTACACCGACACATGCACCGACACACGCACACACGTTGTATGTTTATCGCTAGATGTATGCGTAGGAAGCGTGAAACCTAGGAAAACTTATAATTTCTTCATCAAAAAAATCAACACACAACTCAAACTATTTTGCAATAAAATGAGGTCAAAACCACACCCTTTTTTTTTTTTTTTTCCTTCATTTTCTTAAGACAAAATCAAAACTAGTGTTAATTTCCAACTTTAACCATTTCTTGTAAATAAATTGGACTAACCCCACTTGCTTTCAATTCTAATGCCTACACGGCCTCTTATCTCTTTCTTCAAAACCATTTTCAAAACTAAAATTGAACCAACCCACAAAAAGCATTTTGGAAGAGAACTACATGGAATTTTGATCCCTTAAAAGGGTATGTAGGCAAGAGACTCAAAATCTCTCCAAGTCCAATAAAAATAAAATCCAACCTTCTCCCTCTCATTCTTAAAATCAATCTCTTTTACAAGTAGCAATAAAAGCAACGCATAAATGTAAAGCATAGTAAAACGGTTCCTATAGGATACTATAGTCATTGCGGGTGCCTAACACCTTCCCGTAATGAAATCAGCCCCGAACTTAGGATTTCTAAGGTTTTCTCGATTTTACCTTCCCCAAAAAAAAATAGAGACATCAATGATTGAAAGGTCCAAATCCAATTAATGATTTGACACCCGAAAATCGCGATGACAGAAATGGCGACTTCACTGGGGACTTTAGGGCTACACCTAGTTTTTCATGCTTTATATTTATGCTTTGCTTTATTGTTACATGTAAAAATTTTCTTGTGAACGTGTGGGGTGAGAATATCAAAAGCCCTATACCCGGGCTGAGTGAACATAAGATTAGGAAGAGATATAATCGACAATCCATTCCGGGGGTTGCCTCGTGCATTGGATTACGCGATCAATCTCACATAGCTGAGGCATTTTGGAGGTGATGTTGTCGGCGTGTGTTGTCATGCTTAGGCACTTTACTTCCAATTGACCGATGAAGGCTATGAACCGTAGTTACCAAACCTATCCTTGGCCTTTCTTAGGACGTAGTGCGGTGGCTAAACCGAGTGTTGTCTCGAAATTTAGTCGTCACGCGATACTACACCCAAACTAAACCTTCTTACGGATAATCATGGACAAGCGTTGCTTTGTACTACCATGATGTACGCAAGAGAGGTTGCGGTTTGGGAACTTTATAGAACCTTGGTTACTACTATCAAAAGCCGTAGTTTCACCGGACACCGTGTCCACTTGTTACTTCAGCCCACCGTACTTTTCCTTATTTAAACCATGCATACATGCATTCATGCATCAAATTTCTACATGCATTTATCAAAGGGTATAGACAAACTAAAATTCTTTGCAAATATGATCAGGCATGAAAAGGACTAAGTCTTACAAGTTCAAAGAAATCGATTTGGCTAGCCTAAGGGAGTTGGCACTCAAGGTTAAGAATCCGACTGGGTTTCGTCTCCGATACGGTGGTTTGCTTGGTATTCTCCGGACTAATGTAGAAGAGAAGCTGGTGCACACTCTGGTGCAATTCTACGACCCAGTTTTCCGTTGCTTCACTTTCCCGGATTTTCAGTTGGTTCCTACACTTGAGGCTTATTCTTGTTTATTGGGCCTACCTATAGCTGAGAGGGTACCATTCACGGGCCCAGGATCTTCTCTTACTCCTCTGGTTATTGCTAAGGATCTTTATCTCAAGACTTCCGATGTGTCTAAGAATCTTATTACGAAGTCTCACATTCAGGGTTTCACTTCGAAGTACTTACTTGAGCGGGCTAATCTTGAATCTACTTGTCAGGACACCCTTGAGGCTATTCTTGCACTACTCATCTATGGGCTCGTTCTTTTTCCGAATCTCGACAACTTTGTGGATATGAATGCTATTGAGATCTTCCATTCCAGGAATCCGGTTCCTACGTTGTTAGCTGACACATACCATGCCATCCATGATCGGACCCTCAAGGGCCGTGGATTTATTCTTTGCTGCATACCTCTTCTTTATAGGTGGTTTATTTCTCACCTCCCGAGTTCTTTCCATGCTAATACGGAGAGTTGGTCCTATTCGCAGCGGATTATGGCTCTTACTCCCGATGAGGTGGTTTGGATTACTCCAGCAGCTCGCATCACGGAGATTATCTTTGGTTGTGGGGATTTCCTCAATGTACCTCTTCTCGGTACCCGGGGAGAAATCAACTACAACCCCGAGTTAGCCATGAGACAGTTTGGTTTTCCTATGAGAGCGAAGCCCATCAACCTTGCTACATCACAGGAGTTCTTCTTTTATTCCGATGCTCCCACCGGGCAAAGGAAAGCTTTTACAGATGCTTGGTCTAAAGTTCGAAGGAAAGAGGTGAAGCATTTGGGAGTGAGATCCGGTATTGCTCATGAAGCCTATACGCAGTGGGTGATAGACCGAGCTGAAGAGATTGGCATGCCTTACCCTGCCGTGAGGCATGTATCTGCATCTACTCCGTCTAGACCATTACCGTTGCTTCCCGCGACTCAGGAGATGTATCAGGAGCATCTAGCTATGGAGAATGAGGAAAAGCGAGCATGGAAAGCCCGTTACAGTGAGGCTGAGAACTTGATCATGACTTTGGATGGCAGAGACGAGCAAAAAGATCATGAGAACCGAATGCTGAAGAAGGAACTAGCCAGAGTTAGGAAGGAGCTTGAAGAAAAGGATGATCTATTGAGGAGAGACTCCAGGAGGGTCAGAGGTCGTCGAGATTTCTTCGCCAGTTATTGTGGTTCAGCTTCAGACTCGGATTCCGAATACTACCCGGTCACTCCTTAGCTCGGGATGATAGGATTGCCATTATGTTGTTTGTCCAGTTTATGTTTCAGAAGCCTACTCCCTTGGCTCAGTGTATCAAAACAATTTGCTTTGAATAATTTGTTAGTCCAAAAATGTTTGCAAAGAATTCTAATTTGTCTAAAAAACCCTTTGATAATAAAAGAGTCATTTTTGCATCCGCACCTGCATATCATGCATCATATGCATCATTCGTCGGTCACAAAAAACTTCCAAGTGCTCATTGCCTCCTGGTTCTTCTGCCGCAGAGTGAAAAGTGGCTCGTGCTCGAAGGACTGATCAACCTACCAGAGTACATCAGACCAGACAGTACAGAAGGAGAAATCAAGTAGCTATGGAAGAAGAAAATGCACAGCTCCGCACTGAACTAGCCTCTGTGAGAGAAGAGTTAGCCAAAGCTCTCGACGCCATGACCGCTCTGGTAGCCGCTCAAGAGCAACTGACCTCGTCTGCTCCAGAGACCACTGAGGCAATCCCAGTATCAACTCTCGATAGCCGGTTCACCATGCCAAGAGGATTTCCATATGGGCTCCCACCTTATTTCGCTCCCGATACTGCAGCCGGTGTTTCAGGAACCGCGACTTCAGGTGCTGCTAATGTTGGTCAAGTACCCCCACCAGATTTCACATCTCTTCACACTACCTTACCCCAGTCAACAGTCTTCACAGTGCCGATTGTGCACCCTACGCCTCAGGGCGCCAATGCTGATGATTACCGTGGAAAAACTCCTGTATTGGGAACTGTGGAAGAAAGAATGGAAGAACTTGCCAGAGAACTCCGTCGCGAGATCAAGGCCAACCGTGGGAGCAGTGACCTCGTCAGAACCCACGACCTTTGTTTGGTGCCGAGGGTGGATGTTCCCAAGAAATTCAAGGTCCCAGATTTTGACCGCTACAACGGGCTGACTTGCCCCCAGAACCATATCATCAAATACGTCCGGAAGATGGCTAACCATGCAGACAATGATTCACTCATGATCCACTGCTTCCAGGACAGTCTAATGGAAGATGCCGCGGAGTGGTATACCGGTTTGAGCAAGGATGATATCCGCACTTTTGATGATCTAGCTACCGCTTTCAAGAACCACTATGGGTTCAACACCAGACTCAAGCCGAATAGAGAATTCCTCCGGTCTCTTTCTCAGAAAAAGGATGAAAGCTTTCGCGAATACGCACAGAGGTGGAGAGGGGCAGCTGCCCGTATCACCCCCGCCTTGGACGAGGAAGAAATGACTCAAACATTCTTGAAGACCCTGAAGAAAGATTATGTTGAGAGAATGATTATTGCTGCCCCAAGCAACTTCTCTGAGATGGTCACTATGGGAACCCGCTTGGAGGAAGCCGTCCGAGAAGGGATTATCGTGTTTGAGAAAGGTGAATCCTCGAGTGCATCGAAGAAGTACGGCAATGGTCACCATAAGAAAAAGGAATCAGAAGTTGGAATGGTGTCTGCCGGAACCAATCAGTCTGCCACTGCCCCTCCTGTCAATGCTACACAACTGCCTCAACCGTACCAGTACCTACAGTATGCCCAACATCCGTTCTATCCGCCGTTCTACCATCAATACCCTCCTTTACCGGGCCAGCCTCAGGTCCCTGTTAATGCCATCGCCCAACAGATGCAACAACAACCATTAGCTCAACAACCGCAACCACAACAACAAGGTCCTCAATCTAGACCATCTTTCCCACCGATACCAATGGCGTATGCCGAGCTACTCCCAACTCTGCTACATAAGGGGTATTGCACCACTAGGCCTGGCAAGCCTCCGCCAAACCCATTGCCTCCCAGGTTCCGCTCCGATCTCAGATGTGATTTCCACCAGGGCGCCCTAGGTCATGACGTAGAAGGTTGCTACGCTCTGAAATACATTGTGAAGAAGTTAATTGACCAGGGAAAGCTGTCCTTTGAAAACAATGTCCCACATGTGCTTGACAATCCACTCCCCAACCATGCCGCTGTAAATGTGATTGAAGTCTATGAAGAAATCCCTTGTCTCAGTGTCCGTAATGTTGCTACTCCACTAGTACCGCTACATATCCAGCTATGCCGAGCTTCTCTGTTCAGCCACGACCACGCTGCCTGCTGTGAATGTCTTCAGAACCCTATGGGTTGCAGCGTAGTTCAGACTGATATCCAAAGATTGATGAATGACAACTACTTGACTACCAGTGATGTTTGTATGATAGTGCCGATCTTCCATGATACTCCAGGCAGGAGTACGCCCGTCCAGAAGGATGTTGAGCCGTTGGTCATACGGTTACCTGGTCCGGTGCCATATACTTCTGCAAAAGCCATCCCGTACAAGTACAGTGCGACTATGTTGGAAAACGGGAAAGAAGTACCTTTGGTGTCCTCAAGCACAGTAGGCAGTATCGCTGAGGTGACAGCTTTGAGAAGCGGCAAGGTCCGACCACTTTTATTCCAGAAGAAAGATGATGTGCAAGTTACAGTTCCTGCTGATAAAACCGCTCCGTTGACGATCCCCCCTGTTGTTGAAAGTACCAGCCGTCCAGGCCAATCCATTGAAGACTCTAATCTGGATGAGATTTTGAGGATAATCAAGAAAAGCGATTATAAGATCGTTGATCAACTGCTACAGACTCCCTCGAAGATATCCATCTTGGCCCTACTCCTCAGTTCGGAAGCTCACCGAAATGTGTTATTGAAAGTGTTGGAACAAGCCTATGTTGACCACGAAGTCACAGAGGATCAATTTGGCGGAATAGTGGCTAACATCACTGCTTGCAGTAACCTTTGGTTTGGTGAAGATGAACTCCCAGAGGTAGGAAAGCACCACAACTTGGCGCTACATATTTCCATGAACTGCAAAACCGATATGCTGTCCAACGTGTTGGTAGACACTGGGTCGTCGTTGAATGTGATGCCCAAATCGACTTTGGATCAGTTGAGTTGCCGAGGAGTTCCCTTGAGGAGGAGTACTTTTCTAGTCAAGGCTTTCGATGGTTCCCGTAAAACTGTGCTCGGAGAAGTAGATCTCCCCATGACTATTGGTCCTGAAACATTCATGATTACTTTCCAGGTTATGGACATAGATGCCTCTTACAGCTGCCTGCTCGGGAGACCGTGGATACACGAGGCTGGGGCAGTCACTTCTACCCTCCATCAGAAGCTAAAGTCGTAAGGAATGGTAAACTTGTGACAGTGCATGGAGAAGAAGCTTATCTGGTCAGTCAGTTATCATCCTTCTCCTGCATCGAAGCTAAGTCAGCCGAAGGAACTGCATTCCAGGGTTTGACCATCGAGGGTACGGAGCCCAGGAGAGTTAGTGCTGCCATGGCTTCATTAAAGGATGCGCAGAGAGCCGTTCAGAAGGGTCAGGCCGCTGGTTGGGGCCAATTGATACAGCTGCAGGACAACAAGCACAAAGAGGGTCTCGGTTTCTCTCCGACGTCAGGCATGTCAACTGGAACATTCCGTAGTGCTGGATTTACCAATGCAATTCTTGATGGTGCAACTGAAAGAGGGGTCAGACCCACATTTGTGATACCAGGAGGCATTGCAAAGAACTGGAACGTTATCAATCTCCCTGTATTTGTGCATGATTCTAAGTAATATGTCTTGTTGTTTAGGCTTTATTTTCAAAATAACAATCCTTCCGCCCTGCCTGAGGCGGAAGTGACTCTTTTGTAAAGGGCGTGTTTGTTCCGACATCACCATTATCAATAAAAGACGTCGTTTCTTTCACGACTCTTTTTCTTTCTTTAGTGCTTTTCCCTTGGAAATAATGGTAATGCCAGAAAAAACCAAAACATCTGCATTTTCTTATTAATTTCAAAGATCTGCATGAAAATTATTTTCTAAAAAAATCATCCAATCATGTCACGCAGATCGAACCAAAATGAACCCGTTGAACACAGTAATTCTATGCTTCTCCAAACTGTTGAATCCCCGATATTCGAGACCGAAGATGAAGATAGTGATGATATACCAGATGAAATTGCCCGACTGCTTGAACAAGAAGAGAAAACCATTCGGCCTCATCAGGAGGAGATTGAGCTAATCAACTTGGGTACTGAGGATAACAAAAGAGAGATCAAAGTCGGTGCTGCATTGGAGGAAGGGGTCAAGAAGAGGATCTTTCAGCTTCTCCGCGAATACTCGGACATTTTTGCATGGTCGTATGAAGACATGCCAGGTTTGGATCCTCAGATTGTGGAACATCGGATACCGACTAAGCCAGACTGTCCTCCTGTCAGGCAAAAGTTGAGACGGACTCGGCCGGACATGGCTCTGAAGATCAAAGCGGAAGTGCAGAAACAGATCGATGCGGGTTTTCTCATGGCAGTTGAATATCCCGAGTGGGTTGCTAACATCGTGCCAGTGCCGAAGAAAGATGGTAAGGTTCGGATGTGTGTTGACTACAGAGATTTGAACAAAGCAAGCTTGAAGGACAATTTTCCGCTGCCCCACATCGATGTGCTTGTTGACAATACTGCCCAGTGCAAGGTGTTCTCCTTCATGGACGGTTTTTCTGGCTATAATCAAATCAAAATGTCACCCAAGGACAGGGAGAAGACATCATTCATCACTCCGTGGGGGACTTTCTGCTGCAAAGCAATGCCGTTCGGTCTAATAAATGCTGGTGCTACCTACCAAAGGGGGATGACCACTTTTTTCCATGACATGATTCACAAGGAGGTTGAAGTGTATGTAGATGACATGATTGTCAAGTCGAGCGATGAAGAACAACACGTCGAATACTTGGCTAAAATGTTTGAAAGGTTGAGGAAGTACAAGCTTCGGCTGAACCCAAACAAGTGTACATTCGGCGTTAGGTCTGGGAAGTTGTTAGGCTTCATTGTCAGCCAGAAGGGCATTGAAGTAGATCCAGACAAAGTCTGGGCCATCCGCAAGATGCCGGCCCCGCAAACTGAGAAGCAAGTCAGAGGATTCCTCGGGCGTTTGAACTACATTTCCAGATTTATATCCCACATGACTGCGACCTGCGGGCCGATCTTCAAGTTACTCAGGAAGAATCAACCTGTGGTATGGAATGATGAATGCCAAGAAGCTTTCGACAGCATCAAAAGTTATTTGCTAGAACCTCCTATCCTCGTTCCGCCGGTGGAAGGAAGGCCATTGATCATGTATTTGTCAGTGTTGGATGAGTCCATGGGGTGCGTGCTCGGTCAGCAAGACGAGACTGGAAAGAAAGAGCATGCAATCTACTATTTGAGCAAGAAATTCACCGATTGCGAGACTCGGTATACAAAGCTCGAGAAGACCTGTTGTGCCTTGGCCTGGGCTGCCAAACGTCTGCGTCATTACTTGATAAATCATACGACTTGGTTGATATCCCGGATGGATCCAATCAAGTACATCTTTGAGAAACCGGCTGTTACTGGAAAAATTGCACGTTGGCAAATGTTACTGTCAGAATATGATATTGTGTTTAAAGCCCAGAAAGCCATTAGAGGGAGTATCCTGGCAGACCATCTCGCTTGCCAACCACTTGATGATTATCAACCGTTGAAGTTCGACTTCCCCGACGAAGAGGTCATGTTCTTAAAATCAAGAGACTGTGAAGAACCGCTAATCGGTGAAGGTCCAGACCCCGATAGCAAGTGGGGATTGGTTTTTGACGGTGCTGTTAATGCCTATGGCCGAGGAATTGGCGCAGTAATTGTGGCTCCGCAGGGGCATCACATCCCTTTCACAGCCCGGATTGTGTTTGAGTGCACCAACAACGTGGCCGAATATGAAGCGTGCATCCTGGGAATAGAAGAAGCCATCGATATGAGAATCAAGCACCTCGACATCTATGGAGACTCTGCACTAGTCATCAACCAGATAAAGGGAGAATGGGAAACCCATCATGCTAATTTGATCCCTTACCGTGATTATGCAAGCGGTCTGTTGACGTATTTTACAAAGGTCGAGTTGCACCATATTCCCCGAGAGGAGAACCAAATGGCCGATGCTCTTGCCACCTTATCTTCCATGCTTCAAGTGAACCATTGGAATCACGTGCCGATGATCAAAGTACAACGCTTAGATCGGCCCGCTCATGTGTTTACTGTCAGTAATGCAATTGTACGAACGGGTTCAGGCGAGGTCGACAACAAGCCCTGGTATTATGATATTAAACAATTCTTGCAAAGCCGTGAGTATCCGCCAGGAGCTTCCAACAAAGACAAGAAGACGTTGCGCAGGCTGGCTAGCAAGTTCCTGCTGGATGGTGATGTCCTGTACAAAAGGAATTTCGATATGGTGTTGTTGAGATGTGTGGATGAATGTGAAGCAGAACAGCTAATGCACGATGTGCACGATGGCACCTTTGGGACCCACGCATCGGGACATGCTATGTCTAGAAAGCTGCTGAGAGCTGGTTACTACTGGATGACCATGGAGCGCGATTGCTATCAATATGCCAGGAAGTGCCACAAATGTCAAGTATATGCTGATAAGATCCATGTGCCTCCGCACGCCCTCAATGTTATGTCTTCTCCATGGCCTTTCTCTATGTGGGGCATTGATATGATCGGAAGAATTGAACCGAAAGCTTCAAACGGTCATCGTTTTATCCTGGTAGCAATAGATTATTTCACCAAATGGGTCGAAGCTGCATCATATGCCAACGTGACTAAGCAAGTGGTAGTCAAATTCATCAAGAACAATATCATCTGCCGGTATGGTGTCCCTAGCAAGATCATCACTGACAACGGTACCAACCTGAACAATGACATGGTGCAAGCCTTATGCGAGAAATTCAAGATTGAACATCACAATTCTTCTCCTTACAGACCTCAGATGAATGGCGCAGTTGAGGCCGCTAATAAGAACATCAAGAAAATTGTGCAGAAGATGGTAACAACATACAAAGACTGGCATGAGATGTTGCCCTATGCTCTACACGGCTACCGCACTACAGTACGTAGTTCAACCGGGGCAACGCCTTTTTCTCTTGTATACGGCATGGAAGCAGTTCTCCCATTGGAAGTGGAGATTCCGTATCTCCGTGTGATTATGGAAGCCAAGTTGTCTGAGGCTGAATGGTGCCAGAGTCGGTACGACCAATTGAATTTGATTGAGGAAAGACGACTGGACGCTTTGGCTCATGGTCAGATGTATCAAACAAGAATGAAAGCTGCTTTTGACAAGAAAGTCCGTCCTCGGGAATTCAAGGAGGGTGAACTCGTGTTGAAGAGAAGAATGAGCCAGCAACTCGACCCAAGGGGCAAATGGACGCCTAACTATGAGGGACCTTATGTTGTCAAGAAGGCTTTCTCTGGCGGTGCTCTGATTCTCACTCACATGGATGGTATAGAACTTCCGAATCCTGTGAATGCTGATGTAGTCAAGAGATACTTTGTCTAGATATGAAAAGAACAGCGTGGTAGGTCGAAAACCCGAAAGGGCGGCCTAGGCAAAAATGCGCTTCCCGGTGGATCGAAAACCCGAAAGGGCGGTCCAGGCAAAATAAGGGACAAGAAACAAAATGTAAAAAGCTCGCTGAGATTACATGTGACTCAGGCAAAAGTGAGCGTCTCGATGAGCCGAAAACCCGAAAGGGCGGTTCATGCAAAAACGAGATTGAAATAAAAGACAATTGACTATATCTGGCAAATTACCATTCCCCTTGAGATCTGTGCAATTGATGTTTGGCTGTTCTCATCCGAGGTTCCGACGCCTGCAGATTCAAGAGTTTCAGATACCATAGCAATTACTGTGTTCAATGTACCACCAACCAATAAAATTACCATTTTCCAAGCTTTGTAAATCTGTGGAGTCGCGCCTTTGGCCGACTACCACCCTTACACATTGATTTGAGCCTATGCTTTTGTTTGGCACTCATTTTCCGTTCCATTTTTCAAAGCTCTATACAAAAAGATTCTTTTTCTATGTTAATAATGATGCATGTCTGGAATAAACATTCTGAAAACTGAAAACCTTTTTGAGTATTTTGAAAACAAGCCTGAACAGCTAGGTACATTCAAATGAACATGAACAAAGCTACATTGATATCAATTCCAATTCAAGTTACTAGCAAGCCTTCCTCCCAGTGACGGTCTGTGGTCAATGGCAAGAATGAAAAAACAGAATGAAAAGCATGAAAAATAAATATGCTCGCTAAGTTGAAAACCCGAAAGGGCGGCTTAGGCAAAAATGAGCACCCCGATGGATTGACAACCTTCAAAGGCAATTCAGGCAAAAACAGGGGCAATACAAAAAAAAAACTATTCCCCGGTGGATCGAAAACCCGAAAGGGCGATCCAGGCAAAAATAGGATGATGAAAAAAGAAAAATGAAATAAAAAAAACAAACATGCAAAAGTATTGACCACAGATGCGATGTCCAAAGCACTTACGTGACCGTTCCAACAAGCAGCAATACCATTCAAACTGTTTTTCTCTACAATTTTACAGCTTCCTGCCTTCGACGATGGTCTCGATGCATCTTCAAGCGACGGCGTCCCCAGAAGAGGAACTTTTGCAAGTATATGTCCGAGCGCGAGCCATTACGTGCCCAATATTCTGATGTTTTGTCTGTCTCTGCGAAACTGTGTCTACAAATTGCCAATCATCATGCGTTTCAAAGCATTCATACATGCATAATCATGCATCTTATGTGTTCATGCATTCGATAAAATTGTCGTGCTATCCATACACATCTACATTCTCAATTCCTATGTTAAATCTCAATCAAAATCAATCATGTCAACTTCAAATTTCTTCTGCTAACAACAAATGTCTACTGTCATGTCAATTTCAAAGTTCAACGGTCTTGTCAAACATTCTTGTCAGAATTCAAGCTCCTGCAGTTATGTCAATCAAATTCAACTCTTTTGCAAAATACAATTTGCTTCTGTTAACGGCCAAATGGCTAGTTCGCATCCAAGAACAGCTTGTGCCTATCAATTTGTTTCTGTTAACGGCCAAGTGGCTAGTTCGCATCCAAGAACAGCTTGTGCCTGTCAATTTGTTTCTGCTATCGGTCAAGCGGCCAGTTCGCGTCCAAGAACAGCTTGTACCTATCCTTTTGATATCCGCCGAGCGACCAGTTCAGATCCAAGAACAGCTTGTGTTGATTTTGAGTCGCAATTTATTTGCAAAATGTGTTGATTTTAGGGTTTAAATGTGACTCATAATTTCCTTTTGATTCTTGGAATGTTTTCTTTGAAAAAGAGGTGCTGTTTTGGGTAAAGGTTATAGGTCATGGGATTTAGTTTGGCTTTTAGGTTTTAGTTTGGTGTCATTTGCATTATTTTTGGTGTTTGTTTCTTTTGCAATTTGCTTAATGTTTTTTAGTTATGATCACTTCATCTTTTTTCAATTGGTTTAATGCTTTGTTAGTAAATTTCATCTCCTATGCATTGCTACTTATACTATCATTTCTCATTTCATTACTAACCATTTTGTTCTACGTCTCATACATATTGCAAGCATTGCCTCACTCTCATTTGTTTTTCTTCCTTTAGTTACCCTTATGCAATTTTCTATTTGATTCATGTAATATTTTAGGTTTAGCTTACTTTTCTTTAATTTCATGCAAGACTATAGAATGTAAAATAGGACCCGATGTAAAAGACTATGGACTATAATGATGTACACCGACACATGCACCGACACACGCACACACGTTGTATGTTTATCGCTAGATGTATGCGTAGGAAGCGTGAAACCTAGGAAAACTTATAATTTCTTCATCAAAAAAATCAACACACAACTCAAACTATTTTGCAATAAAATGAGGTCAAAACCACACCCTTTTTTTTTTTTTTTTTCCTTCATTTTCTTAAGACAAAATCAAAACTAGTGTTAATTTCCAACTTTAACCATTTCTTGTAAATAAATTGGACTAACCCCACTTGCTTTCAATTCTAATGCCTACACGGCCTCTTATCTCTTTCTTCAAAACCATTTTCAAAACTAAAATTGAACCAACCCACAAAAAGCATTTTGGAAGAGAACTACATGGAATTTTGATCCCTTAAAAGGGTATGTAGGCAAGAGACTCAAAATCTCTCAAAGTCCAATAAAAATAAAATCCAACCTTCTCCCTCTCATTCTTAAAATCAATCTCTTTTACAAGTAGCAATAAAAGCAACGCATAAATGTAAAGCATAGTAAAACGGTTCCTATAGGATACTATAGTCATTGCGGGTGCCTAACACCTTCCCGTAATGAAATCAGTCCCGAACTTAGGATTTCTAAGGTTTTCTCGATTTTACCTTCCCCAAAAAAAAATAGAGACATCAATGATTGAAAGGTCCAAATCCAATTAATGATTTGACACCCGAAAATCGCGATGACAGAAATGGCGACTTCACTGGGGACTTTAGGGCTACACCTAGTTTTTCATGCTTTATATTTATGCTTTGCTTTATTGTTACATGTAAAATTTTTCTTGTGAACGTGTGGGGTGAGAATATCAAAAGCCCTATACCCGGGCTGAGTGAACATAAGATTAGGAAGAGATATAATCGACAATCCATTCCGGGGGTTGCCTCGTGCATTGGATTACGCGATCAATCTCACATAGCTGAGGCATTTTGGAGGTGATGTTGTCGGCGTGTGTTGTCATGCTTAGGCACTTTACTTCCAATTGACCGATGAAGGCTATGAACCGTAGTTACCAAACCTATCCTTGGCCTTTCTTAGGACGTAGTGCGGTGGCTAAACCGAGTGTTGTCTCGAAATTTAGTCGTCACGCGATACTACAC
The DNA here is from genome assembly GCA_958299785.1 of Medicago lupulina. Lineage (NCBI taxonomy): Eukaryota > Viridiplantae > Streptophyta > Magnoliopsida > Fabales > Fabaceae > Medicago > Medicago lupulina. The sequence goes on along the minus strand of OY283141.1, from coordinate 31,600,970 downwards.
CTAAACTAAACCTTCTTACGGATAATCATGGACAAGCGTTGCTTTGTACTACCATGATGTACGCAAGAGAGGTTGCGGTTTGGGAACTTTATAGAACCTTGGTTACTACTATCAAAAGCCGTAGTTTCACCGGACACCGTGTCCACTTGTTACTTCAGCCCATCGTACTTTTCCTTATTTAAACCATGCATACATGCATTCATGCATCAAATTTCTACATGCATTTATCAAAGGGTATAGACAAACTAAAATTCTTTGCAAATATGATCAGGCATGAAAAGGACTAAGTCTTACAAGTTCAAAGAAATCGATTTGGCTAGCCTAAGGGAGTTGGCACTCAAGGTTAAGAATCCGACTGGGTTTCGTCTCCGATACGGTGGTTTGCTTGGTATTCTCCGGACTAATGTAGAAGAGAAGCTGGTGCACACTCTGGTGCAATTCTACGACCCAGTTTTCCGTTGCTTCACTTTCCCGGATTTTCAGTTGGTTCCTACACTTGAGGCTTATTCTTGTTTATTGGGCCTACCTATAGCTGAGAGGGTACCATTCACGGGCCCAGGATCTTCTCTTACTCCTCTGGTTATTGCTAAGGATCTTTATCTCAAGACTTCCGATGTGTCTAAGAATCTTATTACGAAGTCTCACATTCAGGGTTTCACTTCGAAGTACTTACTTGAGCGGGCTAATCTTGAATCTACTTGTCAGGACACCCTTGAGGCTATTCTTGCACTACTCATCTATGGGCTCGTTCTTTTTCCGAATCTCGACAACTTTGTGGATATGAATGCTATTGAGATCTTCCATTCCAGGAATCCGGTTCCTACGTTGTTAGCTGACACATACCATGCCATCCATGATCGGACCCTCAAGGGCCGTGGATTTATTCTTTGCTGCATACCTCTTCTTTATAGGTGGTTTATTTCTCACCTCCCGAGTTCTTTCCATGCTAATACGGAGAGTATGAAGTATAATTGCACATCTAAAGGATCTTGTTTACAGATTGAAGGAAAGCCTTCCATAAGATTTGATATAGCTGTAGTTTCCTTTAAATCTGTATCCAGTTTCTTGTAATCCTCCTTTCTGATTAACTTCATATGCTTTAGAGTGCTACCATTGATTACTTTTCCAGTAACTGTGCCAAGGTGTTTATCAGTGAAGACCTTTGTATCACTCAATGCTCTCAAAATTCCTCCTTGATGAAGAATTTCTGAGATGAGTCTCCCATAAGGAATCCAGGTTCTGTTGCTCAATTGACTCTCCCTTAGTGCCTTGGTCATGTGCTTGAAGAAGTAGTTAGGCACATTTGCTTTTTCTTTCTTGATAAAGTAGTGAAGAAACACTCTATGTTCCAAAGAAGGTTGATCAGAACCTCCTCCCTTAGGCAGAAGATTTTCATTCTGAATCTTCAGAAGCATTTTCTTCTCCAGTGACAGGTTACTATACGCACCTTTCTTCTTACTGTTGGACATAGTCTGATTGACTATTTCATTCCAAAGACTTTTCTTGTTGTTGTCCAGACCATCCTTGAAACTTCCTTCAGACGGTTGATCTAATCTCAGTACTTATGAAGGGTTCCAAACCCATTTCTTCTCTTGTCTTACCAGCCAAGGTAGGATCAATCAGCACTTTTTCATCCATTTCTTGTTGAGAAGCCTTTCTATCATAAACATGAGCTCTTACCTAGAAGTGTCTTACCAGACTCATGTATGTTGGACCGTTTAGCATGTTGAACTAGTCCATGAGATCCTGTAACTCATAGTACTCTTTGATGTTGTAGCTGTGATATGACAAGGATGTGAAATCCACCAGAATCTCAACTTGAACAGTTAAATCGCACTCTTCTAATGACATGGTTCTTCCCTTTATTTCGTAAGCAGGAGCTTCTTGAGTAGACGTTCCTTATGCTATTTCTTGAGAAGAGGTTCCTTGAGCAGTCTCTTGCATGATTGATTCTTGAAAAAAATTGACAACGCCATTGATGATAATGAAGTTTTAGGGTTCTAGGTTTTGATTGAGGGAGATGAACTTTTGTCTTCGCAGAGAATCAGTTGTGAGAATAGAAAGTGTAGGTTGTGAAGTAAGTAGTGTGTGTTTTGTCTAAGTGTTTTGAGTAAAAACAAACGATTGCAAATCAAAGGGGACAATTAGAAACAACATAAATGACAGTTGGGGGCACGATATAGAAGTAAATTCAAAGCTTAAAATCATCATTGCCCTCTTATGTTATACATCAATACATTTAAGCCACGTTGGATAACTTCAGATGAGCTGTTAAGTTAGTGGGACAGGTGTTACCAAAAAGTAACTCAAAACGTTTGCACTAGCTCTTCTATTCAGAAGCACAAAATCCAGCTTCCGAAGTTAAGATACTGATGTCATCTTCAGAAGCACATTTTCCTCAGAACCTCAGTTAAGAGCTTTTGGTGGACCATAGCTTTTGAACTAACTTCAGGTCCTAACTTCTAGTTCAGGAGTAAGCAATTTTAATCAGACACAAAGTACATGTTCAAATTTTTCTTTATAAAATCAAATCTTTCCACAGTTAAAGGTTTAGTGAATATATCAGCCCACTAATGTTCACTATCAATGAATTATATCCAAGATTCCTTTTTGAACATAATCTCTAATAAAATGGTGTTTGATTTCAATATGCTTGGCTCTTGAATGTAGAATTGGATTCTTTGACAAACAAATAGCAGCAGTATTATCACAGAAAATGGGAATACTGTTAACATTAATCTGATAATCTTCCAACTGATGTTTCATCTAAAGTAGTTGTGTACAACAACTTGCAGCTGAGATGTATTTCACTTCTGTTGTAGACATAACAATAGTTGCTTGTCTTTTGCTCGCCTAGGATATCAGATTCTCCCCCAGTAACTGACAGTTACCACTGGTTGATTTTCTTTCAATCCTGTCACTAGCATAGTCAACATCACAGAATCCAACCAACTCATAATCTAAGGATTTCCTGTAAAGGAGTCTAATATTTGTTGTTCCTTTTAGATACCTGAAGATTCTCTTAACAGCTGTTAAAATATCTGGCCTAAATGTAGTGAGGTATAACAAAGACCCAATCATACCTCTATACAGCTTCTGATCTACCTTTGATCCAGTATCTTCTTTGCTTAAGGTGCAAGTTGGATGCATTGAAGTGTTCATCACTTTACAATCTTCCAGCTTGAACTTCTTCATAAGCTCCTTTGTATTCTTTGTTTAAAGAACATACACTCCATCTTTACATTGATTAATTTGAATGCCAAGGAAGAACTTCAATTCTCCCATCATGCTCATTTCAAATTCATCCTGCATTAACTTAGAGAATTCCTTGCAAAGAGATGCATTAGTAGAACCAAATATTATATCATCAACATATATCTACACAACAAGAATGTCTTTCTCAAGAATCCTTCTGAAGAGTGTTGTGTCAACTTGACCTCTTTTAAAATCATTTTTAATCAGGAAATTACTTAGTCTATCATACCAAGCTCTAGGAGCTTGTTTCAAGCCATATAGTGATTTCTTAAGTTTGTAAACATGGTCGGGATGCTTAAGATCCTCAAAACCAGGAGGTTGCTTGACAAACACTTCTTCTTATATGACTCCATTAAGAAATGCACTTTTGACATCCATTTGATATAATATTATGCCATGATTTACTGCATAGGATAAAACTAACCTGATTGCTTCCAATCTTGCAACTAGAGCAAATGTTTCAGTGTAATCAATGCCTTCTTGTTGACTGTAACCTTGTGCAACAAGTCTGACTTTGTTTCTGGTTACTTCACCTTGTTCATTCTACTTGTTTCTAAATACCCATTTTGTACCAATAATGTTCTTCTACTGAGGTTTGAGTACCAGATCCCACACATCATATTCTTTGAAACTGATTGAGCTCTTCTTGCATAGCTAGTATCCATCCATCATCTGAAAGTGCTTCATCAACTGTAGCAGGTTCAATCACTAATAACAATCCTATCATAGACTCTTCTTGTTTGAAATATGATCTTGTTCTTCTAGGACTGTCTTTGTTTCCAATGATTTTATCCTTAGGATGTGAATACTTGTACTTGAATGTATTCTTGGATTGATTTGCTTGCTGAGAGCCATCTTGAGCTTCATCAAAAGCTACTTAATCTTGAGCTTCTGAAGTTGGTTAAGCTTCTTGACTAACTTCAGACTCTTCAGTCTGATCTGGTTCTGGAGCATCTTCAGTAACCTATATATCTGCAAAACTTTCATCTTGCTCTGGAGTTTCACGTCCAGGCACTTTGTCATCAAATTTAACGTGCATAGATTCTTCCACACAGAGTGTCTCTGAATTATACACTCTGTATGCCTTTGACCTTTCAGAGTAACCTAAAAAGATTCCTCTTTGGGCCTTGCCATCAAATTTCTTTAGGTAGAGCTTGTTATTTGGAATGTAGAAGGTACGTCCAAATTGATGAAAGTATGATATATTGGGTCTTCTTCCCTTAAAGAGTTCATATGCAGTTTTCTCCAAGATAGGTCTGATGTAAATCCTATTTTGAACATAACATGTTGTATTCACTGCTTCTGCCCAGAAATGTTTAGCCAAATTATTTTCATGAATAATGGTTCTTGCCATTTCTTATAAAGTTCTACTCTTTCTCTCTACAACCCCATTTTGTTGTGGATTTCTAGGAGAAAAGAATTCATGGACAATTCCATGTTTTTAACAAAAAACTTCAAATGGCTCATTTTCAAATTCTCCACCATGATCACTTCTGACTTTCAAAATTTTCATTTCTTTTTCAGACTGTATTTGAGTGTAGAAGTTACTGAATACATCATATGCATTGTCTTTACTTCTCAGGAATTTTACCCAAGTCCATCTGCTGTAATCATCAACAATGACTAGTCCATATTTACTTCCATATAAGGATGTTGTATTAACTGGTCCAAATAAATCAATATGAAGCAGTTCTAAAGGTCTGGAGGTTGATACAATGTCTATAAATTTAAAAGATGATTTCACAATTTTCCCTTTCTGGCATGCACCACAAAGTGCATCTAAATGATAGTCAATGTTAGGTAGGCCTTTGACAAGATGTAACTTACTAAGCTTGGAGATTAACCTCCAGTTAGCATGTCTTAACCTTTTGTGTCCAATTCAGAAAAATTGATTTTACAGACATTCTCTTCTCTCTTTCCTTTGAACATTATGGACTTGTTATCTTTGTTGATTACGGTGCAGTTGGTCTTTCCAAACATCACATCATAACCATTGTCACAAAACTGACTGATACTCAAAAGGTTATGTTCAAAACCATCTACCAACCACACATTATTAATAAAGATAGAGGAGTTACCAATAGTTACTATACCAATGATCTTGCCAGACTGGTTGCCTCCAAACTTCACATGTCATCCTTCTTTCATTGTGAGGGTGAGGAACATTTACTTCTCTCCTGTCATATGTCTTGAGCAACCATTGTCCAGATACCATGATTTTTGCTTTTCCTTTGCTTTTAGGCTTCTCTGCAGTATTGACAATTTCAGATTTAGGTACCCATTGTTTTATTGGTCCTTTGAGGTTAGTGCTGGAAGTTTTACTCTTCAATTCTTGTACCTTGAGGTGTGGTTTTGATAGCTTCTGATTGATCAGTACTTTAGGTTTAACACCTTTTAGTTCTGATTCACCTGAAGCCACAACTGTTTTGTTCTTCTGAGACTTAGACTTCAAGATACCAGATTCTGGCTTCAACAGACTCTAAGGAACAGGTTCTGATCTTTTCAAAATCTTGATCTTTGAGGTCTTAGAATTAGAATCTGTCATAGCCTTAGACTTAGAGTTCTTTGGCTTTGAAGTAATCTTAGCCTTAGAGCTAGAAGCTTCAGGTTCTGACTGAACTACAATATCAATTTTAACACCTTCAGGTACAAAGAAGGTTTTTAATCCTTCCTTGATACTTTCACAACATGCTTTAAGATTGGTTTCATTCGGTTTTCCTTCTGAAAATCCAACCTCTATGTCATTGTTTTTGTAAATGTTGTAAATCATAGAAGCAACTCTGCTTCTGTCAATACCATACATAATAAAATCTTCAAGAGCAATTTCATGGTTGCTTAAAGGTTTTCCATTATACTTTTCTTGTAGCTTCTAACATAAGAACTTGAGCTTGTCTTCATAAGTTTGACAAATGAAGTCAAAGCCTCTAAGTCCCTCTTCAGAAGCTTTCAGATCCAATAGAGTTGATTCTTGTTGTTTCATTACCTTAACATATTTTTCTTTTAAATATTTCAACTCATTGGTTCTCAGTTCAAAATGTGTAAGGAGCTCTTTAAGAGACTCGATAAGTTCTTCTCTAGGAATTTTAGAGTATACCTCATTTTCTTCTTCTGAGTTTATATCTGGTTCAGCTTCTGAAGTTACTGTAGCCACTAACCCCACAACTACCTTTGCATCTTCATCAACATCATCCTTAGCAGATTCACTGTCTAAATCGTCTTAGGTTGCCATTAAACTCTGCTTGATCTGCTTCTTGATCTAGTTTGATTTGAAAGTTGACTTCTTAGACTTGTCCTTTGATTTCTCCTTCTGAAGATCAGGGCAATCAGCAATGAAATGTTCAGGCTTCTTGCAGTTGAAGCAACCCTTCTGATCTTCTTTCCTGGATCCATTGTAACCACTTCTTCTTCTCAAGAACTTCTTGTTCTTCTTGGCCAGATACTACAGCCTATTTGAAAGCATAGCCATCATCTCAGCAGGATCTTCATTAGAATCTCCATCAGGCGATTCTTCTTCAGATTCTATAACTTTGTGAGCTTCAGATGACTTCCCTTTAGATGGTAGAGCAATATATTTACTCTTCTTAGCAGACTCATGTTCATTAAGACTTATCTCATGAACTTTGAGAGAGCTAACAAGATCTTCAACACTCAGAGTGTTTAGATCTTTAGCTTCCTCAATAGCAGTAACCATTGGTCTCCATCTTGCAGGAAGGCTTCTTAGTATCTTGCTCACATGATCAGAAGCAACATAGCTTTTCTTTAGTATTTGTAGTCCAGAGACTAGGGTCTGAAATCTTGAGTACATTTCCTCAATACTTTCATCATCCTTCATCTTGAACAACTCATACTGATGAACAAGCATAAGTGTTTTTGCTTCTCTAACATTCTTGCTACCTTCATAGTTTGCACAGAGAGAATCAAACATTACCTTTGCAGTAGATTTGTCATTCGTCTTCATATACTCTGCACGAGGTATATCAAGAACAAGTGAACCTCTAATCTTGTGATGTTTCTTGTACATTTTCTTTTAAGCAGGAGTATGTTTCTTTCTGTCAACATCAGCTCCTTCTTCATCAAGATCCAAGTCACCAACTCCATCTTCCGGAATATCCCATAATTCTTCATCTAAGACCATGATTTAACTGTAGAAGTTGGTTTTCCACCAAGAGAACTCTTTAGGATCTCCATTTACTTTGAAACTTTTCCTGAGTCAGCTTTCTTATCCCTGTAATCATAAGGTACAACATTATGATTACCACCAGAACCAGAAACAGATGATTCACCAGACATGTTTTTCTCAGATCTTGGACTGTCACACTGTTAAGTGTTCTCAACAGAACCAAGGCTCTTGATACCAATTGAAGGTGAGAATAACACAAGAAGGGGGGGTTGAATTGTGTTGGCCTTTTCTTCTATTTCTCCTACTGAAGTCACTGGTCAGAAGCAGTTAGATTATAGATTCTGAAGTGATGTTTAGATTCTAAATGCATCGGATAAAAACAAAGAGAGAGAGAGAGAGAGAGAGAGTGAGAGAGAGAGAAGAAAGACACAAAGCAATGATATAGGTTCCTTCCACAAACCGGAAGTAGTCATGTCCCCCTTGCACTTCCAAGTAGAGTTCACTAAAATGTAATATCTGATTACAAATGCTCACTCCTAAAACTAGCAAGAGACATCAAATTACTCAAGCAAAACTGCAAGATATTTCTTATGCTCCTGTACACAATCAAGAGACTTTTATGCTCAAGCACAACTGCAAGAGACTTCCAATCAAACATAATTACAAAGAAAAATGTTTGAAGTTGAACACTTGATATACAATTAGTGATGTTCACAATACATATCAGATTCAGACCCTTAAGACTCTAGAAATTCTAAGATATGAACTTTGATAAGAAATTCTAAGTGAACTTTTGATGCAGAACAATTTCAGCAGAGGTTCAGCGCTTTTAAATTGTTGTTGAGTCTCTTACAGTTCTCTAAGTCTTCACTCCTTTATATAGAGGTGTGTGATAAACGTTGTGAATTGTCAGCACATCAAAAAAGAGTCGTTTAAAGCTTTGATCAATCACCAATGATCTTTTGTCTGATATGGTTATTGTCATGTGAAGGTCATTGTAGCACTCAGTGCCTTCAAAATCCCTCCTTGATGAAGGATTTCTGAAATGAGTCTTCCATATGGAATCCAGGTTTTATTGATTGTTTCACTCTCTCTTAGAGTCTTAATCATGTGCTTGAAAATGTACTTGGGCACATTTGCTTTTTCTTTGGGGATGAAGTAGTGAAGAAACACCTTGTGCTCCAAAGAAGGTTGATCAGCACCACCACCTTTTGGTAGAAGATTCTCATTCTGAATCTTCAGAAGCAGTTTCTTCTCCATTGTCAAGTCACTATAAGCACCTTTCTTCTTGCTGTTGAACATTGACTTTTTAACTACTTCATTCCAGGGACTCTTCTTGTTGTTGTCCAGACCATCATTGAAACTTCCTTCAGATGATCTCCTAATTACATAAGCAATTACTTCCTGAGAGATGAATACAGGAATACCCATGACGCTTGACCTAATCTCAGTACACGTGAAGGGTTCCAAACCCATTTCTTCTCTTGTTTTACCAGCTAAAATAGGGTCAATAAGCACCTTCTCATCCATTTCCAATTTAGCAGCCTTACGATCATAAACATGAGCTCTAACCCAGAAGTGCCTTATCAGATTCATCTAAGTTGGACCGTTCACCATGTCGAAATACCTAATGAGGTCCTGAGCCTCATAGTATTCTCTGATGTTGCAGCCATGGTAAGATAGAGATGTGAAGTCCACAGGATTCTCAACTTGAACTGTTAGATCCCATTCTTCTAAAGACATGGTTCTTCCCTTAATTTCATATGCAGGAGCTTCTTGTGTGGACGTTCCTTGAACTGTTTCTTGCATGGTTGATTCTGGAACTGAGCTAGAAGACGCCATTGATGAGAATGAAGTTTTAGGGTTCTAGGGATTTGTTTGACAAAGATGAACTTTACTTCGCAGAGAATCAGTATGAAAACAGAAAGTGTAGGTTGTGAAGTGAGTAGTGTGTGTTTTGTTATAGTGATTTGAGTAAAAAAAATGATTGCAATTCAGAAGAGGGCAAACAAACACAGCATTAATGAGAATTGGGGGCGCGAGATTGTACATTCAAAGCTTAAAATCATCATTGCCCTCTTATGTTATACAACAATACAATTAAGCCACGTTGGATAACTTCAGATGAGCTGCCAAGTTAGTGGGACAGGTGTTACCAAAAAGTAACTTTCAACGTTTCCACTAACTCTACTATTCAAGAGCACAAAAGTCCAGCTTCTGAAGTTAAGATGCTGATGTCATCTTCAGAAGCACATTTTCCTTAGAGTCTCAGTTAAGAGCTTCTGATGGACCATAGATTCTGAACTAACTTTAGGAACAAAGTGCATGTTCAAATTTTTCGTAATAAAATCAAATATTTCCACAGTCAAAGGTTTAGTGAATATATCAGCCCACTGATGTTCAATATCAATGAATTGTATATCCAAAATTCCTTTTTGAACATAATCTCTAATAATGTGGTGTTTGATTTCAATATGCTTAGCTCTTGAATGTAGAATTGGATTCTTTGACAAATAAATAACAGCAGTATTATCACAAAAGATGGGAATACTGTAAGCATTAATCTGATAATCTACCAACTGATGTTTCATTCAAAGTAGTTGTGTACAACAACTTACAGCTGGGATGTATTTTGTTTCTGCTGTAGACATAGCAATAGTTGCTTGTTGTCATCGCGATTTTCGGGTGTCAAGTCATCAATTAGGCTTGAACCTTTCAATCATTGATGTCTCCATTTTTTTTGGGGAAGGGTAAAATTGAGAAAACCCTTAGAAATTCTAAGTTCGGGGCAATTTTCGCTACGGGAAGGTGTTAGGCACCCGCAACGACTATAGTACTCTATAGGAGCCGTTTTTCTAATTCTATGTTTACGCTTTATTTTTATGTTATTTTTTGAAAGAAAATTGTTTTTAAGAATGGGGGAAAGAAGATGGTTTGGATTTTATTTTATTGGACTTGGAGAGGTGTTGACCTCTTGCCTACATACCCTTTTAAGGGATCAAAATTCCATGTAGTTCTCTTCCAAAAAACAAATTTGTGGGTTGGTTTGTTTTAGCTTTGAAAATATTTTTTGAAGAAGAGAAAAGAGGCCTTAAAGGCATGAGGTTTGGAAAAGAGTGAGGTTATTCCAATTTATTAAACAAAAAAAGCTAAAGTTGAAAGTTAAGATTCATTTATATTTTTGCTTAAGAAAATAAAGGAACAATTGTGGAGTTTTGACTCCAACATTTTTGTAAAAGGCTTTCAAGTGATGTGTTAGTTACATTTTTTGAAAAGAAAACATAGAATTCCTCTAAGTTTCGCGCTTCCTAAACATACATCTAGCGGTAAATCATGCAACGTGTGTGCGTGTCGGTGCGTGTGTCGGTGTACATCATCATAGTGTCCATTGTCCTTTACATTTGGTCCTAGTTTACATTCTATGGTCTTGCAAGAAATTTAAAAGAAAGTAAATCTACCTAAAATTATTACATGAAAATTATCAAGGGAAATGAATGGAACCTAAACTAGGAAAGAGATGTGATGCTTTTAACATGCATGAGACATGAAATGGTTAGCAACAAGATAAGAAATGATGGTAATGAATAAGCAATGTATAGTAAATGAAATGACAATAGCAAGGAATATTGAACAAGTAGCAAAAACAAGTGCCAAAAAGTGATGAAAATAACACAAAACCTAACCCTGAAACTCAAGCTAAACCCATGACTTGTAATTTTCATCAAAACAACACTTTTTCAATTATTTCAAGAATCATGAGAGAATTACAAGACATGCATTCAAGCTTAACATTATCACACATTTATACACGTTTCGCACTTTAAAAGAATTCATATTACTTGCCACACAAGAAATTAATATCCTCATTCACAAAACAGTGGTAATAGTTATAGGCTCATAGCAAAAGTATCACAAACCACATAGCAAGTGCCACTATCACATAGCAAGAATTAATGGCCAAAAATCATGCAAGAAATTCACAAAACATGCTTAAAAGATACAATTCCACAAGAAAATTTGGCATACATTTTTATCAATATGAGAAGTGTAAAAGATGCCACAAAATAGTAAAAAGCATATCAAGAAACACATAGAAAATTTCCTAGAATTTTACAAGAAAAACAAAGCATGTAGGGAGGTTCAGATAGCAAAAATGAAGGTGTACATAGCAAGAAAACCAAGAAAAAAATGAAAGGAACCCAAAGCCCACAGTCATGGAGCCCAGACCCGCGCCACTGATGGATCCGGATCAGTCTTGACGCCTCAGAGGCGTTGGATTGATCCGGATGCCCCATAACTAAAATCTAACGGCCTATAACTCAGGAGAACTGGATCGGGTCTGAACCGACCCGATCCACGCGCCTATATAAAATTCACAGGATCCGGTTTCGCTCATTTTCTTTCTTCTTTCTCTTTCTTCTCCGGCCTCTCTCTTCGTTTTCTTCGAAAACCCTAACCCTAGATCCTCAAATCCACCCAGAAATTGCTCATGCATGGCTTAATCAACTTGTACTATCATTCTAAGCATGAATCAGTCAAAAGAAATTGTTTTCAACCGTTGAATCAATGTGAATCTTGAGTTTTACCTCTGCATGTTTGAACCGTTCGTTTTCTCATGTTTTTTTTTTGCTGAAACTGTTGTAAAAGTGTGAGGATTTGCTTCGATTCACACTCGTTGTGAATTTTGAAGCGTTTCTCTGATTTTCAAAACGATTTTTGTGTTAGGGTTAGGGTTTTGGATCGAACGGTTCAACTTGCTTTGGATTCACATCATTCTGGCTTTCGTAGTGATATGCGAAGAGATTAGATGAAGCTAGGGTGTTACCTTGGTTTCTATTCGGAGATTCGAACCGTTTCTCTGATTCTTGGCCTTGGACCCTCGTTGGTAAGCCGATTTCACTCCTTTCTTCTTTCTCTTGATCCGGATCCTGTGAAATCCTTCACCTCTTCTTCTCTTCCTCTGATTCGAATTCTGCGATCACGCTTGCAGCGCGCTACCTCCGGTGGCGTGCTCGCGTTTGAATTGTAGGCGCAACGGTTCAGTGATGAAGTTTCACCACGAACCTCTGAGAACCGCTTGAAGTTGCATCGAATTCGTTCGCATTTTACTTCTGTTCGTTTCTGTGAATCGGATTCAGTGATGAATTCAACGAATTTGTGTGAAATTGTTCTGAATTGGTGCTGGAATTGATGCTAGGGTTTCATGAGAGTTCTTGAGATTTTTGTGAACTTTGTGACTTTGATCCATAACTGCCAAGGGAGAGAAAATGGGTTCTGTTTGTGTGATGTGGCGTGAGTTCTCTGGATCTCTGACACGCGTGGCCTTATATAGGCTGACAAGTGGCTGCTGGACCAATTGAAATGTGACATGTGGACTGAGTTGGCTTGCGTGGCCTCTTGGAGAGAATTTGATTCAGGGACCAATCTGCAAAAAATGAAACTAAAGGGACTAATCTGCAAAAACAAAATACAACAACAAAAAAAAGAAAATGGGACTGATTTGTAATTTTAAAAAGTATTTGGACTAATTTGCAATTAAACATAAGATTTGGGCCAAATTGCAAATAGTAAAATAAAACTGGTAAAAAATGTAATCTGAAAGCAACGTAAAGTGAAACAGTTAAAACTGACAAAATGGACTAAAACGAACAGATTACCAAAATGAGGTATTTTAAAATACCTCTCTGCCCAAAAATCAAATAATGTGAAAAGACTAAAATGCCCCTGGGGACCAAAATGACTCAGACTGACTCAGATGCAGTGCTGAAATGATTTTTTAAACAGAATTTGACAAATGATTTGTGCAGACAAGTTGAAAAGACTCAGGGACAAATTGTAGGGACTAAAATGGGTTCCTTTCAAGGAAATGACCAAAATACCCTTTTGTATGATTTTATGCAAAAGATTGAAACAAAATGCGAGAAAATATGCAAAAAGAATTTGAAGGCAGAGACAGTAGCGTACGCCATTAAAGCACAATAGTAAATTGCAAGGTAATACACAGTAAATTGAGAAATATCAAAGACAGAAAAGAAATTTGAACGAGTATTTTTAGGTCCAAAATGAGGGTATGACACTTGTCTTTTGCTATCTTAGGATATCAGATTCTCTCCCAGGAACTGACAGTTACCACTGGTTGATTTTCTTTCAATCCTGTCACTAGCATAGTCAGCATCACAGAATACAACCAACTTATAATCTAAGGATTTCCTGTAAAGGAGTCCAAGATTTGTTGTTCCTTTCAGATACCTGAAGATTCTCTTAACAACTGTTAAATGAGATTCTCTAGGATTTGACTGGAATCTTGCACACAAGCATACACTGAATAAAATATCTGGCCTAGATGCAGTGAGGTATCACAAAGAACCAATCATACCTCTATACAGCTTCTGATCTACTTTTGATCTAATATCTTCTTTGCTTAAGGTGCAGGTTGGATGCATTGGAGTGTTCATCACTTTACAATCTTTCAGCTTGAACTTCTTCAGAAGCTCCTTTGTATAATTTGTCTGATGAACATACACTCCATCTTTACATTGATTAATTTGAAATCCAAGGAAGAACTTTAATTCTCCCATCATGCTCATTTCAAATTCATCTTGCATTAACTTAGAAAATTCCTTGCAAAGAGATGCATTAGTAGAACCAAATATTATATCATCAACATATATCTGCACAACAAGAATGTCTTTCTCAAGAGTCCTTCTGAAGAGTGTCGTGTCAACTTGACCTCTTTTAAAATCATTTTTAATCAGGAAATTACTTAGTCTATCATACCAAGCTCTAGGAGCTTGTTTCAAGCCATATAGTGATATCTTAAGTTTAAAAACATGGTCAGGATGCTTAAGATCCTCAAAACCAGGAGGTTGCTTGAAAACACTTCTTCTTCTATGACTCCATTAAGAAATGCACTTTTGACATCCATTTGATATAATATTATGACATGATTAACTGCATAGGATAGAAGTAACATGATTGCTTCCAATCTTGCAACTAGAGCAAATGTTTCAGTGTAATCAATGCCTTCTTGTTGACTGTAACCTTGTGCAACAAGTCTAGCTTTGTCTTTGATTACTTCACCTTGTTCATTCAGCTTGTTTCTGAATACCCATTTTGTTCCAATAATTTTCTTCTGCTGAGGTTTGGGTACCAGATCCCACAAATCATTTCTTTGAAACTGATTGAGCTCTTCTTGCATAGCTAGTATCAATCCATCATTAGAAAGTGCTTCATCATCTGTAGCAGGTTCAATCAGTGATAATAATCCTATCATAAATATGATCATGTTCTCCTAGGACTGTCTTTGTTTCCAATTATTTGATCCTCAGGATGTGAAGACTTGTATTTGAATGTATTCTTGGATTGATTTGCTTGCTGAGAGCCATCTTGAGCTTCATCAAAAGTTACTTCATCTTGAGCTTCTGAAGTTGGTTCAGCTTCTGAACTATCTTCAGATTCATCAGTCTGATCAGGTTTTGGAGTGTCTTCAGTAACCTGTATTTTTGCAAAACTTTCATCTTGCTCTGGAGTTTCACTTTCAGACTCTTTGTCATCAAATTTAATGTGCATAGATTCTTGAACACAGAGTGTCTCTAAATTATACACTATGTATGCCTTTGACTTTTCAGAGTAACCTAAAAAGATTCCTATTTAGGCCTTGAAATTAAATTTCTTTAGGTAGAGCTTGTTATTTAGAATGTAACATGTACATCCAAATTGATGAAAGTAAGATATATTGGGTCTTCTTCCTTTAAAGAGTTCATATGCAGTTTTCTCCAAGATAGGTCTGATATAGATCCTATTTTGAACATAACATGATGTATTCACTGCTTCTGCCCAGAAATGTTTTGCCAAATTATTTTCATGAATCATGGTTCTTGCCATTTCTTGTAAAGTTCTATTCTTTCTCTCTACAACGCCATTTTGTTGTGGAGTTCTAGGAGAAGAGAATTCATGGACAATTCCATGTTTTTCACAAAAAAACATCAAATGGCTCATTTTCAAATCCTCCACCATGATCACTTTTGACTTTCAAAATTTTCATTTCTTTTTCAGACTGTATTTGAGTGCAGAAGTTACTGAATACATCATATGCATTGTCTTTACTTATCAGGAATTTTACCCAAGTCCATCTGCTGTAATCATCAATAATGACTAGTCCATATTTACTTCCATATAAAGATGCAGTGTTCACTGGTCCAAATAGGTCAATATGAAGTAGTTCTAAAGGTCTGGAGGTTGAGACAATGTCTTTAGATTTAAAAGATGATTTCAAAATCTTCCCTTTCCGGCGTGCACCACAAAGTGCATCAGAACAATAGTCAATGTTAGGTAAGTCTTTGACAAGGTAAAACTTTCTAAGCTTAGAGATTAATCTCCAGTTAGCATGCCCCAACCTTCTGTGTCATACCCACTTCTTATCATTCATTGATAAAAGACAAATTACCTTTCGATCAACCAGTTCAGAGAATTTGATTTTATAGACATTTTCTACTCTCATTCCTTTGAACACTATGGAATTGTCATCTTTGTTGATTAATGTGCAGTTGGTCTTTCCAAACATCACATCATAACCATTGTCACAAAACTGACTTATACTCAAAAGGTTATGTTCAAGACCATCTACCAACCACACATTATTAATAGAGATAGAAGAATTATCAATAGTTCATGTACCAATGATCTTGCCAGACTGGTTGCCTTCAAACTTCACATTTCCACCTTATTTCATTGTGAGGGTGAGGAACATAGACTTCTCTCCTGTCATATATCTTGAGCAACCGCTGTCCAGGTACCATGATTTTTGCTTTTCCTTTGCTCTTAGGCAATTCTGTAGCATTGACAATTTGAGATTTAGGTACCCATTGTTTTATGGTTCCTTTGAGGTTAGTGCTGAAAGTTTTACTCTTCATTTCATGTACCTTGAGGTGTGATTTTGATAACTTCTGATTGATCAGTACTTTAGGTTTAACACCTTTTGGTTCTGATTCACATGAAGCCACAACTGTTTTGTTCTTTTGAGACTTAGACTTCAAGACACCAGATTCTGGCTTCAACAGACTCTGAGGAACAGGTTCTGAACTCTTCAAAATCTTGATCTTTGAGGTCTTAGAATCAAAATTTATCATAGCCTTAGACTTAGAGTTCTTTAGCTTTGAAATAATCTTGGCCTTAGAGCTAGAAGCTTCAGGTTCTGACTGAACCACAGTTTCAAATTTAGCATCTTCAGGTACAGAGAAGGTTTTCAATCCTTCCTTGATACATACACAACATGCTTTAAGATTGGTTTCATTAGGTTTTCCTTCTGAGAATTCAATCTCTTTGCCATTCTTTTTGTAAATGTTGTAAATCATAGAAGCAACTCTACTTCTATCAATATCAGACATAATAAAATCTTCAAGAGCAATTTCGTGTTTACTTAAAGATTTCCCATTACACTTTTCTTGTAGCTTCTGACACAAAAACTTGAGCTTCTCTTCATATGTTTTACCACAGCTACCTTGGCATCTTCATCAGCATCATCCTTATCAAATTCAGATTCACTGTCTAAATATTCCCAGGTTGCCATTAAACTCTACTTGATCTGCTTCTTGAACTTGTTTGATTTGAAAGTTGACTTCTTAGACTTGTCCTTTGATTTCTCCTTCTGAAGATCAGGGTAATCAGCAATGAAATGTCCAGGCTTCTTGCAATGGAAGCAACCCTTCTAATCTTCTTTCATGGAGCCTTTGTAACCACTTCTTCTGCTCAAGAACTTCTTGTTCTTCTTAGCTAGATATTGCAGCCGGTTTGAAAGCATAGCCATCATCTTAGTAAGATCTTCATCAGAAT
Organism: Medicago lupulina; assembly: GCA_958299785.1. Taxonomy (NCBI): domain Eukaryota; kingdom Viridiplantae; phylum Streptophyta; class Magnoliopsida; order Fabales; family Fabaceae; genus Medicago; species Medicago lupulina. Next base: position 31,583,764 of record OY283141.1, on the reverse strand, counting down.
CTCCATCAGGTTATTCTTCTTTAGATTCTATAACTTTAAGAACTTTTGATGACTTCCCTTTAGATGGAAGAGCAATAGATCTTCTTTTCTTAGCAGGCTCATGTTCATTTAAGCTTATCTCATGAACCTTGAGAGAGCTTACAAGATCTTCAAAAATTAAAGTGTTTAAATCTTTAGCTTCCTCAATAGAAGTAACCTTAGGTCTCCATCTAGCAGGCAGGCTTCTTTGTATCTTGCTCACATGATCAGAAGCAACATAAATTTTCTTCAGTATTTGTAGTTCAGAGACTAGGGTCTGAAACCTTGAGTACATTTCCTCAATGCTTTCATCATCTTTGTAATGCCCTCTTTATTTATTTAATTATTTTATTAGAGAATATAGTATATTATTATATATTATATGATTTTTGGTGATTATGCGACGTATTTGTGATGTTGTGACGTGATGCTTATTTTATTGTTTAATAAAATAAGATATGTGGTGTTTATATATATATTTATATGAAAAATAAAGATTTGTAGTAAAAATATATATTTTTGAGAGATGGGGTTATATTTATAAATAGAAAGAGTTGTGAGGGTTGAGATAAAATTAGATAAGTTGGGAGGAAGTATTTAAGGAAACTAGGTCAAGGAATTAGGCAGTACGCGTTATCAGACTTTGGAGAAAAAGGGAGGAAATGGCTAAGAGAAGAGAAGTGAAGCTAGGCTGCGATTTCTGCAATTTTTCCAGGTAAGGGTGAGCCTAACTTCAGTAATATTAAGTGTAATTCATCTGTTTGTGATTAGCTAAGGGATTGGGAAGAATTGGAGAGAGTTTCATAAACTAGGGTTTTGATGAATTTGATGGATTTGATGTGAGAATTGATGTAATTGCTGTAGAAACGTGTTACAGAACCTAGATTAATCACTAGAATAACATTGCTGATGAATTAGAGGCTTAACATGAGAGAATTGAGATGAGTGGGTGAGAATTGGAGCAAACCCGTTGTGTACCTGTCATCGCTCGCCTGTGGCGAGTAATTCACTCGCCGTGGCGAGTAAGCCTTGCATCGCTCGCGAGGCGAGCTACACAGCTCGCTGTGGCGAGCAACGCCCTTCTGCTCGCAAGGCGAGCCAACTAGCTCGCCGTGGCGAGTAACTTTTGGAAGTTGAGTTTTTTGCCAAACTTTAGATGGTTTTAAGTGCCTTAATATTTTTAAGAAAGACCTGTGAAGTTGTTAGGATCGAATTGGACTTAAGGAACCTTAAAACGAAGATTTTAGGCGAAAAATGTCAAAAAGGCCGAGAGCACCCAGGTTGCTCGCCTGTAGCTCGCCCCTAGCTCGCCCTTGGCGAGTAGCTTCTTGAGAGAGCTCGCCGTAGCGAGCAGATCACTCGCCGTGGCGAGTTAGTGCATTTCTAGACTGTTGCTTAGTTTTGCGATCTGTTTCGCATGGGACTTTGAGAGTACACCTTTGGGTAATGATAGAGATGTTTTATGACTTAAGATGCATTCTGTAATGATAATTAATGATGGTTCTTTGACGTTAATAATGATGCGATGTATTGCTTATATTTAAATGATTTATAAGCATGATGTTAAGTGATGTTGATGATGTTATGTGCCTTTGTATATGTGTTAAATGAGTGGAACTTCTGCCATGTATTTATTATAATTTGCATGTGTCAGCCTTGAGTTGTTAACGATGTTTGGGAAGTTATGTTAACTTGTTTAAGATGTTATAGAGTCGTGTCCATGCATTTGCATATTATGAGACGGTGGAGCTTTTGCTCAAAGCTACGGTGGAGCATTTGCTCAAAGCGACGGTGAAGCATATTAATGCTTATATATGGTACCACATGCATGATGTCAAGATGTTAGAGTTGCATTTAGTTGAGTCAAATTGTTGACATGTTATGAGACGATGTTTTGAGACGATGATGTGCTATTTGAGATGTTTATGACGACGATGTTAACCTTGTGTTTAACGATGTGATATATGTGATGAGTTTATGCTGTTAATCATAAATGTTGAATTATATGTTACTATTTCTGTTGTGAATCTCACCCCTTCTGTTGGAATTGCCGCCTTGTGGGCAAGTGCAGGTAACCAAGCTTAGGTGCGCCGATGTGAGGAGTCCACACGTGATGTCTAGGTGCTCTGATACGTAACGGGATGGGGTCTTGTTAAGAGTCTATTCCTTATGTATCATTTGTTGAAACTATTTTGTGACTTTAAGATTTGAGATGAATTTATGAGACTTTTATGAGGCTTAGGGCCAAGACCTTTTGAAGGATTTGATTTATGATTTCCGCTGCTATGTGATTGAATATTTTGCGAAGGATAAACTAATATTTATTTTGTTTAAAGATTTTGATGTTAAGAATGTGACACTCCTTTGTGATGTACTCTGATTTATGTGTTTATTTAAATAAAATTTTTAAGTCGGGAAATTGGGGTGTTACAATTGGTATCAGAGCAAGTCGGTCCGTCCGGCCAAATAGAGAGTCGAGTGACGTTGTCTTAGAGTTAGAATACTATAGTTGTATTATTCTAACTTATGTTTGCTTTGTAGAGAACTAAGATGGCTGGTAGAAATGATGCTGCTCTTGCTGCTGCCTTGGAAGCAATGTGTCATACCCTCATTTTGGACCTAAAAATACTCGTTCCAAACTCCTTTTTGTTTCTGGTCATTTCAAATTCACTATGTCTATTTTACAACTTTTACTATGCTACAAACGCACATTTTACTGCTATTATCTTCAATCTTCTTGCATTTAAAGCCATCCAAAATGTTTTCTTGCATTACAAGTCTTCAGAGAAGGGTTCCTAAAACCGTTACTTTTTTTTCTGCATTTTATTCCAATTTTTGCATAAAATCATACAAAAGGGCGTTTTGGTCGTTTCCTACAAAGGAACCCATTTTAGTCCCTGCAATTTATCCCTGAGTCTTTTTAACTTGTCTGCATGAACCATTAATCAATTCCTATCTGGAAATCATCTTAGTTTTGCATCTGAGTCAGTCTGAGTCATTTTAGTCCCTAAGGGCATTTTGGTCTTTTCACATCAAATAAATTTTGGGCAGAGAGGTATTTTAAAATACCTCATTTTGGTAGTTTGTTCGTTTTAGTCCATTTTGTCTCTTTTAAATGTTTCACTTTACGTTGTTTTCAATTTACACTTTTTTTTACCAATTTTATTTTACCTTTTTGCAAATAAGTCCAAACTTTTGTTTTAATTGCAAATGCGTCCAAATTTTATTTTCAAGTCAGTCCAACTTTTGTATAAAATAGTCCAACTTCTTTAAATTACGGTCCAGTCAAAATTTTTTTAATTGCATTTCAGTCCTCAAGTTTTTAAAATTGCATTTTAGTCCTTAGGTCCAAATTCAGTTCAGATGCCGCTCAAGCAGTCCAGGTCCAGTTGTCACAAGCTCATTGGATCAAAGGCCACATGGCAGCCTATATAAGGCTATGCATTGTACAGTTCAGAAAAAAAAAGATCAAAAAAAACTCAGAGCCACATCACTAACAGAACTTTTTCATTCTCTCTCTTGGTAGTTACAGATCAGATCCATCAAATTCACAGAAAAGCTCAAGAACACACACAAACCCTAGAATGAATTCAGCACCAATTCAAAGCAATTTCACAAGAAAACCCCAAACTTCCCACTGAATTCAATCCACGGAACCAAACAGGAGCAGAATTCACGCAAGATTGGCACAATTGCGAGCAATTCTCAGAGATTCGAGGGAACCTTCATCATTGAGTTGCTGAGCTCGTGGTTCGAACGCGAGCATGCCACCGGAGGTAGCGCGCTGCAAGAGTGAATGCAAGCTCTGGATCGGAGAAGAAGAAGGAAGAAGGGAAGAAGAATTCTCATAGGATCCGGATCAAGAGAAGAAAGAAAGGAGTGAAACCTGCTTACCAGTGGAGATTCGAAACCAAGGATCAAGAGAAACGGTTCAATCTTCAAACCAAGACACAGGTAACACTAAAAACTTCATCATACTTCATTGAAGAAATCATTACTAAGTCCAAATCAATGTGAATCCGTAGAGAATTCGAACCGTTCGATCCAAACCCTAACCCTAACCAAAATTTGTCCAGAATTAGAGAAACGTTTCGAAATCCACAAACGAATGTGAATCGAAGCAAGTTCTCACAGTTTCATAAAGATTTCAACCAAAAAACACAAAGAATCCGAACGGTTCGAACTTACAGAGACAAAACTCGCAGATTCACATTGATTCAACGGTTCAACTTGCTTTTGTTGAAAGATTCATGTTTGGATGAACGATACGAAGCTTTTAAGCCTAGAACAAGCCATTTCTGGTAGGAATTGGGATTTTTAGGGTTAGGGTTTGAGAAGGTGAAGAGAGAACGGCGAGGAAGAGAAGGAGAAGAGAGAGAAAAGCTCTAAAAAATGCCAGGATCCGGACCATTAGCCTTTTATATAACCTCCGAATCGGGCCGACTCAAAACCGACCCATTTTCCTTCACCTGTGGCCTTTGGATGCGAGTTCAGTGGATCCGGATCAATCTAACGTCTCCAAGACGTTCTGAAGATCCGGATCCACCAGCGCTAGGTTGGATCAACATTTTTTGGGCCTTTATTCTCTTTTCTTTTCGGTTTTTGAGTTTCTTGCTAGTTGCACCCACGTTTTTGCTATTCGGACCCCTGTGCATGTTAAATTTCTTGTGAAAATTCTAAAAAAATTGCCATGTGTTTCTTGATGCATTCTTGACTGTTTGGTGATAATTTTACATATTAAAATTGATAAAAAATATGTGTGCCAATTTCTTCTCTTAATATGTATATTTTTGTGCATTTTTGTTAAGTTTCTTGCATGATTTTTTCTAATTCAATACCACATGGTTTTGATGCTTACAATAGGATTTTGTGATATTTTTACTATGAGTATTGTGATCATCATCACTGTTTTGTGCATCATAATGGCAATTTCTTGTGTGGCAAGTGATATGAATCTTTTTAGGTTGTAAAGATGTGCATAAAATGTGTATGTGTAAAGTTTGAATGCATGGCTTGTAATTTCCTCTTGTTTTTTTGAAATAATCCCTTGGACAAGTGCTGTTTTGGTGGAAATTATAGGTCATGAATTTAGCTTAAGTTTTAGGGCTAGGTTTTAGTGTTAGTTTCGTCACCTTGTTTTTTGATGTTTGTTTTGCTATTTTGTCCAACACTTCATATTGTGGTCATTTCATTTACTATGCATTATTCATTGCACACTTTATTACTAACCATTTGTTTCATGCCTCATTCAAGTTGCAAGCATTGCATCATTCTAATTGTTTTTTCTCACTTTTTTCACTTTATGCAAGTTTCCATTAATTTCTATGTAATACTTTAGGTTAGTTTACTTTCTTTCAAATTCCTTGCAAGACCATAGAATGTAAATTAGGACCCGATGTAAAGGACTACGGACACTATGATGATGTACACCGACACATGCACCGACACGCACACACGTTGTATGATTTACCAATAGATGTATGCTTAGGAAGCGCAAAACTTAGAAAAATTCTATGCTTTCTTTTCCAAAAAAAAATGCAACTAACACATCACTTGAAAACTTTTTGCAATAATGTTGGAGTCAAAACTCCACAATTTTCCCTTTATTTCCTTAAGCAAAAATATAAATGAATCCTAATCCTCAACTTTAACCATTTTGTAAATAATTGGACTAACCTCACTTGTTTCTTTAATCTCATGCCTTTAAGGCCTCTCATCTCTTCTTCAAAACTACTTTCAAAACTAAAAACAAGCCAACTCACAAAACCTCTTTTGGAAGAGAACTACATGGAGTTTGATCCCTTAAAAGGGTATGTAGGCAAGAGACCAAAATCTCTCCAAGTCCAATAAAAATAAAACCCAAATTCTTCTTTCCCCCTCTTCCTAAAAGTAATCTTTTTCAAAAGGTAGCATAAAAATAGAGCGTAAACATAGGTCAAGAAAAACGGCTCCTATAGAGTACTATAGTCGTTGCGGGTGCCTAACACCTTTCCGTAGCGAAAATTGCCCCGAACCTAGAATTTCTAAGGGTTTCCTCAATTTTACCCTTCCCCAAAAAAAAATAGAGACATCAATGATTGAAAGGTTCAAGCCTAGTTAATGACTTGACACCCGAAAATCGCGATGACAGAAATGGCGACTTCACTGGGGACTTTAGGGCTACGCCTAGTTTTTCCACGCTTTATGTTTTACGCTTCACTTTATTGTTATCATTTTCATGCAACGTGTGGGGTGAGAATATCAAGAGTCCTATACCCGGACTGAGTGAACCTAAGATTAGGAAGAGATATAATCGACAATCCAATCCGGGGGTTGCCTCCTGTATTGGGTTACGCGATCAATCTCACGTAGCTGAGGCATTTTGGGGGTGATGTTGTCGGCGTGTGTTGTCATGCTTAGGCACTTTGCTTCCAATTGATCGATGAAGGCTATGGACCGTAGTTACCAAACCCATCTTTGGCCTTTTCTTAGGACGTAGTGCGATGGCTAAACCGAGCGTTGTCTCGAAATTTAGTCGTCACGCGATACTACACTTAAACTAGACCTTCTTACAAATAATCATGGAACGGGCGTCACCCTGTGCTACTATGGTATGCGTAAGAGAGGTTGCGGTTTGGGAACTCTGTTTAGAACCATGGTTACTACTATCAAAGCCCTAGTCTCACCGGACGCCATGTCCACTTGCAACCTCAACCCACCGTGCTCTCTTTGTAATCAAAATCATGCATACATGCAATCATGCATAAACTTTTTCATGCATTTATCGAAAGGTCTAGACAAATTGAAAACTTTGTAAACATGCCAGGTATGAAGAGGACTAAGTCTTACAAATTCAAGGAAGTCGATTTGGTTAGCCTAAGGGAGTTGGCACTCAAGGTCGAGAATCCGACTGGGTTTCGTCTCCGATACGGTGCTTTGCTTACTATTCTCCGGACTAATGTGGAAGAGAGGTTGGTGCACACTCTGGTGCAGTTCTATGATCCGGTCTTCCGTTGCTTCACTTTCCCGGATTTCCAGTTAGTTCCTACACTTGAGGCTTATTCTAGTCTGTTGGGTTTACCTGTAGCCGAGAGGACACCTTTCGCGGGTCCCGGAGCTCCTCTTACTCCTTTGGTGATTGCTAAAGATCTTTATCTCAAGACTTCCGATGTGTCCAAGAATCTCGTTACTAAATCTCACATTCAGGGTTTCACTTCGAAATACTTACTTGAGCAAGCTAATCTCGAATCTACTTGTCAGGACACTCTTGAGGCTATTCTTGCACTACTTATCTACGGGCTCATTCTCTTCCCGAATCTCGACAACTTTGTGGACATGAATGCTATTGAGATTTTTCACTCCAAGAACCCGGTTCCTACTTTGTTAGCTGACACATATCACGCCATCCATGATCGGACCCTCAAAGGTCGCGGATATATTCTTTGTTGTGTGCCTCTCCTGTATAGGTGGTTTATTTCTCACCTCCCAAGCTCTTTCCATGCCAACTCGGAGAATTGGTCTTATTCGCAGCGGATTATGGCTCTCACTCCCGATGAGGTGGTTTGGATTACTCCGGCAGCTCGAGTTAAGGAGATCATTACTGGTTGTGGAGATTTCCTCAATGTACCTCTTCTCGGTACCCGGGGAGGAATCAACTACAATCCTGAGTTAGCCATGAGACAGTTCGGCTTCCCTATGAGAGCAAAGCCCATCAATCTTGCTACATCCCAGGAGTTCTTTTACTATTCCAATGCCCCCACTGGGCAAAGGAAAGCTGTTATAGATGCTTGGTTTAAGGTTCAAAGGAGAGATGTGAAGCATTTGGGTGTGAGATCCTGTATAGCTCATGAGGCCTATACCCAGTGGGTGATAGATCGGGCCGAAGAGATTGGCATGCCTTATCCTGCTATGAGACATATGTCCGTGTCTGTTCCGTCCAAGCTATTACCTTTGCTTCCTGCAACCCAGGAAATGTATCAGGAGCATCTAGCTATGGAGAGTCAGGAGAAACGGGTATGGAAAGCCCGATACAATGAGGCCGAGAACTTGATTTTGACTTTGGATGGTAGAGATGAGCAGAAGAATTATGAGAATCGAATGTTGAAAAGAGAGCTAGCCAAAGCTAGGAAAGAACTCGAAGAAAGAGATGAGCTGCTTATGAGGGATTCCAAGAGAGCTATAGGTCGTCGGGAATTCTATGCCAGATATTGCGGTTCGGTTCCAGAGTCTGATTCTGAGGAGTACTCTGTCACACCATAGATTTAGATGATATGTTGTTTGTATTATGTTTTAGGGCCCGCTCCCTGTGGCTCAACATTTCAAAAGATTTATTTCTACAGCTTTCTAGTCTTTTCATTCTTTCCTAAAAAATGTTTACGAAATTTCTAATTTGTCTAAGGGATCCTTTCGATAACCAAAAAGAGTCGTTTTTGCATCTGCATTTGTACATATCATGCATCATATGCATCATTCATCGGTCACAAAAAACCTCCAAGTTCTCATTGCCTCCTGGTTCTTCTGCCGCAGTGTGAAAAGTGGCTCGTGCTCGAAGGACCGATCAACCTACCAGAGTACATCAAACTAGACAATACAGAAGGAGGAATCAGGTAGCCATGGAAGAAGAAAACGCACAGCTCCGTACCGAATTGGCATCTTTAAGGGAAGAGCTGGCTAAAGCTCACGATGTTATGACTACTCTGTTGGCTGCCCAGGAACAACCAGCCTCATCTACTCCAGAGACCACTGAGCCAATTCCAACAGCATCTCTTGATGACTGCTTTGCTATGCCGAGGGGATACCCATACGGACTCCCATCTTTCTTTGCTCTTGATCCCACAGAAGGAACTTCTAGTGCTGCCAACGGTAACCAAATCCCCGTCCCAGGGCATGCCTCTCTCCACACTACTCTGCCTCAGTCAACGGTTTTCACTGATCCAATCGTACATTCTATGCCTCAAAACATCGATACCAATGCCCACCGTGGGAAGTCGCCCATGACCGGAACTATGGAAGAAAGAATGGAGGAACTTGCTAGAGAACTCCGTCGTGAAATCAAGGCTAACCGTGGAAGTGGTGATCTCGTCAATACTCACGATCTCTGTCTAGTACCAAGGGTAGATGTCCCTAAAAAGTTCAAAGTCCCAGAATTCGACCGATACAATGGACTGACTTGTCCCCAGAATCATATCATCAAATACGTCTGGAAGATGGCTAACTACTCAGACAATGATTCACTCATGATTCACTGCTTCCAAGACAGTTTGATGGAAGACGCTGCAGAATGGTATACTGGCCTGAGTAAAGATGACATTCGCACCTTCGATGATTTGGCTGCCGCTTTCAAGAGTCACTATGGGTTTAACACCAGATTGAAGCCAAACAGGGAATTTCTCAGATGCCTCTCCCAGAAAAAAGACGAAAGTTTCCGTGAGTATTCACAAAGGTGGAGGGGCACAGCCGCCCGCATCACCCCTGCTCTAGATGAGGAGGAAATGACACAAACTTTTCTGAAGACGCTGAAAAAAGACTATGTTGAAAGGATGATCATTGCCGCTCCGAGTAACTTCTCCGAGATGGTCACCATGGGAACCCGCCTAGAAGAAGCTGTCAGAGAAGGTATCATTGTGTTCAAAAAGGGTGAATCCTCCACGAATGCGCCAAAGAAGTATGGCAATGGCCATCACAAGAAGAAGGAGTCAGAAGTCGGGATGGTATCTACCGAGACCAATCAGTCCGTGGCCGCCGTTGCTCCCATCAACGCTACTCAACTACCTCTACCGTACCAATACCTGCAATACGCCCAACATCCATTCTTTCTGCCATTCTACCAACAGTATCCTCTACCGCCGGGCCAGCCTCAGGTCCCGGTCAACGCCATCGCTCAGCAAGTGCAACAACAGCTACCGGTTCAACAACAACCACAACAGCAGCAAGGTCCCCAGGCCAGACCGTCTTTTCCTCCGATACCAATGTTATATGCTGAATTGCTTCCTACTCTGCTGCACAAAGGGTACTGCACAACCAGACCCGGCAAGCCTCCGCCCAACCCATTACCCCCTCGGTTTCGTTCGGACCTCAGGTGCGATTTTCATCAGGGCACTCTAGGCCACGACGTGGAAGGGTGTTACGCCTTGAAGTATATTGTAAAGAAATTGATAGACCAAGGAAGGCTGTCTTTCGAGAACAATGTTCCGCATGTGCTCGATAATCCGCTCCCAAATCACGCTGCCGTGAACATGATTGAAGCATACGAGGAGGCTCCCCACCTTGATGTTCGTAACATTGCGGCCCCTCTGGTATCGCGGCACGTCAAGTTGTGCCAAGCCTCTTTGTTTAACCATGACCATGCCGCTTGCAATGAATGTCTTCAGAATCCCATGGGCTGTGACGTAGTGTAGAACGACATCCAGAGTCTGATGAATGATAACTATTTGACAGCCAGCGACGTTTGTGTGATTATGCCAGTCTTCCATGATACTCCTATTAGGAACACACCTTCGAGAGAGAATGTTGAACCTCTAGTGATAAGGCTACCTGGGCCAATGCCTTTTGTTTCTGTCATACCCTCATTTTGGACCTAAAAATACTCGTTTAAATTTCCTTTCTATTCCTAATACTCTTTCAATTTACTGTGTATTACTCTGCAATTTACCACTGTGCTTCAGCTGCATACGTTACTGTTTCTGTCTTTTAATTTTTGCATAAAACCATACAAAAGGGTATTTTGGTCATTTCCCGCAATGGAACCCATTTTCAGTCCCTGCATCCGTCTTTGAGTCTTTTTCAACTTGACTGTGCAATTTATTTGTTAAATTCTGTATGAAAACCACTGGTGCCTGCATCTGAGTCAGCTTGTGTCAGTTTGAGTCGTCTTTGTCCCTAGGGGCATTTTGGTCATTTCACATTGTTCAAATTTTGGGCAGAGAGGTATTTTAGAATACCTCATTTTGGTAGTTTGTTCGTTTTAGTCCGTTTTGTCAATTTTAACTGTTTCACTTTACGTTGCATTCAGATTAAGTTTTTTAACCAATTTTATTATTTTTGCATTTTAGTCCAAATACTTTTAGAAATTGCAATTCAGTCCAAATTCTACATTTTATTGCAAAAGGTCCCAAGTCCAATTTTTTTTTTATTAGTGGTCATTTCCTTTTAATTCTTTTAAAGAAAAAATAGTCCAGTCTAGATACTTTTTATTTTTGCATTTCAGTCCTTAAACTTTTCAAATTTGCAAAACAGTCCCACATTTTCATAAAATTGCAGATTGGTCCCAGGATGCCACGCAGGCCAATTCAGCCTACATGGCAGCCTATATAAGGCTCTAGGTGTCAGAAATCATCAGGAGATCCCATTCATCACGCGCCACATCAACAACAAACATAATCCATCTTCTCTCTCCATTCAGTTATAGATCAAATCCAACAAAACTCACAAAAAACTCAAGAATTCTCATGAACCCTAGCTTCAATCCAGCACCAATTCAGAACAATTTCGCGAAGAAACTTTGAATTCATCATGGAATTCAACTCACAGAGCTAAACCGAATCAAAATGGCAGCAAATTCAAACGGATTTTCCTGCAAGTTCTCAGAGATTCATAAGAACCTTCATCATTGAACTGGTGAAACTGCAATCCAAACGCGAGCACGCCACCGGAAGCAGCGCGCTGCAAGCGTGATCACAGCGTGAGATCAGAGAAGAAGAAAGGGAAAGAAGCGAAGGATCACAGCGTGAGATCGGAGAAGAAGAAAGAAAGCTCACCAGCAAAGATCCAAACCAAAGAATCAGAGGAACGAACCAAAATCTCCGGATAACAGACTCAGGTAACTCTCCAATCTCCTTTAATCACGTTGAAAAATCACTACAGAGCCTCAAACGATGTGAATCCATAGCTAGTTCAAGCCGTTCGGTCCAAACCCTAACCATAACGCGAAAAACAGTTTGAAAAAGGCAAGGAAACACTTCAAGATTCACAACGAGTGTGAATCAGAGTGAATTTCACAAAGATTTCATCCAAGAACACAAAGAATCCGAATGGTTCGAACCCTAACCAAAACGCGAAGATTCACATCGTTTCAACGGCTAAGGCTGTTCGTTTTTGACTGATTCATGCTTAGGATGAAAGCACGAGTTGATTAAGCCATAGATGAGCCAATTCTGGGTAGGATTCGAGAGATTTGGGTTAGGGTTTTCAAACGGCGAAGAGAGAAGAGAGAACGGTGAGGTAGAGAGAGAATGGAAGAAGAAAAATGAAGGGAACCGGGTTCCTAGCCCTTTTATGCAAACTCCTGGACCGGGTCGCTCCGTACCCGGTCCACTTCCCCTTTAGTTGTGTGCGTTGGATCAAGATCCTGATGGATCTGGATCAATCCAACGCTCCTAGAGCGTTAGTTTGATCCGGACCCATCAGATCCGTGGGTTTGGGTTGTGAAACTATGGGCCTTTAGCTTTCTTGCGTTTTTTAGGTTTTTTGTTGATAATGGCACCTCTTTTCTTGCTGATTGAACCCATATGCATGCCAAACTTCTTGCAAAAAAATTCCTAAAAATTGTCATGAGTTTCTTGATACTTGCTTGGCAGTTTGATGATGATATTGCATGTTAAAATTGATAAAAAATATATGTGCCAACTTGTCCTCTTGATATGAATGTTTTTGTGCATTTTTGCGAAGTTTCTTGTATAGTTTTCGTTCTAATTCAATACCATGTGATTTTGATGCGTGTAATATGATCTTGTGATACTTTTGCCATGAGTTTGTGATCATCACCACTGTTTTGTGAATTGTGATTGTGATTTCTTGTTTGGAAAGTAATATGAATCTTTTTGAGTTATAAAATGTGTATGTGTGAAGTTTGAACGCATGGCTTGAAATTTCCTCTTGATTCTTGAAATAATCTCCTCAAAGGAGTGCTGTTTTGATAGAAATTATAGGTCTTGGACTTAGTTAAGTCTTAGGACTTTGTTTTGGGTTATTTTCACTACATTTCTTGCATTTGTTTTTGCAATTTGTTTAATATCCCTTGTTAGTGTTATTTCATTTACTATGCATTGTTCACTTTTATTATCATTTTACACTTTATTACTAACCATTTTGTTTCATGTCTCACTCATATTGCAAGCATTGCATCATTTTCATCTTTTTCTTTCTTTTAGTCATTTTATGCAAATTTCCATTAATTCATGTAATATTTTCGGTTAGTTTACTTTCTTTAAATTCTTGCAAGACCATAGAATGTAAATTAGGACCCAATGTAAAGGACTATGGACTATAATGATGTACACCGACACAAGCACCGACACGCACACACGTTGCATGTTACCGCTAGATGTATGCTTAGGAAGCGCGACACTTAGAAAATATGCTTTTTTTACAAAACAAACTAACTCCTCACTCAATCATTTTCATAATAATGTTGGAGTCAAAACTCCACAAGTTTTCTCTTTATTTTCTTAAGTAGAATCAAAATGAATCTTAATTTTCAACTTTAACCATTTTTGTAGATAAATTGGACTAACCTCACTTGTTTCCAAATCTCATGCCTTTGAGGCCTCTCACCCTTTTCTTCAAAACTATTTTGAAAAACTAAAATTGAATCAACCCACAAAAATATTTTGGAAGAGAACTACATGGAATTTTGATCCCTTAAAAGGGTATGTAGGCAAGAGACTAAAATCTCTCCAAGTCCAATAAAAATAACACTCAACATCTTCTTTCCCCCATTCTTAAAAACAATTTTCTTTCAAAAATAGCATAAAAATGAAGCGTAAAACGTAGAATAAAAAAAACGGCTCCTATAGAATACTATAGTCGCTGCGGGTGCCTAACACCTTCCCGTAGCGAAAATTGCCCCGAACTTAGAATTTCTAAGGGTTTTCTCCATTTTACCCTTCCCCAAAAAAAATAGAGACATCAATGATTGAAAGGTTCAAATCTAATTAATGATTTGACACCCGAAAATCGCGATGACAGAAATGGCGACTTCACTAGGGATTCTTAGGGCTACGCCTAGTTTTTCATGCTTTATGTTTTACGCTTTGCTTTATTGTTATTGTTTTCATGCAACGTGTGGGGTGAGAATATCAAAAGTCCTGTACCCGGGCTGAGTGAACCTAAGATTAGGAAGAGATATAATCGACAATCCATTCCGGGGGTTGCCTCGTGCATTGCATTATGCGATCAATCTCACATAGCTGAGGCATTTTGGAGGTGATGTTGTCGGCGTGTGTTGTCATGCTTAGGCACTTTACTCCCAATTGACCGATAAAGGCTATGGACCGTAGTTACCAAACCCATCCTTGGCCTTTCTTAGGACGTAGTGCGGTGGCTAAACCGAGTGTTGCCTCGAAATTTAGTCGTCGCGCGATACTACACCCAAACTAGACCTTCTTATGGATAATCATGGACAAGCGTTGCTTTGTACTACTATGATATACGGAAGAGAGGTTGTGGTTTGGGAACTTTATAGAACCTTGGTTACTACTATCAAAGCCTTAGTTTCACCGGACACCGTGTCCACTTGTTACTTTAGCCCACCGTGCTTTCTTTTCATGCATACATGCATTCATGCATAAATTTTTTACATGCATTTATCAAAGGGTATAGACAAACTAAAATTCTTTGCAAATATAACCAGGCATGAAGAGGACTAAGTCTTACAAATTCAAAGAAGTTGATTTGGCTAGCCTAAGGGAGTTGGCACTCAAGGTTAAGAATCCGACTGGGTTTCGTCTCCGATACGGTGGTTTGCTTGGTATTCTCCGAACTAATGTAGAAGAGAAGTTGGTGCACACTCTGGTGCAATTCTATGATCCGGTCTTCCGTTGCTTCACTTTCCCGGATTTTCAGTTGGTTCCTACACTCGAGGCTTACTCTTGCTTATTAGGTTTACCTGTAGCCGAGAAGATACCTTTCACAGGCCCAGGAGCTCCCCTTACTCCTTTGGTGATTGCTAAGGACCTTTATCTCAAGACTTCTGATGTGTCCAAGAATCTCATTACTAAATCTCACATCTAGGGTTTCACCTCGAAGTACTTACTTGAGCGGGCTAATCTCGAATCTACTTGTCAGGACACTCTTGAGGCTATTCTTGCACTACTTATCTACGGGCTCGTTCTTTTTCCGAATCTCGACAACTTCGTGGACATGAATGCTATTGAGATCTTCCATTCTAGGAATCCGGTTCCTACTTTGTTAGCTGACACGTACCATGTCATCCATGATTGGACCCTCAAGGGCCGTGGATATATTCTTTGCTGCATACCTCTTCTATATAGGTGGTTTATTTCTCACCTCCCGAGTTCTTTCCACGCCAACACGGAGAATTGGTCTTATTCGCAGCGGATTATGGCTCTCACTCCCGATGAGGTGGTTTGGATCACTCCAGCAGCGCGAGTCAAGGAGATTATCACTAGTTGTGGGGATTTCCTCAATGTACCTCTTCTTGGTACCCGGGGAGGAATCAACTACAACCCCGAGTTAGCCATGAGACAGTTTGGTTTCCCTATGAGAGCGAAGCCCATCAGTCTTGCTACATCCCAGGAGTTCTTTTACTATTCCAATGCTCCCACCGGGAAAAGGAAAGCTTTTACAAATGCTTGGTCTAAGGTTCGAAGGAAGGACGTGAAGCATTTGGGTGTGAGATCCGGTATAGCTCATGAGGCCTATACTCAGTGGGTGATAGACCGGGCCGAAGAGATTGGCATGCCCTACCCTGCTATGAGACATGTGTCCGCGTCTACTCCATCTAGACCATTACCGTTGCCTCCCGCAACTCAGGAGATGTATCAGGAGCATCTAGCTATGGAGAGTGAGGAGAAGCGAGCATGGAAAGTCCGTTACAGTGAGGCTGAGAACTTGATCATGACTTTGGATGGCAGAGACGAGCAGAAGGATCATGAGAACCGGATGCTGAAGAAGGAACTAGCCAGAGTTAGGAAAGAGCTTGAGGAGAAGGATGATCTGTTGAGGAGAGACTCCAGGAGAGCAGAGGTCGTCGAGATTTCTTCGCCAGGCATTCCGATTCAGACTCCGATTCCGAATACTACCCAGTCACTCCTTAGTTCTAGATGATAGTGCTGCTATTGATTATATTGTTTGTTCAGTTTATGCTTCAGAAGCCTACTCCTTTGGCTTGATTTGTCAAAACAATTTGGTTTGGATAATTTGATAGTCTGATAATATTTGCAATGAATTCTGATTTGTCTAAGAAAGCCCTTTGGTAATAAAAAGAGTCATTTTTTGCATCTGCATTTGCACATATCATGCATCATATGCATCATTCATCAGTCACAAAAAACTTCCCAGTGCTCATTGCCTCCTGGTTCTTCTGCCGCAGTGTGAAAAGTGGCTCGTGCTCGAAAGACCGATCAACTTACCAGAGTACATCAGACTAGACAATACAGAAGGAGGAATCAAGTAGCATTGGAAGAAGAAAATGCACAGCTCCGTACTGAATTAGCTTCTATGAGAGAAGAGTTAGCTAAAGCTCTCGACGCCATGACCACTCTGATAGCCGCTCAAGAACAACCAGCCTCGTCTACCCCAGAGACCACTGAGGCAATTCCAACATCATCTCTCGATAACCGCCTTGCCATGCCAAGGGGATACCCATACGGGCTCCCATCTTTCTTCGCTCCTGATCCCACAGCAGGTGCTTCTAGTGCTGCCAATGGTAACCAAATCCCCATCTCAGGGCACACCTCCCTCCACACTACTCTGCCTCAGTCGACGGTCTTCACCGATCCAATTGTACATTCTATGCCTCAGGACACCAATACCAACACTCATCGCGGGAAGTCCCCCATGTTCGGAACTATGGAAGAAAGAATGGAGGAGCTTGCTAGAGAACTCCGTCGTGAGATCAAAGCCAACCGTGGGAGCGGTGACCTCGTCAATACTCACGATCTCTGCCTGGTGCCAAAGGTAGATGTCCCTAAGAAGTTCAAAGTCCCAGAATTTGACCGCTACAATGGGTTAACCTGCCCCCAGAACCATATCATCAAATACGTCCGGAAGATGGCTAACCATGCAGACAATGATTCACTTATGATCCATTGCTTCCAGGACAGCCTAATGGAAGACGCTGCAGAATGGTATACTGGTCTGAGTAAAGATGATATTCATACCTTCGATGACTTGGCTGTCGCTTTCAAGAGTCACTATGGGTTTAATACCAGGTTGAAACCAAACAGGGAATTCCTCAGGTCCCTATCTCAGAAGAAAGATGAAAGTTTCCGTGAGTATGCACAAAGATGGAGGGGGGCAGCTTCCCGTATCACTCCCGTTTTGGACGAGGAGGAAATGACTCAAACATTCTTGAAGACCCTGAAGAAAGATTATGTTGAAAGAATGATTATTGCTGCCCCAAGCAACTTCTCTGAGATGGTCACTATGGGGACCCGCTTGGAGGAAGCTGTCCGAGAGGGGATTATCGTATTTGAGAAAGGTGAGTCCTCGAATGCACCAAAGAAATACGGCAATGGTCACCATAAGAAAAAGGAATCAGACGTTGGAATGGTGTCCGCCGAGACCAATCAATCTGCTATTGTTGCTCCTGTTAATGCTACACAACTACCTCAACCGTACCAATACCTACAGTATGCCCAGCATCCGTTCTATCCGCCGTTCTACCATCAATACCCTCCACTACCGGGTCAGCCTCAGGTCCCTGTTAATGCCATCGCCCAACAAATGCAGCAGCAACCGCTGGCTCAGCAACAACCACAACAACAACAACAAGGCCCTTAAACTAGACCATCTTTCCCGCCGATACCAATGGCATACGCCGAACTACTCCCGACCCTGTTACACAAAGGATATTGCACCACTAGACCTAGCAAACCTCCGCCAAACCCATTACCTCCTAGATTCCGCTCCGATCTCAGATGTGATTTCCACCAAGGCGCCCTAGGTCATGATGTAGAAGGTTGCTACGCTCTGAAATATATTATGAAGAAGTTGATCGACCAGGGAAAGCTATCTTTTGAAAACAATGTCCCACATGTGCTCGACAATCCGCTCCCCAACCATGCCGCCGTGAATATGATTGAAATGTGTGAAGAAATCCCTCGTCTCAATGTCCGTAATGTTGCTACTCCCCTAGTACCGTTACATATCAAGCTGTGCCAAGCCTCCTTGTTTAGCCACGACCACGTTGCTTGCTGTGAATGTCTTCAGAACCCTGTGGGTTGCAGCATAGTTCAGAATGATATCCAAGGCTTGATGAATGACAACTACCTGACTACCAGTGATGTTTGTATGATAGTACCGATCTTCCACGATACTCCGGTCAAGAGCACGCCCGCCAGGAAGGACGTTGAACTGTTGGTTATACGATTACCTGGCCCAGTGCCATATACTTCGGCGAAAGCCATCCCATACAAGTACAGTGCAACTATGTTGGAAAACGGGAAAGAAGTACCTTTGGTATCCCCGAGCACAGTAAGCAGTATCGCTGAAGTGACGGCTTTGAGGAGCGGTAAGGTCCGTCCCCTCTTGTTTCAGAAGAAAGATGATGTGCAAGTTGCGATTCCTACTGATAAGACTACTCCATTGCCAATCCCTCCTGTCGTTGAAAACACCAGCCGTCCAGGCCAGTCCATTGAAGATTCCAGTCTGGATGAGATTTTGAAGATAATCAAGAAAAGCGATTATAAGATTGTTGACCAGCTGTTACAAACCCCTTCGAAGATATCCATCTTGTCCCTACTCCTTAGTTCGGAGGCTCACAGGAACGTATTGTTGAAAGTATTGGAGCAAGCATATGTCGACCACGAAGTCACAGAGGATCAGTTTGGTGGGATAGTGGCTAACATCACTACTTGCAGTAACCTTTGGTTTGGTGAAGATGAACTTCCAGAGGCGGGGAAGCACCACAACTTGGCCCTGCACATCTCCATGAACTGCAAAGCAGATATGCTGTCCAACGTGTTGGTAGATACTGGGTCGTCGTTGAATGTGATGCCTAAGTCGACCTTGGATCAGTTAAGTTGTCAAGGAGTTCCTTTGAGAAGGAGTACTTTTCTAGTCAAGGCTTTCGATGGTTCCCGTAAAACTGTGCTTGGAGAAGTAGATCTCCCCATGACTATTGGCCCTGAAACATTCATGATTACTTTCCAGGTTATGGACATAGATGCCTCCTACAGTTCCCTCCTCGGAAGACCGTGGATACATGAGGCTGGTGCAGTCACTTCTACCCTCCATCAGAAGCTGAAGTTCGTAAGGAATGGTAAACTAGTGACAGTGCATGGGGAAGAAGCTTATCTGGTCAGTCAGTTATCATCCTTCTCTTGCATCGAAGCTAAATCTGCCGAAGGAACTGCATTCTAGGGTTTGACTATCGAGGGTACGGAGCCCAAGAAGGCTAGTGCTGCCATGGCTTCGTTGAAAGACGCACAGAAGGCCGTTCAGGAGGGTCAGGCCGCCGGCTGGGCCAATTGATACAGCTGCTGGACAACAAGCGCAAGGAGGGTCTCGGTTTCTCTCCGGTATCAGGCGTGTCAACTGGAACGTTCCATAGTGCTGGATTTGCCAATGCAATCCTTGACGGTGCTGCCGAAAGAGGGGTTAGGCCCATATTTGTGATACCAGGAGGCATTGCAAAGAACTGGAACGTTATCAATCTCCCTGTGTTTGTGCATGATTCTAAGTAATGTGTCTTGCTGCTTAGGCTATTGTTTTCAAAATAACAATCCTTCCGCTCTGCCCGAGGCGGAAGTGACATTTCTGTAAAGGGCATGTTTGTTCCGACATCACCATTATTAATAAAAAACGTCGTTTCTTTCACGACTCTTTTTCTTTCTTTAATGCTTTTCCCTTGGAAATAATGGTAATGCCAGAAAAAACCAAAACATCTGTATTTTCTTATTAATTTTAAAGGTCTGCATGAAAATTATTTTCTAAAAATCATCCAATCATGTCACGCAGATCGAACCAAAATAAACCCGTTGAACACAGTGACCCCATGTTATTCCAAACTGTTGAATCCCCGGTGTTTGAAGCCGAGGATGAGGATAGTGATGACATACCAGATGAGATTGCCCAATTGCTTGAGCAAGAAGAGAAAACTATTCGGCCTCATCAGGAAGAGATTGAGTTGATCAACTTGGGTACCGAGGATAATAAAAGAGAGATCAAAGTCGGTGCTGCATTGGAGGAAGGGGTCAAGAAAAGGATCCTCCAGCTTCTCCGCGAGTATTCAGATATCTTTGCATGGTCGTATGAAGATATGCCAGGTTTGGATCCCCAGATCGTGGAACACCGGATACCGACAAAACCAGACTGTCCTCCTGTCAGGCAAAAGTTGCGATGGACTCGTCCGGATATGGCTCTGAAGATCAAAGGTGAAGTGCAGAAACAAATTGACGCGGGTTTTCTCATGACAGTTGAGTATCCCGAGTGGGTTGCTAATATAGTGCCAGTGCCGAAGAAGGATGGTAAGGTCCGGATGTGTGTTGATTACAGAGATTTGAATAGAGCAAGCTTGAAGGACAATTTCCCACTACCTCACATTGATGTACTTGTTGATAATACCGCCCAGTGCAAGGTGTTCTCCTTCATGGACGGTTTTTCTGGCTATAACCAAATCAAGATGTCACCCAAAGACAGGGAGAAGACGTCGTTCATCACTCCGTGGGGAACTTTCTGTTGCAAAGCGATGCCGTTTGGTCTAATAAACGCTGGTGCCACCTATCAAAGGGGGATGACTACATTGTTCCATGATATGATTCACAAAGAGGTTGAAGTGTATGTAGACGACATGATTGTAAAGTCGAGTGATGAAGAACAGCACGTTGAGTATTTGGCAAAGATGTTTGAAAGATTGAGGAAGTACAAGCTTCAGCTAAATCCCAATAAGTGTACGTTCGGTGTTAGGTCTGGGAAGTTGCTAGGCTTCATTGTCAGTCAAAGAGGCATCGAAGTAGATCCTGACAAAGTCCGAGCAACCCGTGAAATGCCGGCCCCGCAAACCGAGAAGCAGGTCAGAGGATTCCTCGGGCGTTTGAACTACATTTCTAGATTTATATCCCACATGACCGCGACCTGCGGGCCAATTTTCAAGTTACTCAGGATTGTGTTTGAGTGCACCAACAATATGGCTGAGTACGAGGCATGCATCCTGGGAATCGAGGAAGCAATCGATATGAGAATCAAGCATCTGGACATCTATGGAGACTCTGCACTAGTCATCAACCAGATAAAAGGTGAATGGGAGACCCATCATGCCAATCTGATCCCTTACCGTGATTATGCGAGACGTCTATTGATGTACTTTACAAAAGTCGAATTGCATCATATTCCCCGCGAGGAAAACCAAATGGCCGACGCTCTTGCTACTTTATCCTCCATGTTCCAAGTGAACCACTGGAACCACGTGCCAGTAATCAAAGTGCAGCGCCTTGACCAGCCTTCTCATGTGTTCGTCATCAGTGATGTGTCTGTTCAAACAAATGCGGATATAATTGACAGCAAGCCCTGGTATTGTGATGTCAAGCAGTTTTTACAAAGCCGTGAATATCTGCCGAATGCTTCCAATAAAGACAAGAAGACCTTGCGCAGGTTAGCTAGTAAGTTCGTGCTGGATGGGGATGTTCTGTACAAAAGGAATTTCGATATGATGTTGTTAAGATGTGTTGATGAATGTGAAGCAGAACAGCTAGTGCATGATGTGCACGATGGCACCTTTGGGACCCACGCATCGGGGCATGCTATGTCAAGAAAGCTGTTGAGAGCTGGTTACTACTGGATGACTATGGAGCGCGACTGCTATCAATATGCCAAGAAGTGCCACAAATGCCAAATATATGCTGATAAGATCCATGTGCCTCCGCACGCTCTCAATGTTATGTCTTCTCCATGGCCTTTCTCTATGTGGGGAATTGATATGATCGGAAGAATTGAACCGAAAGCTTCGAATGGTCATCGTTTTATCCTGGTAGCGATCGATTATTTCACCAAATGGGTCGAAGCTGCATCTTATGCCAACGTGACTAAGCAAGTAGTAGTCAAATTCATCAAGAACAATATCATCTGTCGGTATGGTGTTCCTAGCAAGATTATCACTGACAACGGTACCAACCTGAACAATGACATGGTGCAGGCCTTATGTGAGAAATTCAAGATTGAACATCACAATTCTTCTCCTTACCGACCTCAGATGAATGGTGCAGTTGAGGCTGCCAATAAGAACATCAAGAAGATTGTGCAGAAGATGGTAACAACATACAAAGACTGGCATGAGATGTTGCCATATGCTTTACACGGTTACCGCACTACAGTCCGTAGTTCAACCGGGGCAACGCCGTTTTCTCTGGTATACGGCATGGAAGCAGTCCTCCCTTTGGAAGTGGAGATTCCGTCTCTCCGTGTGATTATGGAAGCAAAGTTGTCTGAGGCTGAATGGTGCCAGAGTCGGTACGACCAGTTGAATTTGATTGAGGAAAGACGCCTGGATGCTTTGGCTCACGGTCAGATGTATCAAACAAGGATGAAAAATGCTTTTGACAAGAAGGTTCGTCCTCGAGAATTCAAAGAGGGTGAACTCGTATTGAAGAGAAGAATGAGTCGGCAACCCGACCCAAGGGGCAAATGGACGCCTAACTATGAGGGACCTTATGTTGTCAAGAAAGCCTTCTCTGGCGGTGCTTTGATTCTCACACACATGGATGGTGTAGAACTTCCGAATCCTGTAAATGCCGATATAGTCAAGAAATACTTTGTCTAGATGTGAAAAGAACAGCGTGGTAGGTCGAAAACCCGAAAGGGCGGCCTAGGCAAAAATGCGCTTCCCGGTGGATCGAAAACCCGAAAGGACGGTCCAGGCAAAATAAGGGACAAGAAACAAAAATGTAAAAGCTCGCTGAGATTACGTGTAACTCAGGCAAAAATGAGCGTCTCGATGAGCCGAAAACCCGAAAGGGCGGTTCATGCAAAAATGAGATTGAAATAAAAGACAATTGACTATATCTGGCAAGTTATCATTCCCCTTGGGATCTTTGCGACTGATAATTGGCTATTCTCATCTGAGGTTCCAACACCTGCGGGTTCAAGAGTTTTAGATACCATAGTAGTTACTGTGTTCAATGTACCACCAACCAATAAAATTACCATTTTTCAAGATTTGCAAATCTGTGGGGTCGCGCTTTTGGCTAACTACCACCCTTACACGTCAATTTGAGCCTATGCTTCTGTTTGGCACTCTATTTTTCTATTCTACCTTCAAAGCTTTATACAAAAGATTTTTTCTATGTTAATAATGATGTACGTTTGGAATAAACATTCTGAAAATTGAAACCTTTTATGTGTATTTTGAAAGCAAGCCTAAGTAGCTAGGTACATTCAAATGAAACATGCATGAACAAATCTACATTGATATCAGTTCCAATTCAAGTTACTAGCAAGCCCTCCCCCCAGTGACGGTCTGTGGTCAATGGCAAGAATGAAAAAACAGAATGAAAAGCATGAAAAATGAATATGCTCGCTAAGTCGAAAACCTGAAAGGGCAGCTGTCATCGCGATTTTCGGGTGTCAAATCATTAATTGGATTTGAACCTTTCAATCATTGATGTCTCTATTTTTTTGGGGAAGGTAAAATCGAGAAAAACCTTAGAAATTCTAAGTTCGGGGCTGATTTCATTACGGGAAGGTGTTAGGCACCCGCAATGACTATAGTATCCTATAGGAACCGTTCTACTATGCTTTACGTTTATGCGTTGCTTTTATCACTATTTTGTAAAAAGATTGGTTTTAAGAATGAGAGGAAGAAAATTGAATTTTATTTTATTGGACTTGGAGAGATTTTGAGTCTCTTGCCTACATACCCTTTTAAGGGATCAAAATTCCATGTAGTTCTCTTTCAAAATGTTTTTGTGGGTTGGTTCAATTTTAGTTTTGAAAATGGTTTTGAAGAAAGAGATAAGAGGCCGTGTAGGCTTTAGAATTGAAAACAAGTGAGGTTAGTCCAATTTATTTACAAAAAATAGTTAAAGTTGGAAATTAATTGTATTTTGATTTGATTAAGAAAATAAAGGGAAAATCCTTTGGAGTTTTGACTCCAAGGTTTATTTGGAAAATATTTGAAGTGATAGAAGTTGTTTGCTTTTTGAAAAGATTAGTTTTCTCTAAGTATCGCTCATCCTAAACATACACCTAAACGATAAACATACAACGTGTGTGCGTGTGTCGGTGCATGTGTCAGTGTACATCATTATAGTCCATAGTCCTTTACATCGGGTCCTATTTTACATTCTATAGTCTTGCATGAAATTAAAGAAAAGGTAAACTAAACATTGCGTGAGAATTAATTGAACGCTCCATGAAAGGGTTAGAGGAGGAAATAGGAATGGGATGAGATGCTTAGTATGCATGAAACATAGAGTAAAGTGGTTAGTAAAACAAGATGAAATAGTAATGAAATACTAATCCTAAACGAAATGGTAAACTATCACGAAACTGACATAAAATCACACCACACAAAATTGCAAAATATCACAAAGTAGGCATCCAAACTCTAACTAAACAAGATTGCAAAATAGCACAAAATTGGCATCAAGAACCAAACTACACATAGTGGCAAAATATCACGAAACCGTCATTAAGAGTCAATTTTAACAAAAAAAATGGAATTATCACAAAATTGTAATCAAGGAGCAAATTTAGTAAACAATGGGAATATCACAAAATAGTAATCAAGAATCAAATTTAACAAAAAAACGGAGATATCACAAAATGGTAATCAAGAATCAAATTTAACAAAAAAAAAACGGAGATATCACAAAATGGTAATCAAGAATCAAATTTAACAAAAAAGGAAATACCTCGAAAACAAGAGAAAATTAAAATTGCCAAGATTAATTGGGTTTATCAAGAAAACAGAAGTAATCATCATAGGGTCAAGTACCAAGCACTAGAATTATACGACAAAAATTGGATGAAGGAAACATACAAGAAAAGTTCACCAAGAACACACAAAATACATCAATCAAAAGGGAAATTTACATTGATCATTTTTATCAATGAAGCTCTTGCAAAAATGTCACAAAAACGTTCATAAACATGCTAAAATCACATAGTAATTTTTTTGGATTTTTTGTAAAAAAATTAGGATGAACGGGGGCTCAAATAGCAAGCATCAAGGTGCAAATAGCAAGAAGACTCAAGGAAACTGAAAGAAAGACCAAACCCGCGGGTAAAAAGGCCCAAACCCAACACACAGATGGATCTGGATCTCCAGAACGCCTCTGGGGCGTTGGATTGATCCGGATCCATTAAACCTAGATCAAACGGCCTGGAGCACGCAAGGGTGGGTCGGGTTTGAACCGACCCGGTTTACTAGCCTATAAAAAAAGAAAGGATCCGTTTCCCTCATTTCTTGAGTGTTTCTCTCTCTTGTTCTTCACTTCTTCGCCGTTTCTCTCTAAACCCTAACCCTAGCTTCACAAATTTCACTCATAAACGATCCCAACATGCATCAATTCGTTCCTAATCCCTAATCTAAACATGAATCCGTTGCAAGAAAGAGGATTAAACGGTTGAATCATGGTGAATCCGCGAATCCGTTCCGGTAGGTTTTGAACCGTTCGATTTTTACATTTTTTGGTTATAATCTTTATGCAACTGTGAGAATCTTGCTTCGATTCATCTTTGTTCGTGAATCTTGCAACGATTCTCTGATTTTTGGAAAAAGGATTCGGTTAGGGTTAGGGTTTGAAAGCGAACGGTTCAAATTTCTTACGGATTCACATTGATTCTTTTTCAAAGAGGTAAGATGAGGTTTCAGTGTTACCTGTGTTTTGGTTTGGAGATTGAACCGTTTCTCTTGATCCTTGGCTGCGTATTTCCACTGGTGAGCAGGTTTTCGCTTCTTTCCTCCTTCTTCTGGATCCGGATCCTATGAGATTTCTTTCCTTCTTCTTCTCAACCCTCTTGCTTCTGTGATCGTGCTGAGTTTGTTACCAATGGTGACGAACTTGGTGCTCGAATTGCAGAGGAAGCGATTCGATGATGAAGATTCAGTGACGAATCTCTGAGAATTGCTACAATTTTCGCTGGATTTGGATTGGATTCTGATTCTGGAAACCTAGGGTTCATGCATTTGTTCTTGAGCTTTTATGAACTTGATGATTTTGATCTGTAACTGCCAAGAGAGAGAAAGTGAAATTTGTTTGTTGAAGTGGCGCGTGAATGTGTAAGTTCTGACACCTAGAGCCTTATATAGGCTGACATGTGGACTGTGGGCCAACTGGAATGTGCCACGTGGACCTGGAACTGCTTGCGTGGCCTTGGACTGAATCTGAAAAAAAGGACTAAAATGCAAATTTGTAAAATTTGGGACTGTTTTGCAATTAAAAATCTGGACTATTTTGAAAGTAAAAAAAAAGAAAAAAGAAAAAATGGACTGACTTGAAAATTAAAAGGTATTTGGACTGTTTTGAAAATTAAAATTTGGACATTTTTGTAATTTAAAACAAAGTTTGGACTAAACTGCAAAAAGTGAAATAAAATTTGTAAAAAACGTAAATTTGAAAATAACGTAAAGTGAAACAATTAAAAACGACAAAACGGACTAAAATGAACAAACTACCACAAATGAGGTATTTTAAAATACCTCTCTGCCCAAAATTTATTTGATGTGAAAAGACTAAAATGCCCCTGGGGGCAAAAACGACTCAAACTGACTCAGACGCAAATTAAGATGATTTTTCGTACAAAATTTGATTAAAGATTTATGCAAACAAGTTGAAAAGACTCAGGGACAAATTGTAGGGACTAAAAATGGGTTCCTTTGTAGGAAATGACCAAAATACCCTTTTGTATAATTTTATGCAAAAATTCAAAAGACTGAAACAGTAATGTATGCAGTTGAAGCACAGTAGAAAACACAGTGAATTTGAAAGTATTGGAAAATAGCAGGGAAATTGAGTGAGTATTTTTAGGTCCAAAATGAGGGTACGACAGCGGCTTAGGCAAAAATGAGCACCCCGATGGATTGACAACCTTCAGAGGCAATTCAGGCAAAAACAGGGGCATGTGAAAAAAACTATTCCCCGGTGGGTCGAAAACCCGAAAGGGCGATCCAGGCAAAAATGGGATGATAAAAATAAAAATGAAAAAAAAACAAACATGCAAAAGCATTGACCACAGATGCGATGTCCAAAGTATTTATGTGACTGTTCCAATAAGCAGCAATACCGTTCAGATTGTCTTTCTCTACAATTTTACAGCTTCCTCCCCTCAGCGACGGTCATGGTGCATCTCCCGACGGCTACATCCCCGGAAGAGGACCCTTTACGGGCATGTCTTAGAGCGCGAGCCATTACGTGCCCAATATTCCAATGTTTTGTCTGTCTCTGCCAAATTATGTCTGCAAATTGCCAATCATCATGCATTTCAAGGCATTCATACATGCATAATCATGCATCCTATATGTTCATGCATTTGATAAAATTGTCATGCTATTCATACGCATCTGCATTCTCAATTCCTATGTTAATCTCGATCAAAATCAATCATGTCAATTTCAAATTTCTTCTGCTAATGACAAATGTCTACTGTCATGTCAATTTCAAAGTTCAACAGTCTTGTCAATCATAAATTCTAACATTCCTGTCAAATTCAAGCTCCTGCAGTTATGTCAATCAAATTCAGTCCATTTTCAAATACAATTTGTTTCTGTTAACGGCCAAGTGGCTGGTTCGTGCCCAAGAACAGCTTGTGCCTGTCAATTTGTCCTTGTTTTCGGTCAAGTAGCAAGTTCACATCCAAGAATAGCTTGTACCTATCCTTTTGATATCCGCCGGGCGGCTAGTTCAGATCCAAGAACAGCTTGTGCTTTCTATTTTGTTTCCTGTCAGCCAAGTAACTAGTTCGTGTCCGAGAACAGCTTGTGCTTTCTATATTTTCTTTCAGCCAAGTAACTAGTTCAAATACAAGAACGGCTTGTGCTTTCTATATTTTCTTTCAGCCAAGTGACCAGCTCAAATACAAGAGCAGCTTGCACCCTTTGTTGTCAATATTCCCGGCCAGGTGGCCAGTTCGCATCCAAGAACAGCTTGTACCTGTCAATTTGCTATTGAGTCTCCCCGGCGAGTCTTGTTATTCTGTTAATGTCTACCAGTCCCGCAATGGATACGACATGCTCTCTTTTGTTATTTTGTTAATGTCTACCAATCCCGCAATGGATACGACATATTTTGTTAAATTCAATTCTCAGTCTGTCTTGCATTCATAACCAAATGTTGCATGGCATACATAGCATTTACGAACGTATTTTTACGCCCAAAATCAGTGCAAATGTCGATATTTAAGTATCTTCGTCACGTCAAGCCATAGACTTCGTCTCTTGACTCTCCAGACAAAGAAACTTAAATAGGGGCAGCTGTCATACCCTCATTTTGGACCTAAAAATACTCGTTTAAATTTCCTTTCTATTCCTAATACTCTTTCAATTTACTGTGTATTACTCTGCAATTTACCACTGTGCTTCAGCTGCATACGTTACTGTTTCTGTCTTTTAATTTTTGCATAAAACCATACAAAAGGATATTTTGGTCATTTCCCGCAATGGAACCCATTTTCAGTCCCTGCATCCGTCTTTGAGTCTTTTTCAACTTGACTGTGCAATTTATTTGTTAAATTCTGTATGAAAACCACTGGTTCCTGCATCTGAGTCAGCTTGTGTCAGTTTGAGTCGTCTTTGTCCCCAGGGGCATTTTGGTCATTTCACATTGTTCAATTTTTGGGCAGAGAGGTATTTTAGAATACCTCATTTTGGTAGTTTGTTCGTTTTAGTCCGTTTTGTCAATTTTAATTGTTTCACTTTACGTTGCATTCAGATTAAGTTTTTTAACCAATTTTATTATTTTTGCATTTTAGTCCAAATACTTTTAGAAATTGCAATTCAGTCCAAATTCTACATTTTATTGCAAAAGGTCCCAAGTCCAATTTTTTTTTATTAGTGGTCATTTCCTTTTAATTCTTTTAAAGAAAAAATAGTCCAGTCCAGATACTTTTTATTTTTGCATTTCAGTCCTTAAACTTTTCAAATTTGCAAAACAGTCCCACATTTTCATAAAATTGTAGATTGGTCCCAGGATGCCACGCAGGCCAATTCAGCCTACATGGCAGCCTATATAAGGCTCTAGGTGTCAGAAATCATCAGGAGATCCCATTCATCACGCGCCACATCAACAACAAACAGAATCCATCTTCTCTCTCCATTCAGTTACAGATCAAATCCAACAAAACTCACAAAAAACTCAAGAATTCTCATGAACCCTAGCTTCAATCCAGCACCAATTCAGAACAATTTCGCGAAGAAACTTTGAATTCATCATGGAATTCAACTCACAGAGCTAAACCGAATCAAAATGGCAGCAAATTCATACGGATTTTCCCGCAAGTTCTCAAAGATTCATAAGAACCTTCATCATTGAACTGGTGAAACTGCAATCCAAACGCGAGCACGCCACCGGAAGCAGCGCGCTGCAAGCGTGATCACAGCGTGAGATCAGAGAAGAAGAAAGGGAAAGAAGCGAAGGATCACAGCGTGAGATCGGAGAAGAAGAAAGAAAGCTCACCAGCAAAGATCCGAACCAAAGAATCAGAGGAACGAACCAAAATCTCCGGATAACAGACTCAGGTAACTCTCAAATCTCCTTTAATCACGTTGAAAAATCACTACAGAGCCTCAAACGATGTGAATCCATAGCTAGTTCAAGCCGTTCGGTCCAAACCCTAACCATAACGCGAAAAACAGTTTGAAAAAGGCAAGGAAACACTTCAAGATTCACAACGAGTGTGAATCAGAGTGAATTTCACAAAGATTTCATCCAAGAACACAAAGAATCCGAACGGTTCGAACCCTAACCAAAACGCGAAGATTCACATCGTTTCAACGGCTAAGGCTGTTCGTTTTTGACTGATTCATGCTTAGGATGAAAGCACGAGTTGATTAAGCCATAGATGAGCCAATTCTGGGTAGGATTCGAGAGATTTGGGTTAGGGTTTTCAAACGGCGAAGAGAGAAGAGAGAACGGTGAGGTAGAGAGAGAATGGAAGAAGAAAAATGAAGGGAACCGGGTTCCTAGCCCTTTTATGCAAACTCCTGGACCGGGTCGCTCCGTACCCGGTCCACTTCCCCTTTAGTTGTGTGCGTTGGATCAAGATCCTGATGGATCTGGATCAATCCAACGCTCCTAGAGCGTTAGTTTGATCCGGACCCATCAGATCCGTGGGTTTGGGTTGTGAAACTATGGGCCTTTAGCTTTCTTGCGTTTTTTAGGTTTTTTGTTGATAATGGCACCTCTTTTCTTGCTGATTGAACCCATATGCATGCCAAACTTCTTGCAAAAAAATTCGTAAAAATTGTCATGAGTTTCTTGATACTTGCTTGGCAGTTTGATGATGATATTGCATGTTAAAATTGATAAAAAATATATGTGCCAACTTGTCCTCTTGATATGAATGTTTTTGTGCATTTTTGCGAAGTTTCTTGTATAGTTTTCGTTCTAATTCAATACCATGTGATTTTGATGCGTGTAATATGATCTTGTGATACTTTTGCCATGAGTTTGTGATCATCACCACTGTTTTGTGAATTGTGATTGTGATTTCTTGTTTGGAAAGTAATATGAATCTTTTTGAGTTATAAAATGTGCATAAAATGTGTATGTGTGAAGTTTGAACGCATGGCTTGAAATTTCCTCTTGATTCTTGAAATAATCTCCTCAAAGGAGTGCTGTTTTGATAGAAATTATAGGTCTTGGACTTAGTTAAGTCTTAGGACTTTGTTTTGGGTTATTTTCACTACATTTCTTGCATTTGTTTTTGCAATTTGTTTAATATCCCTTGTTAGTGTTATTTCATTTACTATGCATTGTTCACTTTTATTATCATTTTACACTTTATTACTAACCATTTTGTTTCATGTCTCACTCATATTGCAAGCATTGCATCATTTTCATCTTTTTCTTTCTTTTAGTCATTTTATGCAAATTTCCATTAATTCATGTAATATTTTAGGTTAGTTTACTTTCTTTAAATTCTTGCAAGACCATAGAATGTAAATTAGGACCCAATGTAAAGGACTATGGACTATAATGATGTACACCGACACAAGCACCGACACGCACACACGTTGCATGTTACCGCTAGATGTATGCTTAGGAAGCGCGACACTTAGAAAATATGCTTTTTTTTCAAAACAAACTAACTCCTCACTCAATCATTTTCATAATAATGTTGGAGTCAAAACTCCACAAGTTTTCTCTTTATTTTCTTAAGTAGAATCAAAATGAATCTTAATCTTCAACTTTAACCATTTTTGTAGATAAATTGGACTAACCTCACTTGTTTCCAAATCTCATGCCTTTGAGGCCTCTCACCCTTTTCTTCAAAACTATTTTCAAAAACTAAAATTGAACCAACCCACAAAAATATTTTGGATGAGAACTACATGGAATTTTGATACCTTAAAAGGGTATGTAGGCAAGAGACTAAAATATCTCCAAGTCCAATAAAAATAACACTCAACATCTTCTTTCCCCCATTCTTAAAAACAATTTTCTTTCAAAAATAGCATAAAAATGAAGCGTAAAACGTAGAATAAAAAAAACGGCTCCTATAGAATACTATAGTCGCTGTGGGTGCCTAACACCTTCCCGTAGTGAAAATTGCCCCGAACTTAGAATTTCTAAGGGTTTTCTCCATTTTACCCTTCCCCAAAAAAAATAGAGACATCAATGATTGAAAGGTTCAAATCTAATTAATGATTTGACACCCGAAAATCGCGATGACAGTTTCCACAAAAGCCGTTCCTTACAAGTACAATGCAACCATGATTGAGGATGGGGTAGAAGTGCCTCTGGTATCCCCATCCGTGGTAAGCAACATCGCTGAAGAGACGACTCTGAGGAGCGGCAGGGTTCGTCCCCCTCTGTTTCAAAAGAAGGCCGCTGCGCCTGCCACGACTCTGGTTGACAAAACAACTCCACTTCCAGTTCCTCCTGGTGCTAAAGATGTTAGCCGACCAGGTCAGTCTATTGAAGATTCTAATTTGGACGAAATCCTAAAGATAATCAAGAGAAGTGACTACAAGATTGTAGATCAGCTGTTACAAACCCCGTCGAAGATATCTATCCTATCTTTGCTCCTAAGCTCTGAAGCTCACAGGAACATCTTGCTGAAAGTGTTGGAGCAGGAATATGTTGACCACGAGGTCACAGTAGATCAGTTTGGTGGTATAGTGGGAAATATCACCGCTTGCAGTAATCTCTGGTTTGGCGAAGACGAGCTCCCCGAGGCAGGGAAGCAGCATAATTTGGCTCTACACATCTCTATGAATTGCAAAACTGACATGCTGTCGAATGTATTGGTAGATACCGGCTCGTCTCTGAATGTAATGCCCAAGTCGACTCTGGACCAACTAAGCTACCAAGGAGCCCCTCTGAGAAGAAGTACTTTTCTAGTCAAGGCCTTTGACGGATCCCGCAAGAACGCTCTCGGTGAAGTGGATCTTCCTATGACTATTGGCCCTGAAACATTTCTGATCACATTCCAGGTCATGGACATTGACGCTTCCTACAGTTGTCTTCTGGGAAGGCCGTGGATACATGAGGCCGGCGCGGTTACCTCCACTCGTCATCAAAAGCTGAAATTTGTAAGGAATGGTAAGCTTGTTACTGTACATGGAGAAGAAGCATACTTGGTTAGTCAATTGTCATCATTCTCTTGTATTGAAGCAGGATCGGCTGAAGGGACCGCATTTCAAGGCTTGACTGTTGAAGGTACGGAGCCCAAGAAGGTTGGTGCCGCTATGGCTTCTTTGAAGGACGCACAAAGGGCTGTTCAGGAAGGACAGGCTGCCGGTTGGGGCCAGTTAATACAACTACTTGAGAATAAGCACAAAGAAGGCCTTGGGTTCTCCCCAACATCAGGAGTATCTACTGGGACGTTCTACAGTGCAGGGTTCACCAATGCAATTACTGAGGGTGCTACTGGGAGCGGTTCTAGGCCAGTGTTCGTTGTAGCAGGAGGCACTGCGAAGAATTGGAATGTCGTTGACCTCCCGTTAATCATGCATGATTCCGAGTAATGTGTCTTGTTGCTTAGGTCTTTGTTTTTCAAAATAACCATCTTTTCGCTCCTCCCAAAGCGAAAGTAATGCTTTTTGTAAGGGCATGTTTGTTTCGGCATTGCCATTATTAATAAAAATTGTCGTTTCTTTCACGACTGTTGTTTTTCTTAATGCCTTTTCCCTTGGAAATGATGGTAATGCCAGAAAAAACCAAAACATCTGTGTTTTCTTATTAATTTCAAAGATTTGCATGAAAAATCTTTTCTAAAAATCATCCAACCATAATCATGCAGATTGAACCACAATAAACCCGTTGGACACAATGACCCTACGGTTCCTCCGACTTTTGAATTCCCGGTGTTCGGAGCCGAAGATGAGGAGGATGATGATATACCAGATGAGATCACTCGACTACTTGAACAAGAGGAGAAAGCCATTCAGCCTCATCAGGAAGAGATTGAGTTGATTAACTTGGGTACCGAAGACCATAAGCGAGAGATCAAGGTGGGTGCTGCACTGGAAGAGGGGGTTAAGAAGAGGATCTTCCAACTTCTCCGAGAGTATTCAGATATTTTCGCATGGTCGTATGAAGATATGCCGGGTTTGGATCCCCAGATCGTGGAACACCGGATACCAACAAAGCCGGAATGTCCCCCTGTCAGACAAAAGCTGAGGAAGACTCGTCCTGACATGGCTCTCAAGATTAAAGGTGAAGTACAGAAGCAGATTGATGCAGGTTTCCTCATGACGGTCGAGTATCCCGAATGGGTTGCTAATATTGTGCCTGTACCAAAGAAGGACGGCAAAGTTCGGATGTGCGTTGATTACAGGGATTTGAATAAAGCCAGTCTGAAAGACAATTTCCCACTACCCCATATTGACGTGCTTGTTGACAATACCGCTCAGTGCAAAGTGTTCTCCTTCATGGATGGATTCTCGGGATACAATCAAATCAAGATGTCACCCAAAGACAGAGAAAAAACAATTTCATCACTCCGTGGGGAACTTTCTGTTGCAAAGCAATGCCGTTCGGGCTGATAAATGCTGGTGCCACCTATCAGAGGGGGATGACCACGTTGTTCCACGATATGATTCACAAAGAAGTCGAGGTGTATGTGGACGACATGATTGTCAAGTCAAGCGATGAAGAGCAACATGTTGAATATTTGGCAAAAATGTTTGAAAGATTGAGAAAGTATAAGCTTCGACTAAATCCCAACAAGTGTACGTTCGATGTCAGATCAGGGAAGCTGCTAGGTTTCATCGTCAGTCAAAGAGGCATTGAAGTAGATCCTGACAAAGTCCGAGCAATCCGTGAAATGTCGGCCCCGCAGACCGAGAAGCAGGTTAGAGGGTTCCTCGGGCGTCTGAACTATATCTCCCGATTCATATCTCACATGACCGCGACTTGCGGGCCAATTTTCAAGCTACTCAGGAAGAATCAACCCATTGTGTGGAACGATGAATGCCAAGAAGCTTTTGACAACATAAAGAACTATTTGCTAGAGCCACCTATCCTTGTCCCGCCGATGGAAGGAAGGCCATTGATTATGTATCTATCAGTGTTAGATGAATCCATGGGATGTGTGCTTGGTCAACAGGACGAGACTGGAAAGAAAGAGCATGCCATTTACTATCTAAGCAAGAAATTCACTGACTGCGAGACTCGATATACGATGCTTGAAAAGACCTGTTGTGCTTTGGCCTGGGCTGCCAAACGCCTGCGTCACTACTTGATGAACCATACCACTTGGCTGATATCCAGGATGGACCCGATCAAATATATCTTTGAGAAGCCTGCAGTCACTGGAAAGATTGCGCGTTGGCAGATGCTGCTGTCTGAATATGATATTGTGTTCAAAGCTCAAAAAGCCGTTAGAGGAAGTGTTATAGCTGATCACCTTGCTTACCAACCGCTGGATGACTATCAGCCCATCAAGTTCGATTTCCCCGACGAAGAGGTCATGTATTTGAAGTCAAGAGATTGTGAAGAACCGTTGATTGGTGAAGGTCCGAACCCCGATAGTAAGTGGGGATTGGTCTTTGACGGTGCTGTCAATGCTTATGGCAAAGGAATTGGGGCAGTAATTGTATCTCCGCAGGGGCATCACATTCCCTTTACCGCCCGGATTGTATTCGAATGCACAAACAACATGGCTGAATACGAAGCATGCATATTGGGGATCGAGGAAGCAATTGACATGAGAATCAAGCACCTCGACATCTACGGAGATTCCGTGCTTGTTATTAACCAGATAAAGGGAGAATGGGAGACTCATCATGCCAATCTGATCCCTTACCGCGACTACGCGAGGCGTCTGCTGACATACTTTACGAAAGTTGAATTACACCATATTCCCCGCGAGGAGAATCAGATGGCCGATGCTCTTGCCACTTTATCCTCCATGTTTCAAGTGAACCATTGGAACCACGTGCCAGTAATCAAAGTGCAGCGCCTTGACCGTCCTTCTCATGTGTTCGTCATCAGCGGTGTGACTGTTCAAGCAAATGCAGATATAGTCGACAACAAACCCTGGTATTGTGATATCAAGCAGTTTTTGCAAAGCCGCGAGTACCTGCCGAATGCTTCCAATAAGGACAAGAAGACCTTGCGCAGGTTGGCTAGCAAGTTCATGTTAGATGGGGATGTTCTATACAAGAGTAATTTTGATATGATATTGTTGAGATGCGTTGACGAGCGCGAGGCAGAGCGACTGATGCACGACGTGCACGATGGCACTTTCGGAACCCATGCTTCGGGGCATACCATGTCCAGAAAATTGTTGAGAGCAGGCTACTATTGGATGACCATGGAACACGATTGCTACCAATATGCCAGGAAATGTCATAAATGTCAAATCTATGCTGATAAGATTCATGTGCCTCCGCATGCCCTCAATGTCATTTCTTCCCCGTGGCCTTTCTCTATGTGGGGCATCGACATGATTGGAAGGATTGAACCAAAGGCTTCGAATGGTCATCGTATCATTTTGGTAGCAATCGATTACTTCACCAAGTGTGTCGAAGCCGCGTCTTATGCCAACGTAACCAAGCAAGTGGTGGTTAAGTTCATCAAGAACAATATCATCTGTCGATATGGGGTTCCCAGCAAGATTATCACTGACAACGGTACCAATCTGAACAATGACATGGTGCAGGCCCTGTGTGAGAAATTCAAGATTGAACATCATAACTCCTCTCCTTATAGGCCTCAGATGAACGGTGCAGTTGAAGCCGCCAACAAGAATATCAAGAAGATTGTACAAAAGATGGTAACTACGTACAAGGACTGGCATGAGATGTTGCCTTATGCCCTACACGGTTACCGCACTACAGTACGTAGTTCGACCGGGGCAACGCCTTTTTCCCTTATATATGGCATGGAAGCAGTTCTCCCCTTGGAAGTGGAAATCCCGTCTCTCCGCGTAATCATGGAAGCAAAATTGTCTGAGGCTGAATGGTGCCAGAGTCGGTATGATCAGTTGAATTTGATTGAGGAAAGACGTCTAGATGCCTTGGCTCGTGGGCGGCTATATCAAACAAGAATGAAAACTGCTTTTGACAAGAAAGTCCGTCCTCGGGAATTCAAGGAGGGTGAACTTGTATTGAAAAGAAGGGTAAGTCAACAACCGGACCCAAGGGGCAAGTGGACGCCTAACTACGAGGGACCTTATGTTGTCAAGAAGGCCTTCTCCGGCGGAGCCTTGATTCTTACACACATGGATGGTGTGGAACTTCCTAATCCTGTGAACGCCGATATAGTCAAGAAATACTTTGCCTAGATATATGACAAGAACAGCGTGGTA
The DNA here is from genome assembly GCA_958299785.1 of Medicago lupulina. Taxonomy (NCBI): domain Eukaryota; kingdom Viridiplantae; phylum Streptophyta; class Magnoliopsida; order Fabales; family Fabaceae; genus Medicago; species Medicago lupulina. The sequence goes on along the minus strand of OY283141.1, from coordinate 31,546,894 downwards.
GGTCGAAAACCCGAAAGGGCGGCCTAGGCAAAAATGCGCTTCCCGGTGGGTCGAAAACCCGAAAGAACAGTCCAGGCAAAATAAGGGACAAAAAAAAAAAGAAAAAAAAAAGAAGAAAGAAAAGATGTAAATATGAAAAAAAGCTCGCTGAGACTACGCGTAACTCAGGCAAAAATGAGCGTCTCGATGAGCCGAAAACCCGAAGGGGCGGTTCATACAAAAATGAGATTGAAACGAAAGGCGATTGACTATATCTGGCAAACCACCATCCCCTTGAGGCACGAGCAACTGATGAATGGCCGCTCATCTGAAGCTGCTTCGCCTGTGAATTCAAAATTTCTGGGAACTGTGGTGACCACTGTGTTCAATGTACCACCAACCAATAAAATTACCATTTTCCAAGCTTTGTAAATCCGTGGGGTCACGCCTTTGGCTGGCTACTACTCCTATACGTCGATTTGAGCCTATGCTTTTGCTTGAAACTCTATTTCGTCATTCTATTTTCAAAGCTTTATACAAAAAATTTCTTTCCAATTTGATAATGACAATATCTGAAACAAACATCTTTGAAATTGAAAATTTTATGTGTATTTTGAAAACCAACCCAAGCAACTAGGTGCATTCAAACGAAACATGCATGAACAAACGGGCATCGATGTCCACTTCAACACAGGTTACCAGCAGGCTCTCTCCCTAGTACGGTCTGTGGTCAATGGCAAGAATGAAAAAACAGAATAAAAAGCACAAAATAAATAAGCTCGCTAAGCTGAAAACCCGAAAGGGCGGCTTAGGCAAAAAATGAGCACCCCGATGGATTGACAACCTTCAAAGGCAATTCAGGCAAAAACAGGGGCATTTGAAAAGAATTTATTCCCCGGTGGATTGAAAACCCGAATGGGCGATCCAGGCAAAAATGGGATGATGAAAAAACAAACAAAAGCAAACATGCAAAAAAAAAAAAAGCATTGACCACAGATGCGATACCCAAAGCGTGCGCAACAGTAGAGCATTCAGAAATAGCAATACCATCAAAGGATCTCACTCTCTGCAAGTTTATGAATGGGATACGGCTCCCTGTCCTCAACAATGGCCTTGATGCGTCTTCAGACGACGGCATCCCCAGAAGAGGAACTTTTGCAAGTATATGCCAGAGCACGAGCCATTACGTGCCCAGTATTCCAATGTTTTGTCTGTCTCTGTGAAATTATGTCTGCAAATTGCCAATCATCATGCATTTCAAAGCATTCATACATGCATAATCATGCACCCTATATGTTCATGCATTTGATAAAATTGTATGCTATTCATACACATTTGCATTCTCAATTCCTATGTCAGTCTCTGTCAAAATCAATCATGTCAATTTCAAATTCATGCTGTCATGTCAATTTCAAAATCCAACAGTCTTGTCAACCTCAAACTTTAGCAGTCCTTTCAAATTCAAGCTCCTGCAGTCATGTCAAGTCAATTTCAATTTATTTCTGCAATACAATTCGTTTCTGTTAGCGGCCAAGTGGCTAGTTCGCATCCAAGAACAACTTGTGCCTGTCAATTTGTCTCTGTTAACGGCCAAGTGGCTAGTTCGCATCCAAGAACAGCTTGTGCCTGTCAATCCATTCTTGTTATCGGTCAAGTGGCTAGTTCACATCCAAGAACAGCTTGTACCTGTCAATTTGTTTCATTCTTGTTATAGGTCAAGTAACCAGTTCAAATACAAGAACAACTTGTACCTACCCTTGGTTTCTACCATCAGCCAAGTGGCTAGTTCGCATCCAAGAACAACTTGTGCCTGTCAATTCACCCTTGTTATCGGTCAAGTGGCTAGTTCAAATACAAGAACAGCTTGTACCTGTCAAGTTGCTTTCATTACTGTTATCGGTCAAGTGACTAGTTCAAATACGAGAACAACTTGTACCTGTGCTTTGTTTCTGTTGTCAGCCAAGTAACCAGTTCAAATACAAGAACAGCTTGTGTTTCCTACTTTTCTTTCAGCCAAGTAACCAGTTCAAATACAAGGACAGCTTGCGCCCTTTCTACTTGTCAGTATTCCCGATCAAGTTCCCAGTTCGAGCCAAAAGAACAACTTGCACCTGTCAAATTTGCTATTGAGTCTCCCCAGTGAGTCTTGTTATTTGCTATCTTGTTAATGTCTACCAATCCCGCAATGGATACGACATACTCGGTCTGTCTTGCATTCATAATCAAAATGTTGCATGGCATGCACAACATTTACGAACGTATTTTTACGCCCAAAATCAGTGCTAATGTCGATATTTAAGTATCTTCGTCACGTTAAGCCAAAGACTCTGTCTCTCGACTCACCCAGACGAAGAAACTTAAATAGGGGCAGCTGTCATACCCTCATTTTGGACCTAAAAATACTCGTTCCAAACTCCGTTTTGTTTCTGGTCATTTCAAATTCACTATGTCTATTTTACAACTTTTTGCATTTAAAGCCATCCAAAATGTTTTCTTGCATTACAAGTCTTCAAAGAAGGGTTCCTAAAACCGTTACTTTTTTTTCTACATTTTATTCCAATTTTTGCATAAAATCATACAAAAGGGCGTTTTGGTCGTTTCCTACAAAGGAACCCATTTTAGTCCCTGCAATTTGTCCCTGAGTCTTTTTAACTTGTCTGCATGAACCATTAATCAATTCCTATCTGGAAATCATCTTAGTTTTGCATCTGAGTCAGTCTGAGTCATTTTAGTCCCTAAGGGTATTTTGGTCTTTTCACATCAAATAAATTTTGGGCAGAGAGGTATTTTAAAATACCTCATTTTAATAGTTTGTTCGTTTTAGTCCATTTTGTCTCTTTTAAATGTTTCACTTTACGTTGTTTTCAATTTACACTTTTTTTTACCAATTTTATTTTACCTTTTTGCAAATAAGTCCAAACTTTTGTTTTAATTGCAAATGCGTCCAAATTTTATTTTCAAGTCAGTCCAAATTTTGTATAAAATAGTCCAACTTCTTTAAATTACGGTCCAGTCAAAATTCTTTTAATTGCATTTCAGTCCTCAAGTTTTTAAAATTGCATTTTAGTCCTTAGGTCCAAATTCAGTTCAGATGCCGCTCAAGCAGTCCAGGTCCAGTTGTCACAAGCTCATTGGATCAAAGGCCACATGGCAGCCTATATAAGGCTATGCATTGTACAGTTCAGAAAAAAAAAAGATCAAAAAAAGCTCAGAGCCACATCACTAACAGAATTTTTTCATTCTCTCTCTTGGTAGTTACAGATCAGATCCATCAAATTCACATAAAAGCTCAAGAACACACACAAACCCTAGAATGAATTCAGCACCAATTCAAAGCAATTTCACAAGAAAACCCCAAACTTCCCACTGGATTCAATCCACGGAACCAAACAGGAGCAGAATTCACGCAAGATTGGCACAATTGCGAGCAATTCTCGGAGATTCGAGGGAACCTTCATCATTGAGTTGCTGAGCTCGTGGTTCGAACGCGAGCATGCCACCGGAGGTAGCGCGCTGCAAGCGTGAATGCAAGCTCTGGATCGGAGAAGAAGAAGGAAGAAGGGAAGAAGAATTCTCATAGGATCCGGATCAAGAGAAGAAAGAAAGGAGTGAAACCTGCTTACCAGTGGAGATTCGAAACCAAGGATCAAGAGAAACGGTTCAATCTTCAAACCAAGACACAGGTAACACTAAAAACTTCATCATACTTCATTGAAGAAATCATTACTAAGTCCAAATCAATGTGAATCCGTAGAGAATTCGAACCGTTCGATCCAAACCCTAACCCTAACCAAAATTTGTCCAGAATCAGAGAAACGTTTCGAAATCCACAAACGAATGTGAATCGAAGCAAGTTCTCATAGTTTCATAAAGATTTCAGCCAAAAAACACAAAGAATCCGAACGGTTCGAACTTACAGAGACAAAACTCGCAGATTCACATTGATTCAACGGTTCAACTTGCTTTTGTTGAAAGATTCATGTTTGGATGAACGATACGAAGCTTTTAAGCCTAGAACAAGCCATTTCTGGTAGGAATTGGGATTTTTAGGGTTAGGGTTTGAGAAGGTGAAGAGAGAACGGCGAGGAAGAGAAGGAGAAGAGAGAGAAAAGCTCTAAAAAATGCCAGGATCCGGACCATTATCCTTTTATATAACCTCCGAATCGGGTCGGCTCAAAACCGACCCATTTTCCTTCACCTGTGGCCTTTGGATGCGAGTTCAGTGGATCCGGATCAATCTAACGTCTCCAAGACGTTCTGAAGATCCGGATCCACCAGCGCTAGGTTGGATCAACATTTTTTGGGCCTTTATTCTCTTTTCTTTTCGGTTTTTGAGTTTCTTGCTAGTTGCACCCACGTTTTTGCTATTCGGACCCCTGTGCATGTTAAATTTCTTGTGAAAATTCTAAAAAAATTGCCATGTGTTTCTTGATGCATTCTTGACTGTTTGGTGATAATTTTACATATTAAAATTGATAAAAAATATGTGTGCCAATTTCTTCTCTTAATATGTATATTTTTGTGCATTTTTGTTAAGTTTCTTGCATGATTTTTTCTAATTCAATACCACATGGTTTTGATGCTTACAATAGGATTTTGTGATATTTTTACTATGAGTATTGTGATCATCATCACTGTTTTGTGCATCATAATGGCAATTTCTTGTGTGGCAAGTGATATGAATCTTTTTAGGTTGTAAAGATGTGCATAAAATGTGTATGTGTAAAGTTTGAATGCATGGCTTGTAATTTCCTCTTGTTTTTTTGAAATAATCCCTTGGACAAGTGCTGTTTTGGTGGAAATTATAGGTCATGAATTTAGCTTAAGTTTTAGGGCTAGGTTTTAGTGTTAGTTTCGTCACCTTGTTTTTTGATGTTTGTTTTGCTATTTTGTCCAACACTTCATATTGTGGACATTTCATTTACTATGCATTATTCATTGCACACTTTATTACTAACCATTTGTTTCATGCCTCATTCAAGTTGCAAGCATTGCATCATTCTCATTGTTTTTTCTCACTTTTTTCACTTTATGCAAGTTTCCATTAATTTCTATGTAATACTTTAGGTTAGTTTACTTTCTTTCAAATTCCTTGCAAGACCATAGAATGTAAATTAGGACCCGATGTAAAGGACTACGGACACTATGATGATGTACACCGACACATGCACCGACACGCACACACGTTGTATGATTTACCAATAGATGTATGCTTAGGAAGCGCAAAACTTAGAAAAATTCTATGCTTTCTTTTCCAAAAAAAAATGCAACTAACACATCACTTGAAAACTTTTTGCAATAATGTTGGAGTCAAAACTCCACAATTTTCCCTTTATTTCCTTAAGCAAAAATATAAATGAATCCTAATCCTCAACTTTAACCATTTTGTAAATAATTGGACTAACCTCACTTGTTTCTTTAATCTCATGCCTTTAAGGCCTCTCATCTCTTCTTCAAAACTACTTTCAAAACTAAAAACAAGCCAACTCACAAAACCTCTTTTGGAAGAGAACTACATGGAGTTTGATCCCTTAAAAGGGTATGTAGGCAAGAGACCAAAATCTCTCCAAGTCCAATAAAAATAAAACCCAAATTCTTCTTTCCCCTCTTCCTAAAAGTAATCTTTTTCAAAAGGTAGCATAAAAATAGAGCGTAAACATAGGTCAAGAAAAACGGCTCCTATAGAGTACTATAGTCGTTGCGGGTGCCTAACACCTTCCCGTAGCGAAAATTGCCCCGAACCTAGAATTTCTAAGGGTTTCCTCAATTTTACCCTTCCCCAAAAAAAATAGAGACATCAATGATTGAAAGGTTCAAGCCTAGTTAATGACTTGACACCCGAAAATCGCGATGACACAATGGCTAATGCTGTGGGTAATCAGAACAATGCTGGTGGAAACGACGGGACAAGGATGCTAGAGACTTTTCTGAGGAATCACCCGCCTACCTTCAAAGGGCGATATGATCCCGATGGGGCTCAGTCATGGCTCAAGGAAGTTGAGAGGATTTTCAGAGTCATGCAATGTGAAGATGCTCAGAAGGTGCGTTTTGGTACGCACATGCTAGCTGAGGAGGCTGATGATTGGTGGGTTAGTCTTCTACCCATTCTGGAACAAGACGGAGCTGAGGTTACATGGGCTATATTCAAGAGGGAATTCCTTGATAGATACTTTCCAGAAGATGTTCGTGGAAAGAAAGAGATTGAGTTCCTGGAGCTTAAGCAAGGGAACATGTCGGTGACGGAGTATGCGGCCAAGTTTGTGGAGTTGGCCAAATTCTATCCACACTACACCCTCGAGACTGCTGAATTTTCAAAGTGCATCAAGTTTGAGAACGGTTTACGTGCGGATATCAAGAGAGCTATTGGCTACCAAAAGATCTGTAACTTTTCTGAGTTGGTGAGCAGCTGCAGGATTTATGAGGAGGATACCAAGGCTCACTACAAGGTAGTGAATGATAGGAAAGCTAAGGGCCAGCAGAGTCGTCCTAAACCTTATTGTCATCGCGATTTTCGGGTGTCAAGTCATTAACTAGGCTTGAACCTTTCAATCATTGATGTCTCTATTTTTTTGGGGAAGGGTAAAATTGAGAAAACCCTTAGAAATTCTAAGTTCGGGGCAATTTTCGCTACGGGAAGGTGTTAGGCACCCGCAACGACTATAGTACTCTATAGGAGCCGTCTTTCTTGACCTATGTTTACGCTTTATTTTAAGTGCTATTTTTGAAAAGGTTGTTTTTTAAGAATGGGGGAAAGAAGATGGTTTGGATTTTATTTTATTGGACTTGGAGAGATTTTGGTCTCTTGCCTACATACCCTTTTAAGGGATCAAACTCCATGTAGTTCTCTTCCAAAAAGATTTTTGTGGGTTAGTTTGTTTTTAATTTTTTTTGAAAATGATTTTGAAGAAGAGAAAAGGGGCCTTAAAGGCATGAGATTAGAAAAGGGTGACGTTGTTTCAATTGTTAAAGAAAAAGGTTAAAGTTGGAGTTTAAGATTCATTTACACTTTGATTAAGAAAATAAAGGGAAAAACCATGGAGTTTTGACTCCAAGATTATTGCGAAAAAGATTTTCAAGTGAGGTGTTGTTTGGTTTTTTTGAAAAAAAAGCATAATATTTTTCTAAGTTTCACGCTTCCTAAGCATACATCTAGCGGTAAATCATACAACGTGTGTGCGTGTCGGTGCTTGTGTCGGTGTACATCATCATAGTGTCCATTGTCCTTTACATTGGGCCCTAGTTTACATTCTATGGTCTTGCAAGAAATTCAAAAGGAATAAAACTACCCTAAAATATTACATGAGAATTAATGGAAAATTGCATAAAAGAGTTTAAAGAAAAGCATGAAAGTGATGCAATGCTTGCACTATGAATGAGACATGAAATAAGATGGTTAGTAGACAAAATATAGAATGGTAGAGAAATAAGCGAGGAATGATAAGTAAAATAACAAGAAACACTTGGTAAAAAGAAATATACAACACATAGTAAAAATGGTAGCAACACATGGTAAAAAATCGCACAAAACCTAGATATGAAACCTTCCTAACACATGACCTAAAATATCTACCCTAGCATGATTTTAGAGACTTATTTCAAGCATGAGAATATGAATTACAAAGCAATTTTGGACACAAAGTCATCAAATATGCATATTTCAACCTTCACACCATTCAAATTACTTGTAACACAAGAAATTAAAATCTAACACTCAAACAGTAGCAATAACAATGAATCATGAGCAGAAGCTATCACAAAATCATATCAGAAGCATTGAAATTATGAGGCATTGAATTAGCACCAAAATCATGCAAGAACTTTCGCAAAGAACACAAAAGTACACAAATCAAGAGAAAAAACATAACACACATTTTTTTCATCTCAAATGTAAAGATACCACAAAATAGTTAAAAAAAAGCACCAAGAAGCACATGGTAATTTTTTTAGGAATTTTTTGTAAGAAAATTAACACACACAGGGGTTCAGATAGCAAAAATATAGGTGCAATTAGTAAAGAATTCAAAAGAACTGAAAGGAAGCAAAAAGGCCTACGCTACCCGGCCCAAATCCACACATCTGATGGATCCGGATCTCTATAACGCTTCAGAAGCGTTGGATTGATCCAGATCCATCCGGATCTAGATCAAATGGCTGGAAGTGAGAGAGAATGGACCGGGTTTGGATCAACCCGGTTCAAGCGCTTATATAAAAGGGAAGCAACCCGGTTTCTTTCATTTTTTCCTTCTCTTCTCTCTCTACCTCTCTTCTTCGTTCATCCTTCTCTCTTCTCCGTCCAAAAACCCTAACCCTAAATCTTGTAATCCAACCCAGAACGCCATGGATTATAGCTTAAAAGCTTCGTCTAGTTAGTCTTATCACGAATATGCCACTGAAATACACACACACCGTTCGAAATGGTGTAGATCTTAAGGTTTTGTCACGGTTTCGAATGGTCTTGGTTCTTTAGCTTTCGATTCGAATTTCTTTCAAAACGAACTTGTTCATGGATTCTCCGGTTTACAACGATTGATGTTCATTGTAAACCCTAGAATCATTATGATTTTCTGGAAATTTTTAGGGTTTTTACGTCTTTGAACCAAAACTTCTTCGAAACTGTAATGGATCTACATCAACTGGGATTCATTGTTGTTTATGAGTATGAAGAGGTAAGTTCTTTGATTCTCACCTAGTTTTGTTCGGAGATTCGATCTAGAGTCTTCGGAAATCTTTGGATTTGATTATGTTATTGATCTTTGGCTTGAAATCCAGAAATAAACCGGTGAATCTTTCGTTCTTCTTCTTCTCCGGTTCAAAACCTTGAAATTCTTTCCCTCTTCTTCTCAAAACCCTACTTCTGTGATCATACTGAGTTTGTTGCCATTGGTGACGAACTTGGTGCTCGAATTGCAGAGGAAGTGATTCGATGATGAAGATTCAACAATGAATCTCTGAGAATTGCTACGAATTTCACTGCATTTGGATTGGATTTGGTTCTGGAAATTTAGGGTTTGTTCTTCGTGTTCTTCAATTTTTCTGAGTTTGTTACAATTTGATCTAACTGACATGAGAGAGAAAATTTCTGAACTATTTCTGATGTGGCCTTCATTCCCCGGGTACCTCTGACACCCGTGGCCTTATATAGGCTGCCATGTGTGCCTCTGATCCAATTAGGATGTGAGATGTGGACTTGGAATACTTGCGTGGCATCTTTGGGATCAATCTGCAAATTTGAAAAAAGGAGGACCTTTCTGCAATTATGAAAGAATTCGGGACTGTTTTTGAAAATTAAAGAAAAAGAAATTGAACTGTTTTGAGAATAAAAAAAAAGAAATTGGGGCGTATTTGTAATAAAGTATAAAATCTGGACTGAATTGCAATTATCATAAAAATTTAGACTAAATTGCAAAAAGTTAAAAAGTAAAACTGGTAAAAAAGGTAACTTGAAAACAACGTAAAGTGAAATAGTTAAAACTGACAAAATGGACTAAAACGAACAAATTACCAAAATGAGGTATTTTAAAATACCTCTCTGCCCAAAAATCAAATAATGTGAAAAGACCAAAATGCCCTTGGGGACCAAAACGACTCAGACTGACTCAGATGCAAAACTAAGATGATTTTTAGATAGAAATTGATTAATGGTTCATGCAGACAAGTTAAAAAGACTCAGGGACAAATTGCAGGGACTAAAATGGGTTCCTTTGTAGGAAATGACCAAAATACCCTTTTGTATGATTTTATGCAAAAAAAAAAATTGGAATAAAATGCAGAAAAATATGTAATGGTTTTAGAACCCTTTTTTGAAGACTTATAATGCAAGAAAACACTTTGAATGGCTTTGAATGCAAGAAGATTGGAGATAATAACAGTAAAATGTGTGTTTGTGGCACAGTAAAAGTTGTAAAATAGACACAGTGAATTTGAAATGACCAGAAACAAAAAGAAGTTTGAACAAGTATTTTTAGGTCCAAAATGAGGGTATGACAGCTGCCCCTATTTAAGTTTCTTCGTCCAGGTGAGTCAAGAGACAGAGTCTTCGGCTTGACGTGACGAAGATACTTAAATATCGACATTAGCACTGATTTTGGGTGTAAATGTTTGTGCATTCAAATACATTCGTAAATGTTGTGTATGCCATGCAACATTTTGATTATGAATGCAAGACAGACCGAGAATTGAATTTAACAGAGTATGTCGTATCCATTGCGGGATTGGTAGACATTAACAGAATAGCAAACAACAGAGTATGTCGTATCCATTGCGGGATTGGTAGACATTAACAAGATAGCAAATAACAAGACTCACTGGGGAGACTCAATAGCAAATTTGACAGGTGCAAGTTGTTCTTTTGGCTCGAACTAGGAACTTGACCGGGAACACTGACAAGTAAAAAGGGCGCAAGCTGTTCTTGGATTCGAACTAGCCACTTGGCTGATGGTAGAAACAAAGGGTAGGTACAAGCTGTTCTTGGATGCGAACTAGCCACTTGACCGATAACAAGAATGAAAACAAATTGACAGGTACAAGCTGTTCTTGGATGCGAACTAGCCACTTGACCGATAACAAGAATGAATTGACAGGCACAAGCTGTTCTTGGATGCGAACTAGCCGCTTGGCTGATAACGGAAACAGATGGTATTGCGAAAAAACGATTTGGAATTGACTGACATGACTGCAAGAGTGTGAAATTGACATGATTGTAGAAGTTTGACATTGACATGATTGTAGAAACTTGAAATTGACATGATACTTTGACAGAGATTAACATAGGAATTGAAGATGCAATGTGTATGAACGGCATAACAGTTTTATCAGATGCATGAGCATATAAGATGCATGATTATGCATGTATGAATGCTTTGAAATGCATAATGATTGGCAATTTGTAGACATAATTTCGCAGAGATAGACAAAGCATCGAAATATTGGGCACGTAATGGCTCGTGCTCTGACATGTACTTGCAAAAGTTCCTCTTCTGGGGATGCCGTCGTTTGAAGACACATCAAGACCATTGTTGAGGACAGGGAGCCGTATCCCATCCACAGACTTGCAGAGCGTGAAACCTCTTGATGGTACTGCTATTGTCGGACGCTCTACTGTCGAGCACACTTTGGATATCGCATCTGTGGCCAATGCTTTTTGCATGTTTGCTTTTGTTTTTTTTTTATTTTCTTTCATCCCATTTTTGCCTGGATCGCCCTTTCGGGTTTTCAATCCACCGGGGAATAAATTCTTTTCAAATGCCCCTGTTTTTGCCTGAATTGCCTTCGAAGGTTGTCAATCCATCGGGGTGCTCATTTTTTCCTAAGCTTCCCTTTCGGGTTTTCAGCTTAACGAGCTTATTCATTTTTGTATTTTCATTCTGTTTTTTCATTCTTGCCATTGACCACAGACCGTACTGGGAGAGAGCCTGCTGGTGACTTGCATCGAAATGGATGTCAACACATGTTTGTTCATGCATGTTTCGTTTGAATGCACCTAGTTGCTTAGGTTGGTTTTCAAAATATACACAAAAAAATTTCAATTTCAAAGATGTTTGTTTCAGACATTGTCATTATCAATATAGAAAGAAAATTCTGTATAAAGCTTTGAAAATAGAATGAAGAAATAGAGTTTCAAACAAAAGCATAGGCCCAAATCGACGTATAAGAGTAGTATTCAGCCAAAGGCGTGACCCCACGGATTTACAAAGCTTGGAAAATGGTAATTTTATTGGTTGGTGGTACATTGAACACAGTGGTCGCTACAGTCCCCAGAAATTTTGAATTCGCAAGCGTAGCAGCTTCAGATGAGAGCGGCCATTTATCAAATGCTCGTGCCCCAAGGGGATGATGGTTTGCCGGATATAGTCAATTGCCTTTCGTTTCAATCTCATTTTTGCATGAACCGCCCTTTCGGGTTTTCGGCCCATCGAGACGCTCATTTTTGCCTGAATTATATGTAATCTCAACGAGCTTTTTCATATTTACATTTTCTTTGTCATATTTACACTTTTTTTTTGTCCCTTATTTTGCCTGGACCGCCCTTTCGGGTTTTCGATCCACCAGGAAGCGCATTTTTGCCTAGGCCGCCCTTTCGGGTTTTCGACCTACCACGCTGTTCTTTTGACATATCTAGGCAAAGTATTTCTTTACTACATCGGCATTCACAGGGTTTGGAAGTTCTACACCATCCATGTGTGTAAGAATCAAAGCTCCGCCGGAGAAGGCCTTCTTGACAACATATGGTCCCCGTAGTTTGGCGTCCACTTGCCCCTTGGGTCAAGTTGTTGGCTTACTCTTCTTTTCAATATAAGTTCACCTTCCTTGAACTCCCGAGGACGGACTTTCTTGTCAAAAGAAGTTTTCATTCTTGTTTGATATAGCCGCCCACGAGCCAAGGCATCTAGACGTCTTTCCTCAATCAAATTCAACTGATCATACCGACTCTGGCACCATTCAGCTTCAGACAATTTTGCTTCCATGATCACACAGAGAGACGCGATTTCCACCTCCAAGGGGAGAACCGCCTCCATGCCATATACAAAGGAGAAAGGCGTTGCCCCGGTTGAACTGCGTACTGTAGTGTGGTAGCCGTGCAGGGCATAAGGCAACATCTCATGCCAGTCTTTGTATGTAGTGACCATCTTCTGTACGATCTTCTTGATATTCTTGTTGGCAGCCTCAACTGCACCGTTCATCTGAGGCCTATAAGGAGAGGAGTTGTGGTGTTCAATCTTGAATTTCTCACACAGGGCCTGCACCATGTCATTGTTCAGATTAGTACCATTGTGAGTGATAATCTTGTTGGGAACACCATATCGACAGATGATATTGTTCTTGATGAACTTAACCACCACTTGCTTGGTTACATTGGCATAAGATGCAGCTTCGACCCACTTGGTGAAGTAATCAATCGCTACCAAAATGAAACGATGACCATTCGAAGCCCTTGGTTCAATCCTTCCGATCATGTCGATGCCCCACATAGAGAAAGGCCACGGAGAGGAAATGACATTAAGGGCATGCGGAGGCACATGAATCTTATCAGCATAGATTTGACATTTATGACATTTCCTGGCATATTGGTAGCAATCACGTTCCATGGTCATCCAATAGTAGCCTGCTCTCAACAATTTTCTGGACATGGTATGCCCCGAAGCATGGGTCCCGAAAGTGCCATCGTGCACGTCATGCATCCGTTGCTCTGCCTCGCGCTCGTCAACGCATCTCAACAATATCATATCAAAATTCTTCTTGTATAGAACATCCCTATCTAACATGAACTTGCTAGCCAACCTGCGCAAGGTCTTGTTGTCCTTATTGGAAGCATTCGGCGAGTACCCGCGGCTTTGTAAAAACTGCTTGATGTCACAATACCAGGGTTTGTTGTTGACTATATCCGCATTCGTTTGAGCGGTCACATCACTGATGGCAAACACATGAGAAGGCCGGTCAAGGCGCTGCACTTTGATTATTGGCACGTGGTTCCAATGGTTCACTTGAAACATGGAAGACAAAGTAGCAAGAGCGTCGGCCATTTGATTTTCCTCACGGGGAATGTGGTGTAATTCGACTTTTGTAAAGTACGTCAGCAGACGCCTCGCGTAGTCACGATAAGGGATCAGATTGGCATGATGAGTCTCCCATTCTCCCTTTATCTGGTTAATAACAAGTGCAGAATCTCCATAGATGTCGAGGTGCTTGATTCTCATGTCGATTGCTTCCTCGATCCCCAAGATACATGCTTCGTATTCAGCCATGTTGTTTGTGCATTCAAATACAATCCGGGCGGTAAAGGGAATGTGATGCCCCTGCAGAGATACAATCACTGCCCTAATTCCCTTGCCATAAGCATTGACAGCACCGTCGAAGACCAATCCCCACTTGCTATCGGGGTCCGGACCTTCACCAATCAACGGTTCTTCACAGTCTCTTGACTTCAAATACATGACCTCTTCGTCGGGGAAATCGAACTTGATAGGCTGATAGTCATCTAGTGGCTGGTAAGCGAGGTGATCAGCTATAACACTTCCTCTAACGGCCTTTTGAGCTTTGAACACAATAACATATTCAGACAGCAGCATCTGCCAACGCGCAATCTTTCTAGTGACTGCAGGCTTCTCAAAGATATATTTGATCGAGTCCATCCTGGATATCAGCCAAGTTGTATGGTTCATCAAGTAGTGGCGCAGGCGTTTGGCAGCCCAGGCCAAAGCACAACAAGTCTTTTCAAACATCGTATACCGAGTCTCACAGTCAGTGAATTTCTTGCTCAGATAGTAGATGGCATGCTCTTTTTTTCCAGTCTCGTCCTGTTGACCGAGCACACATCCCATGGACTCATCTAACACTGACAGATACATAATCAACGGCCTTCCTTCCACCGGTGGGACGAGGATTGGTGGTTCTAACAAATAATCTTTGATGTTGTCAAAAGCTTCTTGGCATTCAGCGTTCCACACGATGGGTTGATTCTTCCTGAGTAGCTTGAAGATTGGCCCGCAGGTCGCGGTCATGTGAGATATGAATCGGGAGATATAGTTCAGACGCCCGAGGAACCCTTTAACTTGCTTCTCGGTCTGCGGGGTCGGCATTTCACGGATTGCTCGGACTTTGTCGGGATCTACTTTAATGCCTCTTTGACTAACAATGAACCCTAGCAGCTTCCCTGATCTGACGCCGAACGTACACTTGTTGGGATTCAGTCGAAGCTTGTACTTTCTCAATCTTTCAAACATTTTTGCCAAATATTCAACATGTTGCTCTTCATCGCTTGACTTGACAATCATGTCGTCCACATACACCTCGACTTCTTTGTGAATCATATCGTGGAACAACGTGGTCATCCCCCTCTGATAGGTGGCACCAGCATTTATCAGACCGAACGACATTGCTTTGCAACAGAAAGTTCCCCACGGAGTGATGAACGATGTCTTTTCCCTGTCTTTGGGTGACATCTTGATCTGATTGTATCCCGAGAATCCATCCATGAAGGAGAACACCTTGCACTGAGCAGTATTATCAACAAGCACGTCAATATAAGGCAGCGGGAAATTGTCTTTCAGACTGGCTTTGTTCAAATCTCTGTAGTCGACGCACATCCGAACTTTGCCATCCTTCTTCGGTATAGGCACAATATTAGCAACCCACTCGGGATACTCAACTGTCATGAGGAAACCTACATCAATCTGCTTCTGTACTTCACCCTTAATCTTGAGAGCCATGTTAGGACGAGTTCTTCTCAGTTTTTGTCTGACAGGGGGACATTCTGGCTTTGTTGGTATCCGGTGTTCCACGATCTGGGGATCCAAACCCGGCATATCTTCATATGACCATGCGAAAATATCTGAATACTTTCGGAGAAGCTGGCAGATCCTCCTTTTAACCCCCTCTTCCAGGGCAGCACCGACCTTGATCTCTCGCTTATTGTCTTCGGTACCCAAGTTAATCAACTCAATCTCCTCCTGGTGAGGCTGAATGGCTTTCTCCTCTTGTTCAAGCAGTCGAGTGATCTCATCTGGTATATCATCATCCTCCTCATCTTCGGCTCCGAATATTGGGAATTCAAAAGTTGGAGGAACCGTAGGGTCACTGTGTTCAACGGGTTTATTATGGTTCAATCTGCGTGATATGGTTGGATGATTTTTAGAAAGGATTTTTCATGCAGATTTTTGAAATTAATAAGAAAATACAGATGTTTTGGTTTTTTCTGGCATTACCATCATTTCCAAGGGAAAAAGCATTAAGAAAAAACGACAGTCGTGAAAGAAACGACATTTTTTATTAATAATGGCAATGCCGAAACAAACATGCCCTTACAAAAAGTATCATTTTCGCTCTGGGCGGAGCGAAAAGATGGTTAGTTTGAAAAACAAAGACCTAAGCAACAAGACACATTACTCGGAATCATGCATGATCAACGGAAGGTCAACGACATTCCAATTATTTGCAGTGCCTCCTGGTACCACAAACACGGGTCCAGAACCACTCCCAGTAGCACCCTCAGTAATTGCATTGGTGAACCCTGCACTGCATAACGTTCCAGTAGATACTCCTGATGTTGGGGAGAACCCAAGACCTTCTTTGTGCTTATTCTCAAGTAGTTGTATTAACTGGCCCCAACCGGTAGCCTGTCCTTCCTGAACAGCCCTTTATGCGTCCTTCAAAGAAGCCATAGCGGCACCGACCTTCTTGGGCTCCGTACCTTCAACAGTCAAACCTTGAAATGCAGTCCCTTCAGCCGATCCTGCTTCAATACAAGAGAATGATGACAATTGACTGACCAAGTATGCTTCTTCTCCATGTACAATAACAAGCTTACCATTCCTCACAAATTTCAGCTTTTGATGAAGAGTGGAAGTGACCGCGCCGGCCTCATGTATCCACGGCCTTCCGAGGAGACAACTATAGGAAGCATTGATGTCCATGACTTGGAAAGTGATTAGGAATGTTTCAGGGCCAATAGTCATAGGAAGATCCACTTCTCCGAGAACGTTCTTGCGGGATCCGTCGAAGGCTTTAACCAGAAAAGTACTTCTCCTCAAAGGTGCTCCCTGATAGCTTAGCTGGTCCAGAGTTGATTTGGGCATCACATTCAAAGACAAGCCGGTATCTACCAATACATTTGACAGCATGTCAGTTCTGCAATTCATAGAGATGTGTAGAGCTAAATTATGATGCTTCCCTGCCTCAGGGAGCTCGTCTTCGCCAAACCAGAGATTACTGCAAGCAGTGATGTTTCCCACTATACCACCAAACTGGTCCACCGTGACTTCGTGGTCGACGTATGTCTGCTCCAACACTTTTAGCAAGATGTTCCTATGAGCTTCAGAGCTTAGGAGCAAAGATAGGATAGATATCTTCGACGGGGTTTGTAACAGCTGATCCACAATCTTGTAGTCGCTTCTCTTGATTATCTTCAGGATTTCGTCCAAATTAGAATCTTCAATAGACCGACCTGGTCGGCTAACATCTTTAGCAACAGGAGGAACTGGAAGCGGAATTGTTTGGTCAACCAGAGCCATGGCGGGCGCGGCTGTCTTCTTTTGGAACAAAGGGGGACGGACTCTACCGCTTCTCAGAGTTGTCGTCTCTTCGGCGATGTTGCTCACTACAGCTGGGGATACCAGAGGCACTTCTACCCCGTTCTCAATCATGGTTGCATTGTACTTGTAAGGAACAGCCTTTGTGGAAACAAAAGGCACTGACCCAGGTAGCCTTATCACTAGAGGTTCAACATTCTCTTTCGGAGACGTGTTCCTAATGGGAGTATCATGGAAGACTGGCATAATCACACAAACGTCACTGGCTGTCAGATAGTTATCATTCATCAGGCTCTGGATGTCGTTCTGTACTACGTCACAGCCCATAGGATTCTGGAGACACTCATTACAAGCGGCATGGTCATGGTTAAACAGAGAGGCTTGGCACAACTTGACATGCAGCGGTACTAGAGGAGTCGCATCATTACGAACATCAAGGCGGAGAGTTTCTTCATATGCTTCAATAATATTCACGGCAGCATGATTTGGGAGCGGATTATCGAGCACATGTGGGACATTGTTCTCGAAAGACAACTTTCCTTGGTCTATCAGCTTCTTCACAATATACTTCAAAGCGTAACATCCTTCCACATCGTGGCCTAGAGCGCCTTGATGAAAATCGCACCTGAGGTCAGAACGAAACCGGGGTGGTAACGGGTTGGGCGGAGGCTTGCCGGGTCTGGTTGTGCAGTACCCTTTGTGCAGCAGAGTTGGAAGCAATTCAACATATAACATTGGTATCGGAGGGAAAGATGGTCTGGCCTGAGGACCTTGCTGCTGTTGTGGTTGTTGTTGGACCGATGGCTGCTGTTGTACTTGCTGAGCGATGGCGTTGACAGGGACCTGAGGCTGGCCCGGTGGTAGAGGATACTGATGGTAGAATGGTGGAAAGAACGGATGCTGGGCGTATTGCATGTATTGGTACGACAGAGGTAGTTGAGTAGCATTGATGGGAGCAACGGCGGCCACGGACTGATTGGTCTCGGTAGATACCATCCCGACTTCTGTCTCTTTCTTCTTGTGATGGCCATTGCCATACTTCTTTGGTGCATTTGAGGAGGATTCACCCTTTTCGAACACAATGATGCCTTCTCTGACAACTTCTTCTAGGCGGGTTCCCATGGTGACCATCTCGGAGAAGTTACTCGGAGCAGCAATGATCATCCTTTCAACATAGTCTTTCTTCAGTGTTTTCAGAAACGTTTGTGTCATTTCCTCTTCATCTAGAGCAGGGGTAATACGGGCGGCTGCCCCTCTCCACCTTTGTGCATACTCACGGAAACTTTCATCTTTCTTCTGAGAAAGGGACCTGAGAAATTCCCTGTTTGGCTTCAATCTGGTATTAAACCCATAATGACTCTTGAAAGCGGCAGCCAAATCATCGAAGGTACGAATGTCATCCTTACTCAGGCCAGTATACCATTCTGCGGCGTCTTCCATCAAACTGTCTTGGAAACAATGGATCATGAGCGAATCATTGTCTGAGTAATTAGCCATCTTCCGGACGTATTTGATGATATGATTCTGAGGACAAGTCAGTCCATTGTATCGGTCGAATTCTGGGACTTTGAACTTTTTAGGGACATCTACCCTTGGTACTAGACAGAGATCGTGAGTATTGATGAGATCACCGCTTCCACGGTTAGCCTTGATTTCACGACGGAGTTCTCTAGCAAGTTCCTCCATTCTTTTTTCCATAGTTCCGGTCGCGGGAGCCTTCCCATGGTGAGTATCAGCGGTGGTGTTTTGAGGCATGGAATGTACTATTGGGTCAGTGAAGACCGTTGACTGAGGCAGAGTAGTGTGGAGAAAGGCATACCCTGGGACGGGATTTGGTTACTATTAGCAGCACTAGAAGCACCTGCTGTGGGGTCGGGAGCAAAGAAAGATGGGAGTCCGTATGGGTATCCCCTCGGCATGGCAAAGCGGTCATCAAGAGATGCTGTTGGAATTGCCTCAGCGGTTGCTGGAGCAGACGAGGCTGGTTGTTCCTGGGCAGCCAACAGAGCAGTCATAACATCGTGAGCTTTAGCCAACTCTTCCCTCACAGAAGCCAATTCGGTATGGAGCTGCGCGTTTTCTTCTTCCATAGCTACCTGATTCCTTCTTCTATATTGTCTAGTCTGATGTACTCTGGTAGGTTGATCAATCTTTCGAGCACGAGCCACTTTTCACACTGCGGCAGAAGAACCAGGAGGCAATGAGCACTTGGAAGTTTTTCGTGACCGATGAATGATGCATATGATGCATGATATGTACAAATGCAGATGCAAAAATGACTCTTTTTGGTTATCGAAAGGATCTCTTAGACAAATTAGAAATTTTGTAAACATTTTTCTTTTAGGAAAGAATGAAGAGACTAGAAAGCTGTAGAGATAAATCTTTTGAAACGTTGAGCCAAAGGGAGTGGGCCCTAAAACATAATACAAACAACATAATCATCTAAGTCTATGAAGTGACAGGGTACTTCTCAGAATCAGACTCCGGAGCCGAACTGCAATATCTGGCATAGAATTCCCGACGACCTCTAGCTCTCTTGGAATCCCTCATAAGCAGCTTATCTTTTTCCTCGAGTTCTTTCCTAGCTTTGGCTAGCTCTCTTTTCAACATTCGATTCTCATGATCCTTCTGCTCATCTCTACCATCCAAAGTCAAAATCAAGTTCTCGGCTTCATTGTATCGGGCTTTCCATGCCGGTTTCTCCTGACTCTCCATAGCTAGATGCTCCTGATACATCTCTTGGGTTGCAGGAAGCAAGGGTAATGGCCTGGACGGAACGGGCGCAGACACATGTCTCATAGCGGGGTAAGGCATGCCGATCTCTTCGGCTCGATCTATCACCCACTGAGTATAGGCCTCATGCGCTATGCCGGATCTCACACCCAAATGTTTCACATCCTCCCTTCGAACCTTAGACCAAGCATCTGTAAAAGCTTTCCTTTGCCCGGTGGGGGCATTGGAATAGTAGAAGAACTCCTGGGATGTAGCGAGATTGATGGGCTTTGCTCTCATAGGGAAACCGAACTGTCTCATGGCTAACTCAGGATTGTAGTTGATTCCTCCCCGGGTACCGAGAAGAGGTACATTGAGGAAATCTCCACAACCAGTAATAATCTCCTTGACTCGAGCTGCCGGAGTAATCCAAACCACCTCATCGGGAGTGAGAGCCATAATCCGCTGCGAGTAAGACCAATTCTCCGAGTTGGCATGGAAAGAGCTTGGAAGGTGAGAAATAAACCACCTATATAGGAGAGGCACACAGCAAAGAATATATCCACGACCTTTGAGAGTCCGATCATGGATGGCGTGGTACGTGTCAGCTAACAAAGTAGGAACCGGATTCTTGCAGTGGAAGATCTCAATAGCACTCATGTCTACAAAGTTGTCGAGATTCAGAAAGAGAATGAGCCCATAGATAAGTAGTGCAAGAATAGCCTCAAGAGTGTCCTGACTAGTAGATTCGAGATTAGCCCGCTCAAGTAAGTGCTTCGAAGTGAAACCCCGGATGTGAGATTTGATAATGAGATTCTTGGACACATCGGAAGTCTTGAGATAAAGATCCTTAGCAATCACCAAAGGAGTAAGAGGAGCTCCGGGGCCCGTGAAAGGTGTCCTCTCGGCTACAGGTAAACCCAACAAACTAGAATAAGCCTCGAGTGTAGGAACCAACTGGAAATCTGGGAAAGTGAAGCAACGGAAGACCGGATCATAGAATTGCACCAGAGTGTGTACCAACTTCTCTTCCACATTAGTCCGGAGAATAGTAAGCAAACCACCGTATCGGAGACGAAACCCAGTCGGGTTCTTGACCTGGAGTGCCAACTCCCTTAGGCTAACCAAATCGACTTCCTTGAATTTGTAAGACTTAGTCCTCTTCATACCTGGAATGTTTACAAAGTTTTAATTTGTCTAGACCTTTCGATAAATGCGTGGAAAAAATTTATGCATGAATGCATGTATGCATGATTTTGATTACAAAGAGAACACGGTGGGTTAAGGTTGCAAGTGGACACGGTGTCCGGTGAAACTAGGGCTTTTGATAGTAGTAACCATGGTTCTAATAAGGTTCCCAAACTGCAACCTCTCTTACACATATCATAGTAGCACAAGGCGACGCCCGTTCCATGATTATTTGTAAGAAGGCCTAGTTTGAGTGTAGTATCGCGTGACGACTAAATTTCAAGACAACGCTCGGTTTAGCCACCGCACTACGTCTTAAAAAGGCCAAAGATGGGTTTGGTAACTACAGTCCATAGCCTTCATCGGTCAATTGGAAGTAAAGTGCCTAAGCATGACAACACACGCCGACAACATCACCCCCAAAATGCCTCAACTATGTGAGATTGATCGCGTAACCCAATACACGAGGCAACCCTCGGATCGGATTGTCGATTATATCTCTCCCTAATCTTAGGTTCACTCAGCCCGGGTATAGGACTTTTGACATCCTCACCCCACACGTTACATAATAAAGTAAAGCGTAAAACATAAAGCGTGAAAAACTAGGCGTAGCCCTAATGTCCCCAGTGAAGTCGCCATTTCTGTCATCGCGATTTTCGGGTGTCAAGTCATTAACTAGGCTTGAACCTTTCAATCATTGATGTCTCTATTTTTTTGGGGAAGGGTAAAATTGAGAAAACCCTTAGAAATTCTAAGTTCGGGGCAATTTTCGCTACGAGAAGGTGTTAGGCACCCGCAACGACTATAGTACTCTATAGGAGCCGTCTTTCTTGACCTATGTTTACGCTTTATTTTAAGTGCTATTTTTGAAAAGGTTGTTTTTTAGGAATGGGGGAAAGAAGATGGTTTGGATTTTATTTTATTGGACTTGGAGAGATTTTGGTCTCTTGCCTACATACCCTTTTAAGGGATCAAACTCCATGTAGTTCTCTTCCAAAAAGATTTTTGTGGGTTAGTTTGTTTTTAATTTTTGAAAATGATTTTGAAGAAGAGAAAAGGGGCCTTAAAGGCATGAGATTAGAAAAGGGTGAGGTTGTTTCAATTGTTAAAGAAAAAGGTTAAAGTTGGAGTTTAAGATTCATTTACACTTTGATTAAGAAAATAAAGGGAAAAACCATGGAGTTTTGACTCCAAGATTATTGCGAAAAAGATTTTCAAGTGAGGTGTTGTTTGGTTTTTTTGAAAAAAAAGCATAATATTTTTCTAAGTTTCACGCTTCCTAAGCATACATCTAGCGGTAAATCATACAACGTGTGTGCGTGTCGGTGCTTGTGTCGGTGTACATCATCATAGTGTCCATTGTCCTTTACATTGGGCCTTAGTTTACATTCTATGGTCTTGCAAGAAATTCAAAAGGAATAAAACTACCCTAAAATATTACATGAGAATTAATGGAAAATTGCATAAAAGAGTTTAAAGAAAAGCATGAAAGTGATGCAATGCTTGCACTATGAATGAGACATGAAATAAGATGGTTAGTAGACAAAATATAGAATGGTAGAGAAATAAGCGAGGAATGATAAGTAAAATAACAAGAAACACTTAGTAAAAAGAAATATACAACACATAGTAAAAATGGTAGCAACACATGGTAAAAAATCGCACAAAACCTAGATATGAAACCTTCCTAACACATGACCTAAAATATCTACCCTAGCATGATTTTAGAGACTTATTTCAAGCATGAGAATATGAATTACAAAGCAATTTTGGACACAAAGTCATCAAATATGCATATTTCAACCTTCACACCATTCAAATTACTTGTAACACAAGAAATTAAAATCTAACACTCAAACAATAGCAATAACAATGAATCATGAGCAGAAGCTATCACAAAATCATATCACAAGCATTGAAATTATGAGGCATTGAATTAGCACCAAAATCATGCAAGAACTTTCGCAAAGAACACAAAAGTACACAAATCAAGGGAAAAAACATAACACACATTTTTTTCATCTCAAATGTAAAGATACCACAAAATAGTTAAAAAAAAGCACCAAGAAGCACATGGTAATTTTTTTAGGAATTTTTTGTAAGATTAACACACACAGGGGTTCAGATAGCAAAAATATAGGTGCAATTAGTAAAGAATTCAAAAGAACTGAAAGGAAGCAAAAAGGCCTACGCTACCCGGCCCAAATCCACACATCTGATGGATCCGGATCTCCATAACGCTTCAGAAGCGTTGAATTGATCCAGATCCATCCGGATCTAGATCAAACGGCTGGAAGTGAGAGAGAATGGACCGGGTTTGGATCAACCCGGTTCAAGCGCTTATATAAAAGGGAAGCAACCCGGTTTCTTTCATTTTTTCCTTCTCTTCTCTCTCTACCTCTCTTCTTCGTTCATCCTTCTCTCTTCTCCGTCCAAAAACCCTAACCCTAAATCTTGTAATCCAACCCAGAACGCCATGGATTATAGCTTAAAAGCTTCGTCTAGTTATTCTTATCACGAATATGCCACTGAAATACACACACACCGTTCGAAATGATGTAGATCTTAAGGTTTTGTCACGGTTTCGAATGGTCTTGGTTCTTTAGCTTTCGATTCGAATTTCTTTCAAAACGAACTTGTTTATGGATTCTCCGGTTTACAACGATTGATGTTCGTTGTAAACCCTAGAATCATTATGATTTTCTGGAAATTTTTAGGGTTTTTCCGTCTTTGAACCAAAACTTCTTCGAAACTGTAATGGATCTACATCAACTGGGATTCATTGTTGTTTATGAGTATGAAGAGGTAAGTTCTTTGATTCTCACCTGGTTTTGTTCGGAGATTCGATCTAGAGTCTTCGAAAATCTTTGGATTTGATTCTGTTATTGATCTTTGGCTTGAAATCTGGAAATAAACCGGTGAATCTTTCGTTCTTCTTCTTCTCCGGTTTAAAACCTTGAAATTCTTTCCCTCTTCTTCTCAAAACCCTGCTTCTGTGATCGTATTGAGTTTGTTGCCATTGGTGACGAACTTGGTGCTCGAATTGCAGAGGAAGTGATTCGATGATGAAGATTCAGCAATGAATCTCTGAGAATTGCTACGAATTTCACTGCATTTGGATTGGATTTGGTTCTGGAAATTTAGGGTTTGTTCTTCGTGTTCTTCAATTTTTCTGAGTTTGTTACAATTTGATCTAACTGACATGAGAGAGAAAATTTCTGAACTGTTTCTGATGTGGCCTTCATTCGCCGGGTACCTCTGACACCCGTGGCCTTATATAGGCTGCCATGTGTGCCTCTGATCCAATTAGGATGTGAGATGTGGACTTGGAATACTTGCGTGGCATCTTTGGGATCAATCTGCAAATTTGAAAAAAGGAGGACCTTTCTGCAATTATGAAAGAATTCGGGACTGTTTTTGAAAATTAAAAAAAAGAAATTGAACTGTTTTGAGAATAAAAAAAAAAGAAATTGGGGCGTATTTGTAATAAAGTATAAAATCTGGACTGAATTGCAATTATCATAAAAATTTGGACTAAATTGCAAAAAGTTAAAAAGTAAAACTGGTAAAAAAGGTAACTTGAAAACAACGTAAAGTGAAATAGTTAAAACTGACAAAATGGACTAAAACGAAAAAATTACCAAAATGAGGTATTTTAAAATACCTCTCTGCCCAAAAATCAAATAATGTGAAAAGACCAAAATGCCCTTGGGGACCAAAACGACTCAGACTGACTCAGATGCAAAATTAAGATGATTTTTAGATAGAAATTGATTAATGGTTCATGCAGACAAGTTAAAAAGACTCGGGGACAAATTGCAGGGACTAAAATGGGTTCCTTTGTAGGAAATGACCAAAATACCCTTTTGTATGATTTTATGCAAAAAAAATTGGAATAAAATGCAGAAAAATATGTAATGTTTTTAGAACCCTTTTTTGAAGACTTATAATGCAAGAAAACACTTTGAATGGCTTTGAATGCAAGAAGATTGGAGATAATAACAGTAAAATGTGCGTTTGTGGCACAGTAAAAGTTGTAAAATAGACACAGTGAATTTGAAATGACCAGAAACAAAAAGAATTTTGAACGAGTATTTTTAGGTCCAAAATGAGGGTATGACACTTGTGATGCCCCAAGAGATAAGGGAAAGCAAAGAGTTAATGATGAGAGGAGGCCTCAGAAGAAGAATGCTCCTGCCGAGATCACTTGTTTTACTTGTGGAGAGAAAGGCCACAAGAGTAATGTGTGTACTACTGATGTGAAGAGATGCTATCGTTGTGGTCAGAAAGGGCATACTACTAATGACTGAAAGTTTGATGATGTTGTGTGCTTTAACTGCAATGAGCAAGGACATATCAGTTCGCAATGCAAGCAACCGAAGAAGACTAAGACTACTGGAAGGGTATTCGCGTTGACTGGCACACAGACTGAGAATGATGATCGTTTGATCAGAGGTACTTGTTATATTAATGATCAATTTTTAGTCGCTATTATTGATACTGGTGCTACACATTGTTTTATTGCTCTTGATGGTGCTGCTAAGTTAAATCTTGTTGTATCTGATATGAACGGGGAGATGGTTGTCGAAACTCCAGCTAAGGG
Organism: Medicago lupulina; assembly: GCA_958299785.1. NCBI lineage: Eukaryota > Viridiplantae > Streptophyta > Magnoliopsida > Fabales > Fabaceae > Medicago > Medicago lupulina. The sequence goes on along the minus strand of OY283141.1, from coordinate 31,521,388 downwards.
TTCGGTGACTACTTCCCTTGTGTGTTTGAGATGTCCTGTGTCTATGTTTGGTCGTGACTTTGAGATTGATTTAGTTTGTCTGCCGTTGGTTGGGATGGACGTGATTTTGGGGATGAATTGGTTAGAATACAACCACGTGCTTATTAATTGTTTTAGCAAGACAGTACGTTTTTCTTCTGCTGAAGAGGAAAGTGGTGTAGAGTTCTTATCTACTAAGCAGCTGAAGCAACTAGAACGTGATGGCTTATTGATGTTTTCCTTGATGGCTTCTTTATCTATTGAGAATCAGGCGGTGATCGATAAGCTACAAGTGGTATGCGATTTTCCTGAAGTTTTCCCAGATGAAATTCCTGACGTGCCTCCAGAGAGAGAAGTTGAGTTTTCTATTGATCTTGTTCCTGGAACGAAACTGGTGTCGATGGCACCTTATCGTATGTCGGCCTCCGAATTAGCTGAGTTGAAGAAACAGTTGGAAGATTTGCTCGAGAAGAAATTTGTTAGACCAAGTGTTTCACCTTGGGGAGCGCCAGTTTTGCTAGTAAAGAAGAAAGATGGTAGTACGAGGCTATGTATTGATTATCGGCAGTTGAACAAGGTAACTATCAAGAATATGTATCCACTTCCGAGAATTGACGATTTGATGGATCAGTTAGTGGGTGCCCGCGTGTTTAGCAAGATTGACTTGAGGTCCGGTTATCACCAGATTAAAGTAAAAGATGAAGATATGCAGAAGACAGCTTTCAGAACTCGTTATGGTCACTATGAGTACAAGGTTATGCCTTTTGGAGTTACCAATGCACCTAGAGTGTTTATGGAGTATATGAATCGCATCTTCCATGCATTTTTGGATCGGTTTGTAGTAGTGTTCATTGACGATATTTTGATTTACTCCAAGACTGAAGAAGAGCATGCTGATCATTTGAAGATTGTCTTACAAGTGTTGAAGGAGAAGAAACTTTATGCCAAATTGTCTAAGTGTGAGTTCTGGTTAAAGGAAGTAAGTTTTCTTGGTCATGTTATTTCTAGTGATGGTATTGCAGTTGACCCGTCTAAAATTGAAGCGGTATCACAATGGGAGACTCCTAAGTCAGTTACCGAGATTAGAAGCTTCTTGGGTTTAGCTGGTTACTATAGAAGGTTTATTGAAGGATTTTCCAAGTTAGCTCTTCCGTTAACGCAGTTGACGTGTAAAGGTAAAGCTTTTGTATGGGATGTTCAATGTGAGAACAGTTTCAACGAATTGAAGAAGCGTTTGACGACGGCTCCAGTTTTGATTTTGCCGAAGTCTGATGAACCTTTTGTGGTGTATTATGATGCGTCCAAGTTGGGTTTAGGAGGTGTACTTATGCAAGAAGGTAAAGTGGTAGCTTATGCTTCAAGACAGTTGAGAATTCATGAGAAGAATTACCCGACGGATGATTTAGAATTGGCGGCTGTGGTCTTTGTATTGAAGATATGGAGACATTACTTGTATGGTTCGAGGTTTGAAGTGTTTAGTGACCACAAGAGCTTGAAGTACTTATTTGACCAGAAGGAATTGAATATGAGACAACGAAGGTGGCTTGAACTATTGAAAGATTATTACTTTGGTTTGAATTATCATCCGGGCAAGGCTAATGTGGTTGCAGATGCCTTGAGTAGGAAGACTTTACATATGTCTGCTTTGATGGTGAAAGAGTTTGAATTGCTGGAACAGTTTAGAGATTTGAGCTTAGTCTGTGAAAGGACACCTCAGTGTGTAAAGCTGGGAATGTTGAGAATTGATAGTGATTTCTTAAAGAGTATTAAAGAGGCGCAGAAAGAAGATGTTAAGTTTGTGGACTAGTTGGTTGCTAGTAATCAGACTGAAGATGGTGACTTTAAAGTCGATGATCATGGAGTCTTAAGATTCCGAGGTAGAATTTGCATTCCTGACAATGATGAAATGAAGAAGATGATTCTTGAAGAGAGTCACAGAAGTAACTTGAGTATTCATCCGGGAGCTACGAAAATGTATCATGATTTGAAGAAGTTGTTCTGGTGGTCTGGTTTGAAACGAGATGTGGCACAGTTTGTGTATTCCTGTTTAGTTGGTCAGAAGTCGAAGATTGAACATCAGAAACCGGCTGGTATGATGGTATCTTTAGATGTGCCAGAGTGGAAATGGGATAGTATATCCATGGATTTTGTGACGATCTTGCCGAATACTCCTAGAGGGAACGATGCGATTTGGGTTATTGTTGATAGATTGACGAAGTCGGCTCATTTTATCCCGATTAATATTACTTTTTCTGTAGCTCAGTTGGCAGAGATATATATCCGAGACATAGTAAAGCTGCATGGTGTTCCTTCGAGCATCGTATCAGATAGAGATCCGAGATTTACTTCTAGATTTTGGAAGAGTTTGCAAGAGGCTTTAGGATCTCAGTTGAGGTTGAGTTCGGCTTATCATCCGCAGACAGATGGTCAGTCGGAGAGGACGATTCAGTCGTTGGAAGATTTGTTCAGAGTTTGTGTACTTGAGCAAGGAGGGACTTGGGATAGTCATCTTCCGTTGATAGAGTTCACGTACAACAACAGTTACCATTCGAGTATTGGGATGGCACCTTTCGAGGCTTTGTATGGTCGGAGATGCAGAACTCCGTTATGTTGGTTTGAGTCAGGTGAAAACGTGGTGTTAGGACCGGAGATTGTTCAACATACTATATTTTATTAGAGAATATAGTATATTATTATATATTATATGATTTTTGGTGATTATGCGATGTATTTGTGATGTTGTGACGTGATGCTTATTTTATTGTTTAATAAAATAAGATATGTGGTGTTTATATATATATTTATATGAAAAATAAAGATTTGTAGTAAAAATATATATTTTTGAGAGATGGGGTTATATTTATAAATAGAAAGAGTTGTGAGGGTTGAGATAGAATTAGATAAGTTGGGAGGAAGTATTTAAGGAAACTAGGTCAAGGAATTAGGCAGTATGCGTTATCAGACTTTGGAGAAAAAGGGAGGAAACGGCTAAGAGAAGAGAAGTGAAGCTAGGCTGCGATTTCTGCAATTTTTCCAGGTAAGGGTGAGCCTAACTTCAGTAATATTAAGTGTAATTCATCTGTTTGTGATTAGCTAAGGGATTGGGAAGAATTGGAGAGAGTTTCATAAACTAGGGTTTTGATGAATTTGATGGATTTGATGTGAGAATTGATGTAATTGTTGTAGAAACGTGTTACAGAACCTAGATTAATCACTAGAATAACATTGTTGATGAATTAGAGGCTTAACATGAGAGAATTGAGATGAGTGGGTGAGAATTGGAGCAAACCCGTAGTGAACCTGTCATCGCTCGCCTGTGGCGAGTAATTCACTCGTCGTGGCGAGTAAGCCTTGCATCGCTCGCGAGGCGAGCTGCACAGCTCGCTGTGGCGAGCAACGCCCTTCTGCTCGCGAGGCGAGCCAACTAGCTCGCCGTGGCGAGTAACTTTTGGAAGTTGAGTTTTTTGCCAAACTTTAGATGGTTTTAAGTGCCTTAATATTTTTAAGAAAGACCTGTGAAGTTGTTAGGATCGAATTGGACTTAGGGAACCTTAAAACGAAGATTTTAGGCGAAAAATGTCAAAAAGGCCGAGAGCACCCAGATTGCTCGCCTGTAGCTCGCCCCCAGCTCGCCCTTGGCGAGTAGCTTCTTGAGAGAGCTCGCCGTAGCGAGCAGATCACTCGCCGTGGCGAGTTAGTGCATTTCTGGACTGTTGCTTATTTTTGCGATCTGTTTCGCATGGGACTTTGAGAGTACACCTTTGGGTAGTGATAGAGATGTTTTATGACTTAAGATGCATTCTGTAATGATAATTAATGATGGTTCTTTGACGTTAATAATGATGCGATGTATTGCTTATATTTAAATGATTTATAAGCATGATGTTAAGTGATGTTGATGATGTTATGTGCCTTTGTATATGTGTTAAATGAGTGGAACTTCTGCCATGTATTTATTATAATTTGCATGTGTCAGCCTTGAGTTGTTAACGATGTTTGGAAAGTTATGTTAACTTGTTTAAGATGTTATAGAGTCGTGTCCATGCATTTGCATATTATGAGACGGTGGAGCTTTTGCTCAAAGCGACGGTGGAGCATTTGCTCAAAGCGACGGTGAAGCATATTAATGCTTATATATGGTACCACATGTATGATGTCAAGATGTTAGAGTTGCATTTAGTTGAGTCAAATTGTTGACATGTTATGAGACGATGTTTTGAGACGATGATGTGCTATTTGAGATGTTTATGACGACGATGTTAACCTTGTGTTTAACGATGTGATATATGTGATGAGTTTATGCTGTTAATCATAAATGTTGAATTATATGTTACTATTTCTGTTGTGAATCTCACCCCTTCTGTTGGAATTGCCGCCTTGTGGGCAAGTGCAGGTAACCAAGCTTAGGTGCGCCGATGTGAGGAGTCCACGCGTGATGTCTAGGTGCTTTGATACGTAACGAGATGGGGTCTTGTTAAGAGTCTATTCCTTATGTATCATTTGTTGAAACTATTTTGTGACTTTAAGATTTGAGATGAATTTATGAGACTTTTATGAGGCCTAGGGCCAAGACCTTTTGAAGGATTTGATTTATGATTTCCGCTGCTATGTGATTGAATATTTTACGAAGGATAAACTAATATTTATTTTGTTTAAAGATTTTGATGTTAAGAATGTGACACTCCTTTGTGATGTACTCTGATTTATGTGTTTATTTAAATAAAAATTTTAAGTCGGGAAATTGGGGTGTTACAATCTTCATCTTGAACAACTCATACTGATGAACAAGCATAAGTGCTTTTGCTTCTCTAACTTTCTTACTACCTTCATAGTTTGCAGTAGATTTGTCACTCATCTTCATATACTCTGCACGAGGTATAGCAAGAACAAGTGAACCTCTGATCTTGTGATGTTTCTTATACATTTTCTTTTGAGCAGGAGTATCTTTCTTTCTGTCAACAGTAGCTCCTTCTTCATCAAGATCCAAATCACCAACTCCATCTTCCAGAATATCCCATAATTCTTAATCTAAGCCCATGATATAACTGTAGAAGTTGGTTTTCCACCAGGAGAACTCTTCAGGATCTCCATTAATGTAACGCCCTAGTTGTTATTTTACTATTTTTGGTTGATTTTGATATGTTTTATGTATTTTATATAATTTATGTGATTTATGTGATGTTATTATTTGAATTATATTTTATTGCATGATTTAATAAAATACGAGGAGAAATATTATTTATTTGATTAAAGAGAATTATTTATAATAATTATTAGAATTAAGGGGGGGTAATGAAAATTAATTGAAATTAAGGAAGGGAGTTAAGAGTAAAGGGAGGTTACACTTTGTTAGTAAGGAAATAGAAAAGTCAGTAAGGAAAGAAACACAATTGTACGTATCAGAGGAAAAACAAGAGTTTTGGGAGAAAAGAGAAGAACCAAGAGGGAAGAACCAGAGAGATTGTAGAGCTTGTAATTGTTGTAGCTTATTTGTTCATCTAATCAGGTAAGGGTGGGCTAGCATTTCAATTGTTAATATATATGTATGTATGATTTCATGAAAATGGATTGAAAATGGTGATTGTTGAATTAGGTTAAGAACATGAAATATTGCTTAATGATTGTGAATTATGTGTAATTGATGATGTTTCTATGAGATGTTTCTGTTGTTTTGCTGTATAATGAACCCATAACATTGTTCTAAATCATTTTGGGTAATTGAGGGATCAAAGTTGGGATTTTTGGGTTTGAACCATGCTGATATCGCAACTGTTTTGCTGAGCCTGAGACCCGCTCGCTTAAGCGTGCTGCCAGCGTGCAGCTAGCGAGCAAGACCCAACTTTCGTCATTCTTGGACGCTTAAGCGTGCAGATGCTCGCTCAAGCGTGCTGAGTCTTTTCCCAAACCTTAGTGCGCACGCTCAAGCGTACTGTAAGCGTGCAGTAAGCGAACCAGACCTGAGTTTCGTCATTCTTGGACGCTTAAGCGTGCAGTTGCTCGCTCAAGCGTGCTGGGTCCTGTGCGACCATTTTGTGTGATTTTTCAAAGTGCTCCTAAGCCAAACCTAAGCTTCCTAACTTGTTTATTGGATTTATTTAGAATTGTTTAGATGGTAAAACTTGTATATGAAGATGGTTAAAATGGATTAATGTATGTTTACATGAAAATAATTATATTTTGCTAAACTTGAGTTGTTTTGATGATGTTGAGTGGTGTTATCCAGTTGGGGCGGGTGTCTTAGTTGTTAGACACAGCCGTTGATGTCCTAAGTAGTTGTTGTTGTTGTTGGTTGCATGCTGATATGCTCCATTAGATGTTGGGTTGTATGCAGATATACGCCATAGAGTCATTCATACTCATATGCATTTGTTGGGGGCTTATTGCGCTGGAATGTTTATCATTCACCTGTTGGGGGCTTATTGCCCTGGAACGCTTTATCGTTCACCTGTTGGGGGCTTATTGCCCTGGGATGCTTTAACCATCCAACTATTGGGGGCTTATTGCCCTGGAATGCTTAGCATTCAACGCGCGTAGTATGGTACCACATGCATATTGCATTAGTAGTTGAGGTCTTTGCATAGTTGTTGTTGGTGAGATGTCGCCACAAGGGTTGTTGTTGTTGATGTTAATCAAAGATGAATCAAGATTATAATGTTGAGATGATAATGTTGCTGTTGGTTGTTATTATTTGTTGTTGTTTTCAATTTACTTTGATGATCCATATATCTATATATTGCTTTTGATTTGTGAACTCACCCTTTCTGCTGGAATTGCCGCCTCGTGGGCAAGTGCAGGTAATGAAGGCTAGTGAGATTTTGGCTCTTGTGTCTTAGGGCTCTGATACGTAACGGGATGGGGAATCGTTGCAATGTTTTCTTACATTCCTTTATGTATCAACTTTTGTAGAACATGTTGTTAAAGCTTTTATTGTTGTTGGAGATTTAACTATTATTAAATAAATTTTATTATGTTGAGGCCTTTGTGCCAAGGATGTTAATGTAGTTGTTGATTTTGATTTTAAATAAAGATTTCCGCTGCAGAATTTTATAAAGATGATTTGTTGGTATTTGAATAGTTCTATGTTCTATTTAAATAATTTTTGAGAAGTAGATGTAATACTCCGTTGTTGTTGAAACTCTGATATTTATATTAGCATTATTACGTTGTTTTGGGAAACGGGGTGTTACAATTGGTATCAGAGCAGGTCGGTCCGTCCGGCCAAGTAGTAGAGTCGTGTCGAGCCTAGTAGTGTTGTGTGACAGCTTCACACTGTCTTTTGTTGTCCTGATTTGTTGTTTGTTGCTTGAGGTAATATTTTGAGGACGAAATTCTCTAAGTTGGGGAGAGTTGTAACGCCCTAGTTGTTATTTTACTATTTTTGGTTGATTTTTGTAACACCCCATTTTCCCGTCTTAAAAATTTCATTAAATAAATCATATATCAGAGTAATCATCACAACGGAGTGTCACATTTCATCTTTAAAAATAGCTTAGATAATAATTTATCGAATTACAAAACATTCAGTTAAGCAGCGGAATTTCAAAAGTTTCATCTCATAAATATCTTGGCTTAAAAGCCAGCAAAAACGTCTCAAAATATTTAAGGTACTACATCACAAAAGTCAACGTTTATTCAAACATGATACATAAGGAATAGACTCCACAAAAGACCCCATCCCGTTACATATCAGAGCAACCCTAACTTCACACATCCTCGCATCAACGCGTCTAAGACTGGGTACCTGCACTTGCCCACAAGGCGGCAATTCCAGCAGAAGGGGTGAGATTCACAACAATGATATTAATATATAATCATAAGTCAAGATTAACAAAACATATATCCAACTCATCACATATGCATTATAGCACTTCATGGCATCATCATAAACATCATCATAACAACATCATAAACAACATCATAAACAACATTACATCACACATCAACGTCTCAAAACATCATCTCATATATGTCACAATTGACTCGACTAAATGCAACACCTAACGTCTCAACATCATGCATGTGGTACCATATAATTATAGCATTAATATGCTTCACCGTCGCTTGAGCAAATGCCCCACCGTCGCTTTGAGCATAAAGCTCCACCGTCTCGTAAATATGCAAATGCATGGACTCGTCGCTTATCAACTTATACACCGTCTCAAACGTCATTTACAAGTTATAGACTGACACATGCAGTTATAATAATACATGGCAGAACATCAACTCATTATACATACACACTGCAACACGTAGCATCATCACAATCACATAATCATCACATTTAAACATCACTTATTTTCAACAACACTTCATTTATCAACAGCTCAAGTTAATCGTCAGCAGTCATCTTTACAGCATACATTAAAGGGTATAGAACCCCACTAATACTAACCAAAAGGCTCCTCTCAAAGTCCCATGCGAAACAGATCGCAAAAACAACAAACAGTCCTGAACCAACTAACTCGCCACGGCGAGTACATCTGCTCGCCACAGGCGAGTACTCCCAGCAGCTCACTCGCCAAAGGCGAGTTGGGGGCGAGCTGGAGGCGAGAAATACTGGGTGTTTCGGCCTTTTTGACATTTTTCAACAAAATCCTCATTTTTAAGCTCTCTAAATTAAATTTGACCAAACCAACTTCACAGGTCATCTCTATAAATATAGGGGCACTCAAAACCATCTAAAGTTTGGCAAAAATCCTAAGTTTAAGGGTCAAGCTCGCCACGGCGAGCTATACTGCTCGCCTCGCGAGCAACCAAGGGTTACTCGCCACGGCGAGTGATCTGCTCGCCACAGGCGAGCGATCTCAGAACCACTACGGGTTCAGTCCAATTCACACCAAAACCTGCCAATTCTCTCCACTTACGCTTCCAATTCATCGGTAATAACATCCTAGGGGATAATCTAGGTTCTGTAGCACATTTATACAGCAATGCAACACATTCTCACATCAAATTCATCAAAATCACCATAACCCTAATTCTCAAAACTTCTCTCAATTCTTCCCAATCCCTAAGCTAATCAAGAACAGATGATTTAACATTAATACTACTGAAGTTAGGCTCACCCTTACCTGGAAAAGTTGCAGAATTTGCAGCCTAGCTTTCTCTTCTCTCTTGACCGTTCTTCTTCTTTTTCCCAAAACTGTACGCGTTCTCCAAAACCTTCCTTTCTTAACCTACTTCTCTTATATACTCCCTCACAACTTAATTAATTCCTTCTTAACCCACACAACTCTTCCTAATTATAATTATAACCCCATCTCTTAAAATTCTATCTTTTACCACTACGTCTATGTATTTACTAAATAAATATTCATATAAACATCACTAATATTATTTTATTAAACAATAAAATAATAATACGTCACACGTCACAAATACGTCACATATACGTCACAAACACGTCACATAATCATCATAATCATATAATATATAAACATATACTATATCGTCTAATAAAATAATTAAATAATTAAAGAGGGCGTTACAATTTTGATATGTTTTATGTATTTTATATAATTTATGTGATTTATGTGATGTTATTATTTGAATTATATTTTATTGCATGATTTAATAAAATAGGAGGAGAAATATTATTTATTTGATTAAAGAGAATTATTTATAATAATTATTAGAATTAAGGGGGGGTAATGAAAATTAATTGAAATTAAGGAAGGGAGTTAAGAGTAAAGGGAGGTTACACTTTGTTAGTAAGGAAATAGAAATGTCAGTAAGGAAGGAAACACAATTGTACGTATCAGAGGAAAAACAAAAGTTTTGGGAGAAAAGAGAAGAACCAAGAGGGAAGAACCAGAGAGATTGTAGAGCTTGTAATTGCTGTAGCTTATTTGTTCATCTAATCAGGTAAGGGTGGGCTAGCATTTCAATTGTTAATATATATGTATGTATGATTTCATGAAAATGGATTGAAAATGGTGATTGTTGAATTAGGTTAAGAACATGAAATATTGCTTAATGATTGTGAATTATGTGTAATTGATGATGTTTCTATGAGATGTTTCTGTTGTTTTGCTGTATAATGAACCCATAACATTGTTCTAAATCATTTTGGGTAATTGAGGAATCAAAGTTGAGATTTTTGGGTTTGAACCATGCTGATATCGCAACTGTTTTGCTGAGCCTGAGACCCGCTCGCTTAAGCGTGCTGCCAGCGTGCAGCTAGCGTGCAAGACCCAACTTTCGTCATTCTTGGACGCTTAAGCGTGCAGATGCTCGCTCAAGCGTGCTGAGTCTTTTCCCAAACCTTAGTGCGCACGCTCAAGCGTCTTGTAAGCGTGCAGTAAGCGAACCAGACCTGAGTTTCGTCATTCTTGGACGCTTAAGCGTGCAGTTGCTCGCTCAAGCGTGCTGGGTCCTGTGCGACCATTTTGTGTGATTTTTCAAAGTGCTCCTAACCCAAACCTAAGCTTCCTAACTTGTTTATTGGATTTATTTAGCATTGTTTAGATGGTAAAACTTGTACATGAAGATGGTTAAAATGGATTAATGTATGTTTACATGAAAATAATTATATTTTGCTAAACTTGAGTTGTTTTGATGATGTTGAGTGGTGTTATCCAGTTGGGGAGGGTGTCTTAGTTGTTAGACACAGTCGTTGATGTCCTAAGTAGTTGTTGTTGTTGTTGGTTGCATGCTGATATGCTCCATTAGATGTTGGGTTGTATGCAGATATACGCCATAGAGTCATTCATACTCATATGCATTTGTTGGGGGCTTATTGCCCTGGAATGTTTATCATTCACCTGTTGGGGGCTTATTGCCCTGGAACGCTTTATCGTTCACCTGTTGGGGGCTTATTGCCCTGGGATGCTTTAACCATCCAACTGTTGGGGGCTTATTGCCCTGGAATGCTTAGCATTCAACGCGCGTAGTATGGTACCACATGCATATTGCATTAGTAGTTGAGGTCTTTGCATAGTTGTTGTTGGTGAGATGTCGCCACAAGGGTTGTTGTTGTTGATGTTAATCAAAGATGAATCAAGATTATAATGTTGAGATGATAATGTTGATAATGTTGCTGTTGGTTGTTATTATTTGTTGTTGTTTTCAATTTACTTTGATGATCCATATATCTATATATTGCTTTTGATTTGAGAACTCACCCCTTCTGCTGGAATTGCCGCCTCGTGGGCAAGTGCAGGTAATGAAGGCTAGTGAGATTTTGGCTCTTGTGTCTTAGGGCTCTGATACGTAACGGGATGGGGAATCGTTGCAATGTTGTCTTACATTCCTTTATGTATCAACTTTTGTAGAACATGTTGTTAAAGCTTTTATTGTTGTTGGAGATTTAACTATTATTAAATAAAGGCTTAAATATGCATTTCATCCCTGTAATTAGGGGTCGTTTGAAATTTCATCCCTAAGCTTACTAATCCTCCCATTTTGTCCTTGCAAATATTAATCATTTGACTTTTGGTCCTAATTAAGTTTTTTTGCTGAGGTGGACTGTCATTAGCGACGTGGTGCCCATGTGGCAAGTGATGATTTGGCGATGTGGTTGGCTTAAATAGATCTTTCGTCCCTGCAAATATAAGTCATTTGAATTTTCGTCCCTGAAATTACTAATCAGATGTAATTAGGACCATTTTTCAAATGATTAATAATTGTAGGGGCAAAATGGGAGGATTAGTAAGCTCAAGGATGAAATTTCAAACGACCCCTAATTACAGGGATGAAATGCATATTTAAGCCTTAAATAAATTTTATTATGTTGAGGCCTTTGTGCCAAGGATGTTGATGTAGTTGTTGATTTTGATTTTAAATAAAGATTTCCGTTGCAGAATTTTATAAAGATGATTTGTTGGTATTTGAATAGTTCTATGTTCTATTTAAATAAATTTTGAGAAGTATATGTAATACTCCGTTGTTGTTGAAACTCTGATATTTATATTAGCATTATTACGTTGTTTTGGGAAACGGGGTGTTACAATTAAACTTTGGAACTTTTCCTGAATCAGCTTTCTTATCACTGTAATCATAAGGGACAACATTATGATTACCACCAGAGCCAGAATTAGATGATTCACCAGAAGACTTGTTTTTCTTAGATCTTGGACTGTTACACTATTAAGTGTTCTCAACAGAACCAAGGCTCTGATACCAATTGAAGGTGAGAAAAACATAAGAAGGGGGGGTTGAATTGTGTTATCTTTTTCTTCGTTTTATCTTACTGAAGTCACTGGTCAGAAGTAGTTAGATTATAGCTTCTGAGGTGATGTTCAGATTCTAATTGCAGCGAATAAAACATAGAGAGAGAGAGAGAGAGAGAGAGAGAAGAAAGACACAAAGAAATTTTACAGGTTTCTTCCACAAACCGGAAGTAGTCCTGTCCCCTTGCACATTTAAGAAGAGTTCACTAAAATGTAATATCTGATTACAAATGCTCACTGCTAAAACTAGCAAGAGACTTCAAACTACTCAAGCACAACTGCAAGAGATTTCCTATGCTCCTTAACGTAATCAAGAGACTTCTTTTCTCAAGCACAACTGCAAGAGACTTGATATACAATTGATGACCACAACCGCAAGTGCAAGGTTCTGCCGTTGTAGTAATAAAAAGAGTATCGTTCCGATAGGGAGTTGATTAATTTGATTAACTTTAAAGAATGATTAGAAGGAGAAAATTAAGTAGAAATAGGTTTGATTTTTATGGAAGAAAATATAATAATAAAAAGAGCCTTGGGATTTATTGGTCCATCTAATGAAAAGTCCTTCACAAACAAACCCTAAACCGTTAATTTTATATTGGTCCCACTTTCTAAAGAGAAGTTTCTCTTTAGCGTATCACATCTTCTTTCGGTCTCAATGAGCGTGTTCCTCTAACAATCAAGCCTATTTTCATGGTTGATTGTTATTGGAATCCTTGAAGCTCGAAACTTTATGTGTCTCAAGGTTTGCTAGACTATATTCATGTTTCGCAATCCTTGTCTAATTTCACTTGTTCCAATATCAAAACTTCATCTTTCGATCCTCCGCTTTGATTTTGAGATGAATCAATAATAATTATTAAACTTCATCTTTCGATCCTTCGCTTAATAAATATTATTGTTTATAAGAACGGTGAAATTAGATTAGAAAGTGAGGATATATAAAATTAGGGTTTATGGTTTGGTTTGATTAGGATTATGTCATTAAGACTTATCCAACAATCCCAAGACAAGAAGAGTCTACTCACTCATGATCATATTAGACATAGAAAAGAAGAAGAAAAACATAAATAACAAGAAAGTAAAAAGAAAGAACTTTTATTAAGAAAGACAATTGTCACTATTGAATTCCAAGAACAAAAGATGAATTGTTGTGATACCTAGCTACTCTATTTATAGTTTACAATGACTTAAGCTCTAAAAAATACATTACTAGAATATTCCATAAGAAACCACAGGCTTTTTGGTCAAAAATAAACTAATAGGTAGCTTGTACAAGAAGCAAAAGCAGCAAAAGAGCAATCCTGGGACTTGGCACGGCTGTGTGAGATTAGGAACGGGCTGTGCCAAGCTTCTTACTTGGGGAAATATATTTTTGCGTTGAATCTTGTATTTTTCCAGCCCGAATCACCTGCTAATCCTCTTTCTTTTGCTCCAAGACTGAATCTATCAAATATTCGTTCCTGAAATATAAATATGCAATTGAAGTAAAATATATGTAAAAGGAAATAATATTTAAATAAAATAAACTTAAATCTAAATAAAACGAAACTAAATATTATATTAAAACAACTAAATATTGACTCATCAAACTCCCCCACACTTGAATCTTTGCTTGTCCTCAAGCAAAAGGCATAAGCATAACCAGCATAAACAATATTTAACATATGACAATGCAATTAAAAACTTATGTCTCTTCCTAAGGTTTTATTTCAAATGTACACTAATCATAACTTCAAGCATTCCTTGTGAACTTATTCAACCCAACAACCAAGTTTCAAGTGAGTGTGTGTGTGAAGTCCAACCCTTTTCTTGCTCCTGTATAAGATAGATATTATGAGGAAACAAGTTCTAACTTAAAGACTAAACTAACCGAGAAAAATTCTTTCTTCATTTCATATACGAGAGATAAGAGTATTTGCGATCATTGGATCTTTGCCATTTGCATTCTTGGGGTTTTAGCAGAATTTTTATTAATTTATAGAGACAACACCTTCACATAGGAAGTCGGAGGGCCTACCCCCTTCCCCAATCTAGATTCAATGGTGCCCCTTATATTTGTATTTGTTTTGCCCCGTTAATTTTCTCAAGATAACATCACCTTCACATAGGAAGTCGGAGGGCCTACCCCTTTCCCCAATCTAGATTCAATGATGCAACCTTAAAATTATTTTGGCTTTATAAACTCCCCCACACTAGCTTTACTTTTACTCTGAAAATTTTTTAGGGTTAATTTACCTTTAGAATTAGAACGTGTTCCTTAAAATACCTATTCATACACTTAATCAAGGGTTGCTACTATGTTATTTTCTCATTGGAAAATTTTGACAATAAAACAAGATATGGGTATAGCAAGAACACTTAAAACACAAGAAATCACTTTCACGTACAAGAAACAAACATTTTAGAAGAGACAACAAAAAATTTATGTCATAATTTACAATAAAAACAAGCCGTTTAATCATACCTATCGCAATAAAACAAAACAAAAGAAGGAAGAAGGAAGAAGGAAGAAGATAAGGGAAGAGAGGAAGAGGAAAGCTCACAATTTTCATTGAGGTCCATAAGGGGGACCTTGGAGGTGAAGGTGTTGCATCATGTTCCGGAGCATTTGGTTGTTTTTATCATTTATGTGATTGCCCCTTAGGACATCGTTTTGTAGCCCGGTCATTTCAACACCTTGCCTTTGGTGCTCGGTGCTTATCCTCTGAATCTCTGCTTGGATCCATTCCCACCTTTCCGCATCAAACTGCTCATTGGCCTCATGCTCATGGTCAATACCATGGTCTTCTTGTACCTGTTGATCAACACCAAAATATAGCAAATTTTCTGCCACCTCGGGGTCAGTTCGAGGTGGGTTAGGAAGAACAAATAAAATATGAGGTGTACTGAGTTTCAACTCAAAAGTAATTCAGCCAAGCCGCGGTTTAATCATATGTATAGCAGTTAGGGTATCGATATCAAGCCTGTTGGTACCCTCGATCCTATTTATTCCTTTGTTCTCTCCCACTCCAAACCTTCTTACAATGTAACACATTATCTCTAATGCCTAGGTTTTCTAGAGTAGTATCGTCAGGGTACCTGCAAGCAGTCATAGGTTTAGAAATAAGAGCTTTATACCTATTCCTTTGTTCGGCATCCTGGAAGTTGATGTCGTGGTACCGTATGGATGCTCTTTTTGGAGCAGGCCCTGAAGAGTTGCTAGCTGCCTTTCCACTTCTCTTTGAAGCCATTGGACCAAAGTTGACTTGGGTGGGTGTTTGGGTGAGGTTAGGGTTTGGAAAGGTTGGTCTTGTTGTGGGGTCGAGGTTTAAGTAAGTTGTATGAGTTGGGTTGTGGAGTTTTGGTGATGAATTTGTGGTTTTTGGGTTAGGGTTATGAGGGTTACGAATTTGGTGATTTTTGGTTTGGGTGGATGAAAGTTGTTTTTGATTGGAGGGTTATGATTGGAATGATGTTTAGGGTTGATTGGGTGAGGAAATTTGGTGAATTGGTTAGGATTTGGGGTAGTTTAGGAGAGTTTGAGGGTGAGTGGATATGGAGGTTTTAGAGAGAAGTTTGGGTGAGGAGAGATGTTTGTGTGGTAGAATGAGGGAAGAAGAATCAAAATTGTGTGTAAAAACTTACCCTGGAGTCGCGCACGGCCGTGCCAATATTGGCACGACCGTGCCATCTTTCTGGAGTTTGAAGGTTGGTTGGGCACAGTGTGGCACGACCGTCCCACTTCAGGCACGAGCCGTGGCAGGTTTCTGGACGTCCGAGGCTCAAAATTTTTTTCTTCGTCTCTACGAATCATACTTGGACAATTACCTACCAAACAACTTAAAAGAACAAAAAACAAACAAAATAAAAGCAATTAAATGCGTGGGTTGCCTCCCACGAAGCGCTCTTTTAGAGTCATTAGCTTGACGGTTAGAAGCATTTGTTAAAACGGATCAAAGAGATCATGTTGTGTAGATGACGTTAAAGAACGTTCTTTCACACTATGATCATCAATCATGCAGCGAGGAAAATAAAAAGGCTCCTTATTAACAATTTCCATTCCAAAACCTATCATCTCAAAGGCAATCCTACTGCCTCTAACATCAATACTAGCCCCCGCAGTAGCAAGAAAGGGTCTCCCTAGAAGTATAGGCACCTGGTCATCCTCATCCATATCTAAAACTACAAAATCAGTTGGGATATATATCTGTCCTACCTCGACAGGTATGTCCTCAATGAATCCAGCAAGGTGGACATTGGTTCCATTAGCTAACTTTAAGGTCGCTTTGGTAGGTTTCAACTCACCTATACCCATCCTCTTAAAGAAGGACAAGGGTAAGAAACTAACACTAGCCCCTAAATCACACATGGCCTTATCAATGGCCTCACTTCCAATCACACAAGGTATAGAAAAACTACCCGGATCCCCAAGCTTTGGAGGAAGCTTCTTAATGATTGCACTACTTTCCCTAGTCAAAGTTATTGTCTCATCATGATCTATAGCCTTTTTCTGCGAAAAATTTTTCTTGATAAACTTAGCATATAGAGGCATTTGAGTCAAAGCTTCAGCAAAGGGAATTTTAATGCAAATTTTCTTAAGCGTATTAATAAACTTTTTAAATTGTGCCTCCAAGCAAGGCTTAGCAAGCCCTAATGGTAAGGGGACTTTGGATTTATCAAGTTGTTCTTCACTCCCTATCATAGCTATCTCACCTTGACACTCATCACCCTTTCCCTTAATGGTTCTAGCTTTAACAACGGTATCCTCTAGTTTCCTACCATTCCCTAATGATATAACATTAGTATGAGCTTTTGGGTTGGCTTCGGGTTGTCCACGAAAGATTCCTGGTGTTTGAGAGGATGTGGCCACCTGTTGGGCCAAATGGGAGATTTGATTTTCAAGCATCTTAATATGAGTAGCAAAAGAGTCTACCTTGGCATTAAGTTTGGTAAGAGAATCATTCAGAAATCCGGTTTGGTTTTTGAGCTCTTGAAGCTGTTTAGATTGATTCATGACATAACTTTCCATTAAAATTTTCCAAACCAGATTTTTGAGGGGTTCTCTGGTTGCTTGTATAGCCGCGTGGTGCTACTTGTCCATAGGAATTTTGAGGGTGTTTGTAAAATTTTTGATTTTGCCTTATTCCATGGTTGTATTGAGCGTAGTTCATTTGCTCAACACTATCAATAGCACTACCTAGCTTACAATCAACACCAATATGGCCAAATACACCATAAATTTCACAAGGGGGAGATACAGAAGTAGGAGTGATAGCACTAACATTCATTTTTTCAATTTTTTGGGTTAGTGCATCAACCTTTGCAGCAAGATGATCATAGTTAGAGACTTCGTACAACCTACCTCTTTCTTAGAAGGAGTAGGAGCTGTTAAAGCTCTCTCATTGGTCCATTGGTAGTGATTCTGGGCCATGTCCTCAATCAAGGCGTATGCTGCTGTATAGTTCTTGTTCGTTAAAGCTCCACCTGCAGCTGCATCAACAGTCATTTTTGTGGTATAAGATAAGCCATTATAAAAGGTGTGGACTATGAGCCACTTCTCTAAACCATGGTGGGGACAAATTCTAGGCATTTCTTTGAAACACTCCCACGCATCATATAGAGATTCCCCATCTTTTTGGTTGAACCGTGTGATTTGGTCCCTTAGTTTGGTAGTTTTAGAAGGGGGAAAGAATCGGGCAAGGAAAGCTCGCCTCATTTGATCCCATGAAGTGATGGAACCAACTTCTAGGAAATGGAATCAAGCGCTAGCTCTATCCCTTAAGGAAAAGGGAAAGAGATGAAGTCTTACGGCTTCTTGGTTCTCTTTTAGGGTTCCACTAAGTCTTAGGAAGGTAGAAATATGCAGGTTTGGATCCTCAGTGGGGGATCCAGAAAACTGATTTTGCTGCACCAAGTTATGTAGTGTAGGCTTTATTTCGAAATTGTCATCCTCAACCGTTGGGTACACAATAATAGCTTGTGGCTCTTCCGTAGAAGGAGTAGCATACTCTTTGAGAGTGCGTTCAGCCATAGCGGTATTATTTTGTGCTTCTCTTTTTCTCTTATGTAGAAATCTTTCAATCTCAAGTATGAATGAACCAAGACTTTTAGATCTTCGCATAAAAGGGAAAGATCCAAAGAAGTTAACGGTAACAATAGAAAGAAAGGAGAAGAAGAGAGAAAAATAGAAAAAAAGGTAAAAAGAGAAAAGAAAAATTCTAACCACAAAGAAAAATTAATCAAATAGGTTAACACCCTGGCAACGGCGCCAAAAAATTGATGAGCAAAACCACAAGTGCACGGTTCTGCCGTTGTAGTAATAATAAGAGTATCGTTCCGACAGGGAGTTGGTTAATTTGATTAACTTTAAAGAATGATTAGAAGGAGAAAATTAAGTAGAAAAAGGTTTGATTTTTATGGAAGAAAATATAATAATAAAAAGAGCCTTGGGATTTATTGGTCCATCTAATGACAAGTTCTTCACAATCAAACCTTAAACCGTTAATTTTATATTGGTCCCACTTTCTAAAGACAAGTTTCTCTTTAGCCTATCACATCTCCTTTCGGTCTCAGTGAGTGTGTTCCGCTAACAATCAAGCCTATTTTCATGGTTGATTGTTATTGGAATCCTTGAAGCTCGAAACTTTATGTGTCTCAAGGTTTGCTAGGCTATTTTCATGTTTCGCAATCCTTGTCTAATTTCACTTGTTTCAATATCAAAACTTCATCTTTCGATCCTTCGCTTTGATATTTGAGATGAATCAATAATAATTATTAAACTTCATCTTTCGATCCTTCGATTAATAATTATTATTGATTATAAGAACGGTGAAATTAGATTAGAAAGTGAGGTTATATAAAATTAGGGTTTGTGGTTTGGTTTGATTAGGATTATTTCATTAAGACTTATCCGTAAATCCCAAGACAAGAAGAGTCTACTCACTCATGATCATAGTAGACATAGAAAAGAAGAAGAAAAACATAAATAACAAGAAAGTAAAAAGAAAGAAGTTTTATTAAGAAAGACAATTGTCACTATTGAATTCCAAGAACAAAAGATGATTTGTTGTGATAGCTAGCTACTCTATTTATAGTTTACAATGACTTAAGCCCTAAGAAATACATCACTAGAATGTTCCATAAGAAACCACGAGCTTTTTGGTCAGAAATAAACTAATAGGTAGCTTGTACAAGAAGCAAAAGCAGCAAAAGAGCAATCCTGGGACTTGGCACGACCGTATGAGATTTTGGCACGGGCCGTGCCAAGCTTCTTACTTGGGGAAATATATTTTTGCGTTGAATCTTGTATTTTTCCTGCCTGAATCAGCTCCTAATCCTCTTTCTTTTGCTCCAAGACTGAATCTATCAAATATTCATTCCTGAAATATAAATATGCAATTGAAGTAAAATATATCTAAAAGGAAATAATATTTAAATAAAATAAACTTAAATCTAAATAAAACGAAACTAAATATTATATTAAAACAACTAAATATTGACTCATCAACAATCAGTGGTGTTCACAATACAAATCAGATACAGACTCTAGAATTTCTATGATATGAACTTTGATAAGTAATTCTAAATGAACTTTTGATGCAGAACAATTTTAGTAGAGGTTTGACGCTTTTAAATTGTTGTTGAGTCTCTTACAATTCTCTAAGTCTTCACTCCTTTATATAGAGGTGTGAAAGAGACGTTGTGAATTGCCAACACATCAAAAAGAGTCGTTTGAAGATTTTGATCAATCACCAATGATCTTTTGCCTGATATGGTTATTGTCCTATGAAGGATCAATTTCAAATCTATTCCCAGTATGAAGGAACATTGTTGCAGGCAGAGCTGTTATTCTTGTCATGTAGCAGAGACACAAACTGAGTAGTGGAGGTAGTGGTTGTACACTTCGTACAATTGTACTTTGTCAACGCTCTTCAAATAATTAGCATCCAATGCCTTCAAATTCATTTGAATTAACTATTGCTTTACTCTGCTAGGTGTGATTTAAACCTTTGAACAACCTTTTAAGCTTTGATTCTTTCATCTCCTGATGATCTTCAACTTCTGGTGATTTTGCTTCTGATGATCTTGCTTCTGATGATGACGTCATCACTTCAAGAGCACTGGACTTCAGGAGCACTTTTCTTCAGATTTATAAAGCTTCCTTCTTGTTGATTCCATTGCTCTCATTTGTTCTTCCAGTACCTAGGCTTTTAAGTAGACACAAAAATTTTTTCTATGATCTTGTACACTTGAACAAATATTAGCATATCCAATTGACAATTGTTAATACCTTGTTATCATCAAAACTCTCAAGCGGTAATGTTAAACAGATTTTGTTCCAACATTATTTTCTTCTTCTCCAATGGATTTATTTTAAAAGAAAATGTTTCATCGTTATTTTGTGATATAATGTCGAGTCTTGTAACATCCTTAATATTAAATATATTCGTATTATTTAATATTTATCGTTGGGAAAATAGGGTGTTACTCCATATCAGAAGAAACCAACAAAAATGTCATGAAGCTGGTTGAGATGGTGTAGGAGCCAATGATATTTGACTCTTTTTTTTGTGTTTAAAACTTATCTTTTATTTATGGTTTGTAACTTTAACTTTGCACTTCAGCATTTTAGACTTCATGCATATTTTTCTCTCATTTTATATCTTGCTCTTATACTTGGGTTCTATTTTTGTCGATGTTAAAAAGGGGAGAAAGGTAAAGTATTTGAACACTAAGCCTAACACATAAACTTAAAGAAACTAGTTTTTTGTCAATATCTTATGCAAGATTATTATAAAAATAAAAAATATGCGCTCAACTGTTAAAATTATTAGCCTCTGATAAAGTATCAGATTGTTCTTAATTAGAGCTTTCAAACCTCTGTGATCAATAAACTTTGATATCTTGTCAATGTTTTGATAAACATTTGATTACTTATTTTGATGCACTTAAGAGTGACTAAGAATGAATTTAATTAACTACGAATATCACTTATCGGGAGCTTGCAAATCTAACGTTAAAGGACTATTACATACTCAGAGGGAACTTGCGAACCTCAGACCTGAGTCTGTCAGACTCAGGGGTAGCATGCAAACCTCATACCATGAAGTCTAACTGTTAATTAAATTAACAACAATTATTCAAAATACTTGTGTTTGTCATCATCAAAATGGGGGAGATTGTTAGAACAAGAATGGTTCACACAAGTTCTCTTGAGTTTTGATGATACCAAAGTATTGAAGAAGAATTGGATTAATAACATATGTTCAAGTGTGCAGGAACTCTTAGCAAGAAGAAGGAACATATGAAGATGCATTAGAAAGGAATTAGGAAGCTTAGAAGACTATGGATGAAGATCTACTGAAAGGTCAACATGAAGTCAACATTATAGTGGACAGGTGTCTCACGGGAGCTGGGGAGTAACATCCACATATTTTTTTTAAAGGAATTTAACATAGAAGTTGACTTGGCTACGTCATCCCGAGGGACCCAGAATCCACGTAAGCTTTTGTCTTATACTGTGAGATGTCTCTATCACTGCATCTGGCATAACAGTTATTTTGTCTTTTCCCCTTTCAGCAGAGAAGATTCAGAGTATTTTCCAACGAGATTTTCCATATCAGGCAAAGGGACAACAATCGTTATTGAAGCTTCTTTACGACTCAATTTGCGTTGGCACTCTTCTCCAATGTCTCTCAAATCATTGTTTATATAAGGAGCTGAAGATCTAAAGAAGAAGTAACAAGATTCTACTATTCAACTGTGCCATTACTCGGTTAAATTTAAGAGTGCAAAACACTTAGGATTTGTTTTCAAGTTTACTTTGAAATCCTAGGGAGTCTGTTCACTTGTTCAGTTTACGCTTACTAGTTAGAAAAACGTAATAACAAGGTAACATGTTTGCAATTGGGCACACACTTTAGAAAGTATCTTGCATGGGTGCCGGAGAATATAAGTCTCTTGGCGAAGCCTTGAGCACTTAGGAGTCTCAATCAGTGGGGATTGAGCAATTAGAAAGTATCTTGTTGTGCGTTTGATTTCTCTATCCCTATCTCTTTATCCTTGTGTTTTGTACTTATTTGCTGCACTCAAACTCTGCCTCAGAATCAGTGTACTTCAGATTTTGATTAGGCTTCTTTTTCAACCAAAGAAAAAGAAACCTGAAAAAACTAACACAATTCAACTCCCATAACCACCACCACCCCCCCCCCCCCCCCTTTCTATGTTTTTATCACCTTTTGATCCCCATGTGTTGTGGGAGGAACCAATATAAATTGTTTTGTGTCTGTTGTAACACCCCGTTTTCCCAAAACAACGTAAACAGGTATAATTATCAGAGTTTCAACAACAACGGAGTATTACATCTACTTTTCAAAATTCGGTTTAAATAGAATATAAAAACTATTTAATTCAACACATCATTTTATAAAAATCTGCAGCGGAATATTTATTTGATAATCAATCAACAACTAAAATCATCATCCTTGGCACAAGGCCTCAACATAATAAAAATATTATTCGACGACGATTTAAATCTTCAACATCAATAAAAGTCTAAGCAACATGTTCTCAAAAACCGATACATAAAAGAATGAAATCATAAACATCAAATCCCATCCCGTTACATATCAGAGCCTACGACACAAGAGCCAACTCCTATCTATCCTTTGCTACCTGCACTTGCCCACGAGGCGGCAATTCCAGCAGAAGGGGTGAGTTCACAACACAAAGGTAATATATAAATATATGAATCATCAAATTGCATTGAAAACAACAACAAATAATAACAACCATCATCAGCATAGGCAGCAACATCATCAGTATAAGCAACAACATCATCAATATTATTTAGATTCATCTTCGGTTAACAACATCAACGACAACATCACTTGTGGTGACACCTCACCAACAACATCTCTACAAAACAACTCACACCTACATCAACTAATGCAAGACTCCATCAACTACTAATGCATTATGCAAATGTGGTACCAACTACGCGCGTTGAATGCTAAGCATTCCAGGGCATAAGCCCCCACCAATTTTTGGATGGTTAAAGCATCCCAGGGCATAAGCCCTCACCAGATGAATGACTAGCATTCCAGGGCATGAGCCCTCACCAATTGAATGTATAAACATTCCAGGGCATGAGCCCCCACCAATGAAAATGAGTTATGAAGACTCTGTGGTGTATATCTGCATACAACCCTACAACATCTAATGGTGCATATCAACATGCAACCAACAACAACAACGACTAGGACATCCTCCCCAACTAGACACAACCACTCAACATCAAGAACAACTTCAAAATTAGCAAAGTATATTTTATTTCATGTAAACATACATAATTCCATCATATTCATCTTCATATATAAGTTTCATCATCCAAACAATTATTAATAAATCTAACAAACAAGTTAGGAAGCTTAGGTTTGGGTTAGGAGCACTTTGAAAAATTACACAAAATGGTCGCACAGGACCAATCTCGCTTAAGCGAAGCTAATCTCGCTTCAAGCGACTCAAATGACGTAAGTCTGGGGAAATCTCGCTTGGAGTTCGCTTGCATCTCGCTTAAGCGAAATTTCATCTGGACAGCATTCTGGGAATCTCGCTTAAGCGAGAAATATCTCGCTTCAAGCGAAGCTTCATCGGGGCAGTTTTCAAACTACGATTTTCTAAGCCCTAAATCATCCAAAAACCCAATTTTAATCCCCCAATCACCCAAAATGATTTAGAACATTGTTTATGGGTTCACTACTCATCAAAACAGCAAACATTTTATAGAAACATCATCAATCACAACATAATTCATCAACAATGGCATTTTTCATAAATATTAAACCTAAACCAACAAATCACCATTTTCAATCCAAAATCATGAAAACATACATGTATATATTAACCAATGAATTGCTAGCCCACCCTTACCTGATTAGATGAACAATTGCTACAAAAATCTCTCCTCTTGGCTAATCCCCCTTTGCTCTTGGTTCTTCTCTCTTTCTCCCAAAAAGTCTGTTTCTTGTTTTCTCTGATACGTACAATGCTTACTGACTTCTTCCTATTCTTTCCTTAACAAAACATAACTCCTTTCTTTCTCTTAACTCCCCCAATAACTTTCATTTTAATTTCTCATTAACCCTCCTTAATTCTATTAACTCCAAATAAATCCCTTTTTCTAAATAAACATTATTCTTCCTATTTTCATAATTCTCCAAAATAATAATATTCCTTCTATTTTCTTAAAACAAAGCAAATATTATATCCCACTACTAATTAATTAAATAACAAATAACATGCATTTAGATAATACATCAATAAATCATATAACTCAATTATTTCACATAAATTATTATAAACAAATAAACACACCACATATTCACATAATCATTTATAAATTCAAATAAAACATGCCCAACTAAAAATAACAAAATAGCGACTAGGGCGTTACATCTGTTTTCTCTCTCTTACTCTTTATCTTTTATCTTTGTGTTATGTATTTTCGCTGCATTCAGATTATGAGTCAGAATCTACAACACCAGATTTTAACCAAGTTTCTACAAACACTTAGATAAAT
>OY283141.1:31304141-31491641 GCA_958299785.1 Medicago lupulina | reverse complement strand
ACATAAGATAAATCCAACAACCTAAATAATCTCCACAAGATACAACCCAAGATAGAAGAAAATCTGAATATAAAAACAACGCCATCCTAAATCAGAGCCTCTAAGACATGACGAGCAACATAAAAGGATGAAGCTCCACTACCACGAGCACTCACCAAAAGTAAAGCGATCACTAACCCTGCACGTCGTCTACCCATTCATACAAATAGGTAGGCGGTCCACCACAGACCATTGGGGGTTATTTTTACATCAATCATAATCAATAGATAAACAGGATTAAGCATGCATCAACAATTATATCTTGCAAAAATAAGCATAGACATGATCAAATTCATCATTGAATATACAAGTATAATCTCCAATTCCAACAATCATCAAGCACACCAAAATACACTAACACGTATTCATTTCAAGTTCAAAACAAACGCGACTCTTCCAAGAACATACAATGTGTCGAGACAACTCTAATACGTGTGGTACCAACTTCCTTTCATCTCTGAGGCCGTCGCCCCTGATGCAACAAAAACATCATAACAACCCGCATAATGAATACCGAAGTATTCAACAACAACAATTGGAGATGAAAGGCAACAACAACAACGTGTTTGAACTAGGACTCGACAACAACAAACATGCTTCATGTAATTTCACAAGTCCACACCAACATATTCCAATACATGCTTTCACCAACATAACAACACCAATAGCATGTAAAAGATTTCACCATCAACATATATGCACTCAACATATATAATCACCAATAACAACATATATGCACTCAACATACATACTCAAACTATTCATGAAGGAATATCCAAGTAAAAGATTTCAAGGAATATTTCCATCTAAGTTCGCACGATATAATTCACAACCTTAACAATTGAGATTCATGAACCAAAACAAAGCCAACTATTCAATTGCCTCCACTAAGTAAGTACACTAGTTGCATATGAATGACGGTGCACTTACATGAGCGTTTCACCGGCCAATTACCATGAATTCTCATAAAAATCAAAGTTCGTCTCAAAATGTTACTTTTCCAAGTATAGTCCATTTTCAAAGCAAAACATTCTAGTTCTCAAAGAAGTAATTCAAGGCCATTTATTTAATCATATAGATAGCATACATATGTCATCCCACATCATTCTCTTTGAGAAAATAAGTTTTCGGAAAATTGATGTTCTTGGACGATTTTCCAAACATTATGAACAATTTATGAAACTAAGTCCAAATCCATACCAATGATGTTTCCATAGGATTAGATACATAAGTAATGATTAAACAAGTCTAAAGAAACAAATTAGAAAGTTCGGATTGGTCCCCAAGTACACGAAACGAAAAATCAAGTGTGGCTGAACAGGATGCTGCTCGCTTAAGCGAAGGCTGGTTTGCTTAAGCGACTAGGTCTCAGTAGCATTCTGGGCTTGTTCGCTTGGGGTTCGCTTGCCGCTCGCTCAAGCGAACTCTGTCCAGAAGCAACATTCTTGTTCGCTTACAGCTCGCTCAAGCGAACTGTGTCCAGAAACGACCTGGGTACGCTCGCTTGAGCTTCGCTTAGGGCTTGCTTAAGCGAACACTCATGTGTTGAGAAAAAAAAACTTCAAATTTCAAAACCCTTTTTCCCAAACACTCCAATTTTTATCCTTCCACACTCAAAATACGTCCCAAATAATGTTTATAGGTCATATGCATGAACACATACCAAATGATACTCAAAAATGAAGATCAAAACATCCTTTTGTTAAAAACTCAATAATTCACCAAACTCCCATAATTATTCAACAACAACAACAACTTTCATCATCAATTCACCATAAGGTATAATCACTACACCAATTCATCAACAACATGTTTCAAAACATCAACAACAACAATTAACCATGAAATTCATTCCAAATTCATCAAACCACAACTTCATCATTCATCATTTTTCACAAAAAACACAACATATTCACACATATGATTTTTGACATATGAATTCAATATCAACAACAATTAATCATTCAATTCACATGTACAAACATATCATCAACAATTAAACATGAATTCATTCACTTAATTTCAAATAATCACTTATTCCCAAAATCACTTAAAACGCTACAACTAAACCTCGACTAAAATTATTATTTTACCCTTGCTCACCAAAAGACCAAAATACCCTTTCTAATCACTAAACCCACCAAAATACAACCAAGAGTAAATAATCACTTACGAGCATAAATAAACACACATAAAATAATTAAAAACTAAATAACGAAAAATCGGGCTATTACAACTCTCCCCCCTGAAAGAATTTTCGTCCTCGAAAATTACCTGAAGGAAACAATTCCGGATACGAATCTTTCATCCTACTCTCCGATTCCCAAGTAGCACTCTCGCCGGTTGGTCCAACCCAAACCACCTTCACCAAAACGATCTCCTTACTTCCAACTCATCCACTTCCGCAACTGAGACACATGAAACACATCATGAAGATTCGACAATGACGGCGGTAACGCAATCCGATACGCTACAGCTCCAACCTTTTCCACATTCTCAAACGGTCCAACAAAACGCGGTGTCAACTTCCGACACTTCAAAGCACGACCAACACCGGTTACAGGATTCACCTTTAAGAACACGTGATCACCAACTTGAAACTCAATGTCCTTCCTCCTCTTATCATGATAACTCTTCTGCCTACTCTGATACGCTTTCATCTTCTCTCGAATCATCTTGACTTTCGCAGTCGTCTCTTGCACAACATCCGGTCCTAACAAAGCACTTTCACCTGACTCAAACCAACATAACGACGTCCTACACCTCCGCCCATACAAAGCCTCAAACAGTGCCATTCCGATACTAGAATGAAACTGTTGTTATAAGTAAACTCAATCAACGGTAAACATTTTACCCAACTGACACCTTGCTCCAAAACACAAGCCCTCAACAAGTCTTCCAAACTCTGAATAGTCCTCTCCGTCTGACCATCAGTTTGAGGATAATAAGCAGAACTCAACCTCAAGTTAGTTCCCAAAGCAGCTTGCAAACTCTCCCAAAACTTAGAAGTAAACCTCGGATCCCGATCTGACACAATGCTAGAAGGAATACCATGCAACCTGACAACCTGCTCAATGTAGATCTCAGCTAACTTCGCCACAGTCATACCGGTCTTGATATGAATAAAATGCGCTGATTTCGTCAACCGATCAACAACCACCCAAATCGAATCAAAACCCTTCACAGTGTTCGGCAAAGCCCCAACAAAATCCATAGAGATACTATCCCACTTCCACTCTGGCACAAACAACGGTTGCATCAAACCCGACGGTTTCTGATGTTCAATCTTTGACTTCTGACAAACCAAACAAGCATACACAAACTCGGTTATATCCTTCTTCATTCTAGGCCACCAAAACAATCTCTTCAAATCCTGATACATCTTCGTCGCTCCTGGATGAATACTCAAACTACTCCGATGACCTTCGTCCATAATACGCTTCTTAAATTCAGGCACATCCGGCACATACACTCGATCATGAAACATCAAGACACCATTCTGATCCAATCTAAAATTCGCACCTTTACCTTGGTTAACCAACACCACACGATCTACAAGTTCCAAATCCTCTTTCTGACCACCCTTGATCTCTTCCAAGATGTTACTTGTCAACTTCAACATTCCCAACTTCACACTTCCAAGTGCTAACTCGCAAACCAAGCTCAAATCTCGAAACTGCTCGATCAACTCTAATTCCTTAACCATCAAAGCCGACATATGCAAAGACTTCCTACTCAAAGCATCTGCCACCACATTCGCTGTTCCTGGATGATAGCTCCACTGAAAATCATAATCCTTAAGAAATTCCAACCACCGTCTCTGCCTCATATTCAACTCTTTCTGGTCAAACAAATACTTCAAACTCTTGTGATCACTAAACACCTCAAATCTAGAACCATACAAGTAATGCCTCCAAATCTTCAACACAAACACAACGGCCGCCAATTCCAATTCATGATTCGGATAATTCTTCTCATGTACTTTCAACTGCCTCGATGCATAAGCCACAACCTGACGATTCTGCATTAACACACCGCCAAGACCCATCTTCGAAGCATCACAGTACACAACAAACGATTCCTTTGGATTCGGCAAAATCAACACATGCGCTGAAGTCAACCTCTTCTTCAACTCGAGGAAACCATTCTCACACTTAGAATCACAAATATAAGCTTGCCCTTTCCGAGTCAACTGCGTCAATGGCAACGCCAACTTAGAAAATCCCTCAATGAACCTCCGATAGTAACCTGCCAAACCAAGAAAACTTCTAACTTCAAAAAAAGACTTCGGCGATTCCCACTGCATCACCGCATCAATCTTCGACGGATCTACCGCAATGCCACCTCTCGAAATCACATGACCAAGAAAGCTCACTTTTCGCAACCAAAACTCACCATTCGACAACTTAGCAAACAACTGCTTCTCCTTCAAGACTTGTAACACAATCCTCAAATGCTCGGCATGCTCCTCCTCTGACTTCGAATACACCAAAATATCATCTATGAACACTACCACAAACTGATCCAAATAAGGATGGAAAATCCGATTCATATACTCCATGAAAACACCTGGCGCATTAGTCACACCAAATGGCATCACAAAATACTCATAGTGACCATACCTCGTCCTGAATGTAATTTTAGATATATCTTCTGCCTTCACTCTTATCTGATGATATCCTGATCTCAAATCAATCTTGCTAAAAACTTCCGCACCAACCAACTGATCCATCAAATCATCAATCCTCGGAAGCGGATACCGATTCTTGATAGTCACCTTGTTCAATTGTCGATAATCCACACATAACCTCATACTACCATCCTTCTTCTTCACCAACAAATTAGGAGCACCCCACGGAGAAACACTCGGCCTAATGAACTGCTTCTCGAGCAACTCTTCCAACTGCTTCTTCAATTCTCCCAACTCTGACGCAGACATCCGATACGGCGCAATCGAAATAGGACTTGTTCCTGGCACCAAATCAATTGCAAACTCAACTTCCCTCTCTGGCGGTAAGTCGATAATGTCGTCCGGAAACACTTCTGGAAACTCTTGCACTACCGGCAAATCGCCAACACCTTTCTCACCACTTTCCTTCAAAGAAGCAAACATCATAAACACACCAGCTTCACCATCTAAGGATTTCTTCACTTGTTCCGCGGTCAAGAACTTCCCACCTACATCTTCTACCAGCTTAGAGAATGTCACACTCTTGGTTAAACAATTGATGTTAACACCAAAAGTCAACATCCAATCCATTCCAAAAATCACATCCATATGCTTCAACGGTAAACAAACCAAATCCAACTCAAAGTCGACACAACCAAAATTAACGGGACACTTAGCACACACCAAGGAAGTAGTCACCGAACCATTGGCAGGGCTATCGATGACCATCCCACGCAACAACGGAGTCACAACCAAACCCAAACGCTCAACACAACAACTCGAGATAAAAGAATGTGTAGCACCAATATCAATAATTGCAATCAAAGGAGTATTATTGATAAAACACATATCTCGGATGAGATTATCCGGCTGCTCCACTTCCTCCGCATTCAAAGCAAACACCTTACCCGCCGCCTTCTTCGGCTTATACACTTAGTACTCAAATGACCCGCTTCACCACAATTATAACAAGTAATGTCCCTCTTGCATTCAAAAGCCTTGTGACCCTTCTGACCACACTTGAAGCAACTATCTCCCTTCTTACAATCACTAGCAAAATGACCAAAGACACCACACTTGAAGCACTTGACTTCCGCCACATTCACCTTGGAGCCTCCACAACCTTCTTTCCTCTTGCCCTTATCCTTGTTGTACGGTTTCCCATTTCCATGGCCCTTTCCTTTCTTGTCACTCACAGCCTTGTCGTAATTCATCTTAGCCTTCCCGGCATCATCAAACATACGACACTTGTGCACCAAAGTGTCAAAATCTCTAATCTCATGGAAACAGATGTACTGATAGATCTCCGACCTCAAACCATTCTCAAACTTCACACACTTAGAAACCATAGCATCTTCCGCATTGATGTAAGGACAAAACCTTGAGAGCTCCTCATACTTAGCAGCGTACTCAACAACAGACATGCTTCCTTGCTTCAAGTTCAAGAACTCAGCTTCCTTCTTGTTTCTCAAATCTTCCAGAAAGTACTTCTTCAAGAACTCATTCTTGAACCTCACCCAAGTGATAGCATCACCACTAGCCTCAATCCTCCTCTTGATACTAGTCCACCAATACTCGGCCTCCACAGCAAGCATATGAGTAGCCAACCTCACCTTCTGATCATCATTAGTCACCATAGCATGAAAGATCCTCTCCATGCTTTCCATCCAAGTCAAAGCTCCTTCCAGATTGAACCTTCCCTTGAACGTCGGCGGTTTGTTCCTCATGAAACGATCAAGCCTCCGCTCCTCAGCTTCTCCTTGGTCTTCCTGACCATGACCGCCATTCCCTTGATTTTGAGCCAAAGCTTGAGCCACTGCAGACAAAGCCGCTGCAATCACATCATCATTCCTACCACTTCCGCCAGTCATCTCTCTTCTAATCAACAAAACCAAGCAACAGGTAAGAACAACAACAAAACAACACAACAAGCATCGAAGGTAACTCAACATACCATTCGAATACAACAGGTAATTCACCGAGTTTTGGTTCGGACAAGACCGACATGGCTCTGATACCAACTTGTAACGCCCTATTTCTAATTAAGCAATAAATCATGCAATTTCGATAAATAAATAAGAAATCACTACAAAAAACGCGTGTTTTCCGGCAGCTAAAAAATGTATGTTCCGGCGGTTTTAGCCGCCACTATGTACAATTCTGGCGTTTTAAAAACTGCCAAAATTTTGCCTGCCACAATGTTTAAAGCGGCAGTTTTTACGTAGCCGCCATGCTGTCCGTCGTTTTATACTTGGCTTAAAGTGGCGGTTATTTAATTGTATATAGCGGCAGTTTCAAACGCCATTATTTACAAAATTGTGACAAAGCCAATAAGTGTTTATGGCATTTTTTACCGCCGTAACATGTAGAAAGTACCGACGGTTTTAACCGCCAGAAAGTACTCCTGAGACCTATGCATATAGTGGCATGTCCAACTGCCAGAATTTACTTCTAATATTTAATCATTGAGCTGCCACAATTGACATATAAAATGCCACAATGCTCAAAAAATTGAAATTATTTTATTTATAATATTATTATTTCATAGGAATATATAATTGTACATTTCTATTTTTTGAACAAAATTAAAGGACAAACAAATTTTGAACATTGTCATTGATATATTTATAATTCAACTCAAGTGGAGTTTGATACAAATATCCATTCTCAAAATAAACAAGTCTCAAATATAAACAAGTCTCCAAACATAAAGTTACACAAACCATTGCCACCATCTTTAGCTATTCTCAAAAACAAGTTTCAAAACATAAAAATGACTACACAACTGATGTAACTAAAATTAGGACTCTCATGCTCCATGTGCATTGTTTTCATATGATGATCTAGTTATGTCATTGGGTGTTGGAGATTCACTTCCTACGTTTGATGCTTGCAAAAAATATTATAATTGTTAACTCATATTAAGCAAGATATTATTGCCAATTTAACAACCTAATTAAAGTAAAAGTTATTATCAAAGTAAAAGCTTGAAAGACAGTATTATCCAAAATCAATTTTTCATAATTGATGAATATAAAGATTGATGATGTATATTCATCAATTATGAAAAATTGATTTTGGATAATACTGTCTTTCAAGCTTTTACTTTGATAATAACTTTTACTTTAATTAGGTTGTTAAATTGGCAATAATATCTTGCTTAATATGAGTTAACAATTATAATATTTTTTGCAAGCATCAAACGTAGGAAGTGAATCTCCAACACCCAATGACATAACTAGATCATCAGATGAAAACAATGCACATGGAGCATGAGAGTCCTAATTTTAGTGACATCAGTTGTGTAGTCATTTTTATGTTTTGAAACTTGTTTTTGAGAATAGCTAAAGATGTTAGAGAAATGCATTTAATTGATAAAAAAAAATTAGCAGTATTGATTTCATTAGCCCAATAGCATTCAGATCCATTTTGTAAAATATCATCAAATAATTTCAATGCTTCCAAAGCTTAATGTAGCGCCAGTACTACTCCAGAAAGACACATGCATAAAATCATAAATGCATTGAGTAGTTGTTATACTTGTTGTGTATCATTGGGAAATAAGGCAGTAGCTAACTCTGGAGGCAGTGAACCACCTTCCTTCGCTTTAACGTAGCCAAGAAGTGCTGTAATTTGAGCCTCCATAGTTGCAAGTTTTTGGTTCACCAATGCAGAACTGCCGCTTGAAGTACTACCACGAAAAGAGCCAAACTCCATACCGCTAAGTCGTGTGGTAGTATGCTTAAAAGCAATAGTAGGAACCACTCCCATGCCCATTCCTCAAACACGGCCAGAATGCTCTTTTCCAAATATCTTGCCAACAATATCATTTGGAGAAATTTCAGAATAAGCATCAGGGTTTTCAGCTATATGATTGCAAATTTTCTCCTACAAACCAAATAATAAATAACCAATGAATAACATTCATTTCCTTCAATTCTAAAACAATGAACATAAAAAATAAATTGGGAGGTAGATTATCAATTTACCCCTATCTTTTGAGCTTCTTCATTCACATACTTCCCATCTGCCCTTTTGTGGGTTATATCCCACATTGGACCCCGGCCGACAGGCTTACCAGCCTCAAGAGTCTAGAACAAAAAGTATAATTATGAATCAAATAACTTAATAGTCAACTTAAACAATGAATTAGCTACATATAGTAATTGACAAACATACTACGATATGTCTTTTCCTCGCGAAAGTCATGGCGCCGCACGTATGATTAAAAATTTGTTTCTTTCTCGCTTCTTTGTTTCGCTTGCACATTTCTTATACAAGTGAGAGTATATTACTTTCTATGATTTAACAACTGATTATTTAAAAAAAATAATCAATATATAATGAAAAATGAAGTATACCAAAGTCTCGGGTTTCAAGCGATATTCAACAAATTTCACCCAATGGTCCAAGGGAACATTCTCAGGTCTATTGTTGACAATTTCATTCTTGCTCAAAGTAGGATTGAAGTTATCATCAAATAGTTTAAGTCTATACTCTCTCCACTTTTTGCCAATTGAACCCTCAATATATCTTTTAGCTAGATCTTCAACTTCATTGAAACAGAATCGACGCTTCAAATAACAAGAATGTTAGTTAATTACAACTTTACAAAGACAAACTATAAAAAACATAAGTAGAGTTAAAATTATTTTACCTCAAAGAGTTCTTTCCATTGTGTCTCAAAATAATTAGCTGGCATATCTGACCACTTATCCAAACTTATAGGGAAAAAGGACTATGTGTTGCTACTAATCCACATACTCCAGAAAGAAAACCAACAGCCTCTCCAATAGGTGTATGTTGTTCATCAAAATCCATAATGACTCGCAATCCATCAGGCAAGTTATTGATGTCCTTAACCAGCAAATGGAGTTTTTGAATTGCATCATTCTCTTCATCTGTTGAGATATGAATGTTATGTTATTAAAAAATATGTAAACAAGGGACAACACAAGACTAAATCTATTTATATCGATATATAAGCATACCTAGTGCATCTATAGACCAATAATGGGTAGATTCTCGTCCAACTCTACGTCGAGGACGTGCGGCCATTGGTTGCGCAGATTGCGACGTTAGATTGGGTGGCTGAACTGGTACATTAGCTTCATGTTGTGAGGAAGTTAGATTGGTTGGCTGAACTAGTACATTTGCTTCATGTTGTAAGGAAGTTTGATTGGGAGGCTGAATAGGTGCATTAGCTTCACGTTGCAAGCGTGTTTGATTTGGTATTTGAGACGATATACTTGCAGCAACAAGTGTAGGGGATTCATTTTGTGATGCATGTGGAGCTTGAGTTTGATCATTGGAGGCAGATACAACCTGTGTAGTGCGTGCAACCCCTGTATAGCGTGCAACCCTTTGTTGTGTAGATTGCAAGGATGTTTGATTGTGTGGCTGAACTGATACCTTTGCTCCACCATGTGAACTTGCAACCTCTTCTTGTGGATGTCGTGAGGAAGTTAGATTGGGGAAAGATGCACCATGTTAAGAGCTCTCATTTGATACTTTAAGGAAATTCTTTATCCTCCTGGACTTTGGTATTGTTGTATATGTAAATTAAAGAAATCAGTAACAAATGATTTGAATAATTATAATGCTAAATTTAAAGAACTATATTCAAACATAAATTTATAAACATGCTAATCATAGAACTAGTTGCATATAACAATGATATTAATGGTTAAAAATTATAGAAGGAAAGTATGTCTTAACATTGACACGTCAAAATCATATAAGAATATTAACATTCCCCTCTCTCATTAATTCATTCCTCATCATCTGCGTCCTCCCTTATCAAAGATAGATCATCAGAGTCTTGAAAAAATTGACTAAAGTCTTGATCGAGACAAATTTCAGTATCTATTTGCTCTCCCATATCATACAAGTCTCTTGGCTTCAAATGGACAACAACACTCCAGTCTTTACTCAACTCATCATTAACATAGTAGACCATTTGCGCTTGTGAAGCTTCAATGTATGGATCATGATCTTCACGATCACCTGTGTGAATCACTCGGGAAAAATTAATTGAACTGAAACCCCATGCATCTTTTTTAAACCCCCTATCTGTAGTTGTGTCAGCCCATGTACATTTGAATAAAGTAACTTTAAAACCAGAGTAGTTAAGCTCAATGATATCCTGTAATTTTCCATAATATGACAAATCGGCTTCTCTAACATTTCCATCTGCACTACTAGCAACACAGGATGTTGCAGATGTTAAATAAACTCCGCTGTTTTGGGTTTTAAATCCATGCTCTCGTGCAACTGTTCGGAATTTGAATCCATTAATATTATATGCAGAACATCTTCTAGCTTGTGTTGATGGGCCTTTTGCAAGATACTTGAGATCATCTGGTATTGTACTTGATATGTCCGGGTTCATAATCTAAAATGACAATGAAAGAATGTATTAGAACTTTCATAAATTTATAAACATCCATGAAATGATCAGCAGCAACTTTGTTATATATTTAACCTTACCCTTCGAGGAAACCAGTGCATGAAATCTTTATTTACTATTTTCTCTATCTCTGTTGTTGTCGGTCTACGTCCCTTAGATCGCCTCCACAAGTAGTCCTTAAATTCACTGCATAAACAATCAATATCAATTTAGGATTCTTAATATCATATATATATGTCCTTCCGAATCTGATATCATTGACGAATCGTCGAGGTACTCACTCTATATAAGGCTTGACTTGTGGACAATTAAATAACACATAACGATGTGCTTGAGTTTTCACCATATCTGATAGCTCAAAAGTTTGGAATGCTCCTACTGCTTTACCCATTGGTGGAAAAATTGTAGATGTACGTGATGAAGCTCTATCATCAGGATAATCATCAACACATGCAGGTCTATTGATTCGAGTCTCAATCCATTCTACATATAGAGAGAAAAAGGTGAGAGCCTCTTCAGCAACATATCCTTTAGCAATAGAACCTTCGGGTTGTGCCTTATTCCTAACATAGCCTTTTAAGTGTCCCAAATACCTAGAGAGGGAATTGAAAATTAGTATATTGGAATCAGCCATAGGGGGTTAAAATAATAGTCTAAAAAAGAAGCACATTGTTTACCTTTCAATAGGATACATCCAGCGATAGTGTACTGGACCTCCAAGTTTTGCTTCACCCACAAGATGAATGGTCAAATGAACCATGATTGTAAAGAACGAAGGAGGGAATAACATTTCTAAGTGACAAAGAGTGATAAAAATTCGATCCTGGAGCCTATCAAGATCCGAGAGACTCAAACTCTTAGCACATAATTGACGAAAGAATGAACACAACTCTATTAACACTGCAGTCACATTGTCTGGTAGGACATTTCGTATTGCTAAAGGTAGTAATTGCTCCATAAGAACATGAGAGTCATGGTTTTTCATTCCAAAAAGCTTACGATTTTTTAAGTCAACACACCTTGAGATATTACTTGAGTACCCATCTGGCACTGTAGTATTCTTCAAAGTTTGTAAGAAGACATCTTTCTTTGAATTTGACATCGTAAATATAGATGGGCGAAATTTGTCATTATCATCAGGCTAAAGATCCTTCCTTATACGCATTTTTTTAAGATCCTTCCGAGCATTAAGATTGTCTTTTGATTTCCCAGAATCATTGAGAAAAGTGTATACAACATTATCACATACATTTTTCTCAATGTGCATTGGATCTAAATTATGACGCAACAAGTTCGACTCCCA
Organism: Medicago lupulina; assembly: GCA_958299785.1. Classification (NCBI taxonomy): domain Eukaryota; kingdom Viridiplantae; phylum Streptophyta; class Magnoliopsida; order Fabales; family Fabaceae; genus Medicago; species Medicago lupulina. The sequence goes on along the minus strand of OY283141.1, from coordinate 31,479,221 downwards.
ATAAGGAAGATAAAAAAATATGCTTTTCTTCCTCCATTGTTTCTTAATATCTTCAATTGTTGGCTTTTCTTCTTCTTCGATTGGTCTCTTTCTTTTTCTAATTGGTCTATCTCCTTCTTCAACCAGCTTCTTTCCTTCTTCAACTGGTTTCTTTCCTTTTTCAACTGATTTCTTTCCTCGAGTTTTTTTACCTTTATCATTAGATTCTGGTTCCTTCCCAAAAGTAACATCAATGTTCTTAAGCTGATTTAATATGTCCAACACCGACAAAGTTGAAGGGGGTTCCCTTTCCTCAAATTTTCCATTAAAACGAGACCGATTCAATCGAAATTTATGATCTTTTTTTAAAAATCGTCGGTGACCCATAAAACACCATTTCCTACCATTCTTTAGTCTACAACTATCTATTTCAAACTTACAAGTGGGGCAGGCCAAACCAGTGTATGTGTTCCACCCAGATAAAGTACCAAGCCCTGGAAAGTCACTAATTGTCCACATCAAAGCTGCCTTCAACATAAACATTTCATTTTTTGATGAATCTAATGTACGCACTCCATCATACCACATTTCGTTCAACTCTTTGATGAGAGGTTGTAAGTACACATCAATGTTATTTCCCGGGGCTAGTTTCCCAGGAATGATCATGGAAAGGATCATTGATGTTTGCTTCATGCACTCCCATGGAGGGCGATTGTATGGGATAAGAACCATCGGCCAAATGCTGTAGTTTGAACTCATAACTCCAAAAGGGTTGAAGCCATCAGTGGATAGGCCAAGTCGTACATTTCGAGGATCTGCTGCAAATTCAGGATGAAGTAAGTCAAACGTTTTCCATGCCTCGGAATCTTTAGGATGTCGCATCAGCCCATCTTGATTACCATCCAATGCATGCCAACTCATAGACTCAGAGGTTTTGGAACCCATAAATAGCCTTTGCAATCTTGGCTTTAGTGGAAAGTAGCGCAATATCTTTGCAGGTTGTTTCTTCTTGTTATCCTTCCACTTAGATGTCTTGCATATTTTGCATTCTTCAAATTCTTGATTTTCTTCACCCCAATATAACATACAATCATTTGGGCAAGCAGGTATCTTAATATAACCAAGATCAAGTTTGTTGATGATTTTCTTAGCCTCGTAGAATGAATTGGGAATCTTTGCATCTACGAACACGTCTTTTAACAATTCAAGAATCATAGTCATGGCTTTGTCACTCATTCTACACAAGCACTTTATATGATACAATTTAACTATAAATGACAATTTTGAATACTTTGTACACCCTTCATATAATTCTTCATTTGCGTCCTTTAACAACTCATAAATCTCGACATCGTCTGCATCACGTGTCGAGTTAAGCCCTTCATTGTTATGCACAGAGGATGGACCAACATCGTCCAGGTTGTTTCGACCAATTCCAAATGCATCATTGACCATGTTTTCCATTGGATTTTGTGGTTGAAAAGTATCTTCTGCAACACAGGTTCTTTGAACTGCCTCAGACGCGATTACATTTGGTCTTTCACCATGCCAAGTCCAAATTTTGTAATTTTTCGGAAAAGGTCTATTTTTTAGGTGTATGTAAACTTCATCCCATGTTACCCCCCTTCTTGAAACCACATTTTGAACACGGACACTTAATTGTAAGTACATCAGCAGGTTGATGTTCAAATGCAAAATTCAAAAAGTGAATTATCCCATTTTCATATTCAGGTGTGCCTAGTGGTTTGCCAACCCATGATTTATCAATTGACATGACTACAAAAAAAAAATTAAAGCATTGCATCTTAAGATTTATAACTACCAAATTTTAATAATCATTGATGATGAATTAAGATATAGCATGGTAGTGTAAAGGTACAAGGAACGCATCTCATACCTCATGCATAATTTTGTGATTTCAGACGACAATTTTGGTGCAGCGGCGATTGATGTGCTGACAGTTATAGCAGTTCTATGAGACAAACAGAAAATAAAGTGTTAAAAGTATAGTACATAACGAATTGAAGTATATTTGAATCATAAGGAAACTAAAATCAACCTGAACAAGGACTTATGTTCTTTAATATTATTGCATACCAAACACCATTCAAGTGTCAGCATAGTTTTCATTAAAGACAATCATCATTATAAGTCTAAACTAAGAGGTTTCTCTCCAAGTATCTTTATTATTGCACCATTCAAAGAGTTGAAAGTGTCAATTGTTTATATTCAATCATTGTAATAGAAGAATGAATCTCAAGGTTGATTAAAAATGTAACTTCAAAGTGTCTTTAATTTCTATAACTTTCCATTTCTAAGATTGACTATTGAAATTTCTCTTGGTCTGTGTAAAGGGTTAGGATAATAAGGGAGATGATTATTAGTTCATCAATGTTTCCACTATCAATTCAATATGCTACTCCTCGTTCAATATTCTTTGGACTGAACAAAAATAATTTACAAATTGTGTGTTGCTTGCTAGGTAATATCTATACAATGATATCCAAATCCATGAAATCCAATTCCATGAAACACAACTGCAGGTCTTAATCATGTCATCTTTGTTTAATAATATTGAGAGCTTTGAAACTTCAAATAATTAATTTATTAAACTAATTGCTATCTATGTTTTGTGTACTAGCAATTTAGCAGCAAACCTCCTCACATAACAGTAGACCAAGATAAATCCATCATTTCTTTAAGAAATAAATCCATCATATTATTAAAACTTGTATTAAAAAAATTTCATTATTCCTGATTTGGTTTTTAAGAAACAAAACTCAAACAAAACAAGAAATTTAAATAACTCATATCCTCACCAAATAACAATGATGGGTCGCAGCTCTAGATCCTCTTGATTTGGCAGCAAACCTCCTCAAATAACAATAGATCCGCTTGTTTCTTTCACAAACCTCAGTTTTTCTACCAGCAAAACAAAAACAAAAAAAAAATCAAAAACAAAAACAAAAACAAATTCACAACAGCAGTAAATCTTCAATAATATTAACCAACTAAAATCAAGAATAATACAAAGATGAGGGTTTGGGTATTTCAGATTAAGCAAATTTCATACTCACCATGTCAAGAGAAGAGTTCGATAGGGACCACAGATGAAATAATACAAAGATGGAATGTGATGGGTTTGGGTATTTCAGATTAAGCAAATTTCATACTCAGCATGTCAAGAGAAGAGTTTGATAGGGACCATAGATGAAATAATACAAAGATGGAATGTGATGGGTTTGGGTTTGGGTGTTTGAGGGTTTGAGGGAATCGATTTTGAAATCGATTTGGGTGTTTGCTGAAATCGATTCTGAAATCGGTCTAAGATTATGAATATAGAGTGTTGAGCGAATCGAAGATTGAAATAAGGAATCGAAGTTGAAAAAGATGGTTTGCAGATTCAAGAAACAAAGATTGAAGGATGGAATCAAAGTTGAGCTTTCTGTGAAAAGATTAGGTTTTGGTAGGGATAGTTTGGAAGCTTCGAGAAGGTTTGGAAAAAAGATTGAAGTTTTGTTATATAATATTTTATGTTGAGAAAAGAAGAAAAAAGAAAAAGATGGAGGGATTTTCTAAAAAATTGGAAAAAAAAAAGAGGGAAGTTAGTGCGCCAAATGATGTGGGGCTGGAAAAATTAAAAAAGTTAACAGTGGCAGTCTAAAATGCCACAATATACCAGTTAAATTGTGCCATAATATTTTGTAAATACCGGCAGTCGAAACCGCCGTAATATACCGTAAAAAGCAGTGGTCACATAAACTACCGCAATACACTGGATATAGTGGCGGTTAAACGGGACCGCCAGTAAAAAACCGCCAGAATTAACGCGTTTTTTTGTAGTGAATAGTCATCACGTCTACAATAATCACCAAGTCATCATGCATGAATATAACTCCAACATAAAGTCACAGCGGAATCAAATACATCTCAACGGAAACCATGTCATAAACATAAGATAAATCCAACAACCTAAATAATCTCCACAAGATACAACCCAGGATAGAAGAAAATCTGAATATAAAAACAACGTCGTCCTAGATCAGAGCCTCTAAGACACGACGAGCAACATAAAAGGATGAAGCTCCACTACCACGAGCACTCACCAAAAGCAAAGCGATCACTAACCCTTCACACCGTCTACCCATTCATACAAATAGGTAGGCGGTCCACCACAGACCACTGTGAGTTAGTTTTACATCAATCATAATCAATAGATAAACAGGATTAAGCATGCATCAACAATTATATCTTGCAAAAATAAGCATAGACATGATCAAATTCATCATTGAATATACAAGTATAATCTCCAATTCCAACAATAATCAAGCACACCAAAATACACTAACACATATTCATGTCAAGTTCAAAACATCCTAGAACATATCTTGTCAAGTATAATCTCATCTCTTGCAAAAATAAGCATAGACATGATCAAACTCTTCCTAGAACATACAATGTGTCTAGACAACTCTAATACGTGTGGTACCAACTTCCTTTCATCTCCGAGGCCGTCGCCCCTGATGCAACAAAAACATCATAAAAACCCACATAACAACCCGCATAATGAATACCGAAGTATTCAACAACAACAATTGGAGATGAAAGGCAACAACAACAACGTGTGTGAACTAGGACTCGACGACAACAAACATGCTTCATGTAATTTCACAAGTCCACACCAACATATTCCAATACATGCTTTCACCAACATAACAACACCAATAGCATGTAAAAGATTTCACCATCAACATATATGCACTCAACATATATAATCACCAATAACAACATATATGCACTCAACATACATACTCAAACTATTCATGAAAGAATATCCAAGTAAAAGATTTCAAGGAATATTTCCAACTAAGTTTGCACGATATAATTCACAACTTTAACAATTGAGATTCATGAACCAAAACAAAGCCAACTATTCAATTGCCTCCACTAAGTAAGTACACTAGTTGCATATGAATGAAGGTGCACTTACATGAGCGTTTCACCGGCCAATTACCATGAATTCTCATAAAACTCAAAGTTCGTCTCAAAATGTTACTTTTCCAAGTATAGTCCATTTTCAAAGCAAAACATTCTAGTTCTCAAAGAAGTAATTTAAGGCCATTTATTTAATCATACAGATAGCATACATATGTAATCCCACATCATTCTCTTTGAGAAAATAAGTTTTCGGAAAATTGATGTTCTTGGACGATTTTCCAAACATTATGAACAATTTATGAAACTAAGTCCAAATCCATACCAATGATGTTTCCATAGGATTATATACATTAGTAATGATTAAACAAGTCAAAAGAAACAAATTAGAAAGTTCGGATTGGTCCCCAAGTACACGAAATGAAAAATCAAGTGTGGCTGAACAAGATGCTGCTCGCTTAAGCGAAGGCTGGTTCGCTTAAGCGACCAGGTCTCAGTAGCATTCTGGGCTTGTTCGCTTGGGGTTCGCTTTCCGCTCGCTCAAGCGAACTCTGTCCAGAAGCAACATTCTTGTTCGCTCACAGCTCGCTCAAGCGAACTGTGTACAGAAGCGACCTAGGCACGCTCGCTTGAGCTTCGCTTAGGGCTCGCTTAAGCGAACACTCATGTGTTCAGAAGAAAAAAAAAACTTTGAATTTCAAAACCCTTTTTCCTAAACACTCCAATTTTGATCCTTCCATACTCAAAACACGTCCCAAATAATGTTTATAGGTCATATGCATGAACACATACCAAATGATACTCAAAAATCAAGATCAAAACATCCTTTTGTTAAAAACTCAATAATTCACCAAACTCCCATAATTATTCAACAACAACAACAACTTTCATCATCAATTCACCATAAAGTATAATCACTACACCAATTCATCAACAACATGTTTCTAAACATCAACAACAACAATTAACCATGAAATTCATTCCAAATTCATCAAACCACAACTTCATCATTCATCATTTTTCACAAAAAACACAACATATTCACACATATGATTTTTGACATATGAATTCAATATCATAAACAATTAATCATTCAATTCACATGTACAAACATATCATCAACAATTAAACATGAATTCATTCACTTAATTTCAAATAATCACTTATTCCCAAAATCACTTAATTAGTTAATCACTTATGAGAAAGGGGTAGAAAAAGAGATTATGATAAAAGACTAGCCCCCTTACCTCTAATCTTCTACAATCAATTCCTAGGCTTCACTTTAACTCCAAATTCTTCCCCTCTCCAAGTTTTCTCTTCAACCCTTCTCTAGCCTCTCTAGCCTCTTAGCCTCTTAGGAAAAATGAACAAATGATTCTAACCCTAGTTTCTCTCTAAAGTTGGAATATATAGTCACACCCATTGGGCCTAACCCATCAATTGTTAATTGGGCTCAATTCTAATTACGCCACTTACTAGTTTTCTAACTTACTAAAGATAAAATATTTAGCAACTACCGAAACTAATTCTAATTACTACAACAACTAACAAATCACTAAATATTCGATCCTCACTTAAAACGCTACAACTAATCCTCGACTAAAATTAATATTTTACCCTTGCTCACCAAAAGACCAAAATATCCTTTCTAATCACTAAACCCACCAAAATAAAACCAAGAGTAAATAATCACTTACGAGCATAAATAAACACACACAAAATAATTAAAAACTAAATAACGAAAAATCGGGATGTTACATTGTTGTTATTGCGTTTGTTGTAGTTTGGTTGTGTTTGAATGGCACCGCCGTGGTTTCACGTCTCCGACAATGCTCTGTAGCTTTTGCTGGTGGTAGTGTTTTGTAAAAGGGATGGGAAGAGGAACAGAGGTGTTGATATACGTCTTTTTGGACCTATTTTGTTGGAGGGTCTAAGGTGACCTATGGGTGTTGATGTGGTGTTTTGGGGTTGTTTCGGTGGCTTGAAAGAGCGGTGGTGAAGTGTTATAGGTGTTTGCTTGGGCTTAGCAGTGGTGGTTTCATCTTTTGGGTGGTGTTAGCTCTCAAGGGGTTTCAAGGGTGGAGTTTTTATTGAGTTATGGGTGTTGATCATATAGGTCGAGGTTGTTGATGAAAGGGAGGCATAATCGTACATCAATTGGTGCTATTGTTATTTTGTTGGTTATCAGTTGTTTATGCTTAGAATCTCGCGTTTTTTTGGTTAGCAATTGAATTTGTTATGACCATGGATATGGATCCTTCTCTGTCGCTGCTTACTCGTGTTTGTTTGGGGTTGTTGTTGCGTTGGTTCGTGGCTTGATTTGGGTAGTTTGTTTTTGGGTTGTTTTCAAGTTTGATTTGTTTGCACTACTGTTCCACCTGCTGACTACCTTGAGATTTGTCTTTTGGATTCTGGTGGGCTGATCGCTTTTGCTTCGAGATTGGAAGTTAGCTTCTAGTTACAAGTTTTTAGGATGGTTAAGGTGTCTTCTCCGAAGGTGTGGGAGTTGAGGGGTGCCTTAGTGATTTGTTTCTGGAGTTTGGTGGGCTGATCGCTTTTGATTCGAGATCGGGAGTCAGTTTCTTGACGCAAGTGTTTTGGCTTGTTTTCTCCGGCAGACTGAGGATTATTTGGTGGTGGAATCTGAATTAGTTCAGGAATTTTGCTCAGCTGTGGTGATGAGAAGGTGAGGTGTTGTTGTTACAGGGGTTTCCGCGGGTGTGATAGTTTTTTCGGATTTACTTTAGTGTGAGTAGCAAGCGATAGGTGTATGGATTTTATTTTCGTGGCCATTCTCAATGGACAGTGAGGTTTTGGCTCATTTTCTGTCTATGTTGATTTGTAGGTGTATAGTTTGGTTTCGGTGTTGATTTGGTTATGGATGTTTGTTTTCTATTGGTGTTTAATATGTACGGTTATGCATTTTCTTTTGGGTGTTCCGCCTATATACGGCGCCTTTTGCTTTGTAATTTCTGTTTTATCAGTCCCTGTTCGTCTTGTGCAGGACTTGGTTATTAATAAATTTTGCTGTTTCAAAGAAATAAGTATGACACACATCATCAATCGAATATCCAGATCGTGTTACTGTTTATTTTTTAACCTTCATCGCCTTCAAACTCTATTGAATCACAATCTAATGCTACAACAATAAAATTTCAAAGTGTTAGGAAACATGGCATCCATGGAAGGAATGAGAGAAAACTCAAATAATCTTTCTATTGATGATAAAAGTGATTGATACAAATGATAAGAGATACCTTCTAATGAGGTGGTTACCCTATATATACTACTACAGCACTAATGCTAACTAGTGTCTAACATATATCTCTAATAGTCCCCCTTAAGTTGGAAGGTGTTCAAAACAAAACACTTCCAACTTGAAATGAGAAAATACAAGGAAATATATCAAGCAAAAAGAAAATACAATGAAAGACGCCGGGAATACATCGGCCAAGAGAATAGCAACAACCAAATGCTTATCCAACAAGAGGAAACCACAACTCAAGGTGTAACCACTTGGAGGAAGAAGCAACAAAGCAACGCTTAACCACCATCCGGTAGAAGCCAACATCAACAAAGCCATAAAAGGTACAACGCTTAACCATTAAGAGTTCTCAAACACTCAAGATAGAAGCACAAGACAAGGAGAACAAGGATATCCAAAATCAATGATGATACCCAAAGAAAAAGAAGTGAAAGGAAGGGCCAAAGTCTACAATGGAAGGAGGTCATATGTTGAACAAACTTCACACCAAAGGTACCATGAAGCAACAAGAACAAGGTTCCAAAGATAAAAAAGAGATGCCCTCCAGTGCCGAGCCGAGACAAAAGAACCAAATGCAACATGTATACTACATGGCATGTCAACAACAACAAAAAACAAGGAGCCAATGGAGATGCATGGCCATGTGATGTGTCTTCAACTCATAGAAAACAAATCCATGTTGATGCATTCAAACCATATGCCAATATATGATAATCCAAAAGAAACAAATCTGATCCTTGTGGAAAGATACCTTTAGGCTTCAAAGTTCCACATTCACATCAACAAAAAGAGGTAATATTGGTAGATGACAACCATGTCATGTTGCCAAATTAAGCTCCTGTGATGAGTATGTGAATGCCCAAGGAACCATTACAACACAAGTGAACTAGAAAATAAAGGTAATTCAAGTCCAACCATCAACTAGGCTCTAATGGACACCAACACTGTCCAACAATAGATGAAACCGGACCAAACGCGCCACACACGATCCAGGAGTAAAACAAAAGGCAATTAATCAAGTAGAATTTCAACCAAACTAAGTTGGAACCATAAATCTCACCAAATACCAATTGAACAAAACCCTTTAAGCAAAAACTAGTCTAAGTCTTCAACCCAAATACACCAAACAAAGTAAACCAAATCCACACATATTAAGTAGCCCAACCAGTCTCCAATAATCCATATTCAAGGAATCAAAAAGCACCAATCAAGATCACACGATGACAAGAAGTAGGCACTGTTGCAGACCATTGGAAAATAGGCAGATCCAATAATATGACCACAAAACCAGCATGGTAGACTCCAAAGGAACACAAATATAAACCATTGCTTTGAAGGTAAACCAAACTCATCAAAGAAAGTGCAATTCCAATAACTTCAGAAACTTGCAATCAATATGACGTATCGAACCAAGAATACAAAGAAATATAACATGTAAATCAAAGTCAATCCAACACTTCCAAAATGCAGTCACACTAACTTCGTCGTTGAAGTGTACAAGGATTTCAAGTTGAAGCTTCAGAAAGTCGTTGCAATTACACTTATCCAACGCACAGTTGAACCAGAACAGAGGAACGTTCACATACTTTCATCATGATATACTACTACAGCACTAATGCCAACTAGTGTCTAACATATATCTCTAATACAAAGTGAATCGATGGATTGCGTTACTGTTCATCGCCTTTGTTCTCTCAGATTTTCATATCTGTTCAATTACTCCTTTCAGGAATTTAGGGGAAGTGAAAAGGATGAAAATTAGAAATTTAAAAAAATAATGAAGATTTGTGTGTGTTGTGTGTTGGTTTCGTGTGTGTGCTATTTGTGTTGATAAAAATCAACAAACAGAAATAATGTAAATTGGGGTTGAAGAAAAGGAACAACAACAAAACACTTAATTGGTTGTGATTAAGTGTTTTCTCAATTGATGATTAAGTGTTTCTTGATGATGAGATTGCATATTGCTAATGTTACGATGAACATGGTTGTGATTACAGAATTGTTTTGATAGGCAAATACAATAAAGAATAAGTGTGTTGATGGTGTAGTCATTAAAGAATAAATCTTAATTTTATTTTATTTTGATTTTCTTTATTTTTCTAAAATTTTATTGATGAAGTTGTTTTTGAGGATGATGAAAAGATGATGGAAGAAGATGAAGAAAAGGATAAAAAAATAAGGTGTTGGTGGTTCACTCTTGGATATTAGACGTTAACCAAATCGGATGGTTGAAATCATATCAAAAATATTATACGTTAAAAAATTAACGAAGGTGACCAAAATGGTAAACAACAGAAGAGTTATGTGATCAAATTGAAAACCAAAAATAAGTTAAGGGACCAAATGATGTATTAAGCCTAGATATATCAAACGGTTAGGATTAAAAAATTAATGACTACCTATAATATTGATCCACCTTAAACATTTGAGGTTAGCCCTTTTTTTTTTGTTACTCATCAACAGAAGAGACTAAAATATGTAACGGAGATGAAATTAAGATACTCAAACGGACGAAAAATAATTATGAGACCCAAGTGATACTGGATAAATATTTAAAGGACCAAATAAACAATTTAACCAAGTAAAATAGAATATATTTAACTTAGAATCTAGAGAAAATATTTTTTTTAAAAAAACTACCAAGGCCATATATATATATATAGCTAGCCATAGCACATAGCTATATGAAATGTAACACTATTAGTACTACTAATTCTACCACACTCACTCATCACTCACACTATTCTTGGCGAGGACGGGTCAACCAGAGAGAACTCAATGCTCGAAGACGATGAAAGTACTCAGACATTGCAACCAAACACCTTGCAGCTTGACGAACTGTTAACAACTGATGCAGACGATGAACTGTTTGGTGCCTCAGATTATCTGCCTGCAGTGAGTTTTCAAATTAACAATTTCATCACTTTCTTTCTGTGTTTATTATATGTTAAGTCAAATTCAAACTCAAACCAGATGGGTTGATATTAATACATTATTATAGACATAGTTTAGTTGTATTATACGTTAGAATAACAAAGAGTTATATGGTCACACACTTAGACATCATATATATAGAAATTAATAAGACTGACTTTTCGAGCAAATGAACAGACAAATATAATTAATCCTCTTTTCTCAGTCAAGTTCTAAGAATAAACAAACTTGAAATTACATACTATATGTAATTACTAGATTTTTCTTTCAATAATTGTAATAGGATTTGAATTTTTGTTCTAATGTATAGAAGACTATTCGATTTCTCTCACCAGTAATTTAAATCAACTGACTTCTCTATTTTATATTAATTAATATAAATATAGTTTTGAAAATTATAAAATGGTGAACATATTTCAAGCCATGAAAATTATATGAAGAAAAGATGTACTAGGATATTGAAAAAGTTGGACAGGTCTTCAATAAAAATAAACTGTAATTAGATGGAATATTTTTCAGACGGCAACAAAAATAATGATCGGTCATAGTAAAACTTTGAACAATTACACAAGAAAAATATAGTGAACAGATAGAGGTGATGAAAAAAAAAATTGAATCATAGCTCTACAAAAACTGGAAACTGGTCAAATTGAAAAGGGACAAGCTTAGAAATTAATTAAACGAGAAAGGTTGCTTGAGAGATTAAAATCAAATATAATCATTATGATAATGTTGTCTACCTAATGATTCCTAAGTTTCTCATTCTTGTTGTGATTGATTACTTTGAATACATCATTCAAATAAATTATCAGTTGGAGACTTGTAATTAAAATCGATTATTATTTAGCAAAGTTCACAAAGAAATTTAGGATATCTAAACAACTTTGTCAATTTTGCTTCGGTTAAAAAGTTTCGAGTTTTTACTTTTCTTTTTTATTATTTGAAATGGACTAAGATTTTTACAACTACAGGCAAGTCTAGCTCGGTATGGCCGCATTTTAAAGTAATTATGAATAACTGAAAATTTTCTTCAATTGAATATATGAACTACTAATTCATCCACGCAATTAAACAAAATTATAAAATATTAACAACAGAGCCCAAATGTTATTGTTCGTTTAGTTTTTTTTTTTTTTTTTGGACTTGAAGCATTTTCGTTTGAAAATTGCTCTTTAGTCCCTTGGATTGTTGGAGTTGGGATCTCTCCATTTAGGATCATGTTCATATATTCAATTTGAGTTAAACTCGCAGAAAAGTCTGAGAAAGAATATAAAATGAAAAAAGATCCTTATTCAAATTGTTCATATACCCCTCAAAACCCCAAAAATCCCTCCTCGATTCCTAACCTCTCGTTGGAGGGTTAGGTCCTGATGGTTAAATTCTATAACTTTTAAATACTCGGACTTTAGAATCTGAACCTATTGTATTAATCAGACTTATATGTATCGGTTGTTGGGGCCGCTTAAGGGTAAGGCCAACAAAGGTAACACTTTAGCCTCGGATTGTTTTTTAATTTATTGGATACACCAATTATTGTACTTTTCAACATTAAATTCATAAAAAAATTATCAAAAATAAATTTTATTTTAACAAAGATTAAATTGATTGACTTTATCGTCAACTTAAAATGAAGCATGAAACCAACTCGATTACATAAATTTAATTTAATGAATGAGTTTGTATTATGAAAGTTGTGGAAAATATAATTTAAACAAAAATTTGTAGGTTTACTAAAATGCTATTATGGCAAATATGTGTTTGGTCTGTCTTGGGGGTTGTTAAATGATCATTGGCCAAATAGTATTGGAATTTCTTCATATGCTCAATATGAAGTGAGTGTGTGAATTGGACTAATTAACATTCAAATCCGTTACAACCTTTCATTTTTTTTGACACAATTATACAACTTCATACATGCTTTCACTATATTTGAATAAAATTATGCTTTCACTTGTCTATGTTTGTAATGCGTAGAATTTCATAATTTTTTTTCATCAGTTCCATACATAGTATAAAGATCTAAAATAAAAATAGAAAAGTAATTTTTTTTACCAAAAAATATAGGCCAACCCAAAACGTGTTTGTGTTTTAAAATAGCTAAAAAGCAACAAGTTATGGTGAGGACTCTATGTTATGTCTTCAAGTTACGGTTACGACCATGACATCACACAGATATGGGTTTCAAAATGTATCTTTGGATGAAGATTATATCAATGAGGGACCACGCTAATCTACCACAGTCTCACGTGTTTATGTTCAATGTCACATTGTTCATTTAGTAACCTTGGTGTTCAATGTTATAAATTCAATGATTAATTAATATCTTCATTGATTTACGTCAATAACAAACAACCATGAAATATATCTTAAAGCCCGTGGAACTTGTCCTTATATTGGTACCTTTGCTAAGCTTTTCCTAGTACAATACTAAACTCGATTAAACCTTTCTTGTGATAAAAATGTATTTCTCAATTAGTGTTTGATCTTATAAAGTACAACAAATATTTTTGTGATATAACTAAAAATGACTGCTTTCAAACTAAAATACAAATCTAGACTTACATTTGGTTGGATTTAATTATCCATAAATAAGTTGGTATTTCTCCATTTCTATGTCTTTTTTAGTTTGTATTATTTTATATAAGAAGTATATATTAACAAACTATAATTTCTTATATCAAAATGAGAGTCGTATTTCTTCTCAAAAAAAATAAATAAGTTGGATTCACATTATAAAATCCAGGTTCGTAGATTCTATGTAACAACCTCATGAGAGTGAGGAATGCATGCAAGTAGTAGTTTATAATGTGAGGGTTGGAGTTGGTGTCCCTACCCATATGATTGAAGGAACAGATTCTTGTTCCTACCTGATCCCCACGAGATCAGTTATGGACTTATAGTAACTTGGTAAAATTTGTCAAGGGGGACCACAAAACTAGTTCACCAAGATCACACACTATTCACAACATTACTTGCACCACAAATTCAATATGAAATGATGAACATTAGTTTTTTGATTCTTTTATTTTTCATTTCATTTCTAGTTATAATATATATGTTCTTTGGTATAAACTGTGGTTACGGTTGTGTCGCGATCCTTATTATTTTGTAAAATTGTAAAAAATAAAAATAAATGTCACTCAACTTAGTAATTAAGCATGGATATCCCGATGCAATAAATGATGTGAGCATCAACTTAACAAAAAATAAAAAAGTGTTGCCGATAAAACCACAATAGCAATTCGATTAAAATTATTTTGAAGAATTTTAAAATATTTGTATAATCAATTTCTCATAAAATTTAATCTTAAACAAACCAAAAATAATAATAATAATAATGAAGATGGGATTTTATAAGAAAATGCAAAACATTATAAGTTGTTGGGAGAATGCAAAACATTAATATAAGATGTTGATAGAATATGAATTTGTGAAAGCATAAGAAACATACCTGTCTCACAAAACTTTCAAGAGTGGAGAGCTTGTTCATGGCAAGAGCCATTTGTCCCATGTAGTTAGCCATATTAGGAGGATTGCTTAAAGAGTCTGATGTTATAGTCTCTGAAAGAGATTGGTTGAGTGCATCAAGCCCTTGGGAAAGTGCCTCTTCTGCCTCTTGTGTTGATTGTTGCAACCCACATATACCAAGTATTTGATGCTCCGTAAGAGGCTCAATTTGACTTACAATTATCTAAAACACATATCCATCAAAGAAAACAATATTAATTCACCCAAAAACTTATATAATATATGTTTTTACTATTTTATTATTCTAAAAATAATTACTTAAAATGATTAGTGTCCATTTTTGAGAGATCTTTTTTTTTTTTTTTTTTTTTGAGCTAGAGCATAAGTTGTACCTAGCAACAAGCAAAAGTAAAATACATTCCTGCAACTAGCACGTAGAAAATTCTAATACTAGTACTAATAGTTGGTGTAACAATTGGTTTACACGAGTTTATGGTCAATTAGGGGGAAAATTGGGTATTGGAAACTCATTCCCATAGAAAACGAGAGATAGAGACCCGTGCCACTTTTCTTTTATTTCCATCTTAGTCCATTTATCTGATTCCAATAACAAATTGTAGTGAAAGGTATGGCTTTATGGGAATGAAGTCTAACTCTATGCTGGAAATCTTCAATGTACCTTTAATTCCACATTCATTCATTGACATCAAATGCATTGCCCTTAAATTTTACTTTGGGAACTCCAACTACATTTTTAGTCTAAAAAAAACAATTTGCTTAAACAAATAAAAAAGGATGGATATTTTTCTTAATGCAAAAGATTAGACATTGTTAAATCTCACATAAAAGATATATAGAACACCCTTTTGTTTACCTTAATGAGTTCAGATGGTCTGAATCCACCAATCCACATGAAGCAACGTTCAGCTGGGGTTTTCCACATTCCAAAAACAAGATGGAACACATCTGTTCTAGCTAGAATATTTTTGAGGTTAATTACTTGATCATAATGAGCCAAACAATTTTCCACATATAACCTAAGCTCATTTTCATGCAAGTGTTCATCTACTGCTGCTCTTAGCTCACATACAAGCCTGTGATGCTCCTCTAACCACCTCCCATACTCCACATCAAACATTGCAGCCTCTGAAAATTTGTTCCAAAAAAAGTTATTACAATTACACAAAAATCATATACACTATATTTATGGTTTGATTTTATTAGTATGGAAAACTACCTGAGCTAATGCTATTCATAGAAATTGGAATTCCTTGGTCTCCTCCCAAAACTGCACCTCCACCACCCATCAACACGCCCTAAAAATGAAACAACATTGTTTTTAGGTCCTTTGCTCTACTATTGTTGGATCAAGAGAGAAAAAATACTACTCCATCTAAAATGAAATATTTAAAAAAGAAGTTCAAAATTTAAAATATATACATTCTAAATTTTGACCAAGTATATTTACATATTTTTGTTTATATTTCATTTTAGAAGTATATTCGAAGAAAAATATTACGATCATTTTCTCGTTTTTGCAGGGAATCGGTACCGGTCTTTGATACCGATTTTCAACAATTAGTTTTTACACAAAAATAGAGGTAAGTTCCTTACTTGAGCTCTAGCACGTTGTAACTCTTGTTCAAGCTGATTAAGCTTAATCCTACTTGTTTCTAGCTGCTGAACATAAGCCTGAGAAAAAGAGAAGACCAAATAAATAAATTGGTAAATAAAAAAGAGCTTTGACAAGTACTTTTTTTGCCTAAAATGTATAAAAGCAAATACTACAGTTTTTGGGAATAAAAAACAATCATCCTGTAGGGGAATTCACTGCACCTTTTTCCTAAGCCTGCTTTTTCTTGCTGCCTCTCTATTCTGAGCAAGTCTTCTCAGAGTCTGTGCATTACATTTTCAATATTTTTAAATATATGTTCAAGGAAATTAAATTAAGATATATTAGTTAATTTAATTAACCTTAGGATCTGGTGTTTTTGGTCCTTCATGTTCAGAACTTGAAGTTGTAGCCTTGCGATTGTTCTCTTTCTGCCATACATACATCATTCATATTACAAAGTTGATTAATTAGAAGGAAAAAAAAAATGGGAAAAAAAATAAATAGATAAATAAATAATTATTATATGATGTATATTGTATATTATAATGTACCTACCTTGACAGGTTTTGGTGGTGCAGGTGCAGAAGGGGTTTCATTTCGTTGGTTTGCCAACTCCATGGACGGTTGAGATGGTTTTTTGGAGCCACTTGTTATTGGAGAGGTTAATCCCATGCTAGCCTATACCAAATACAAATTATCAAATAATATTTTAATATAATGTTAATATTCAACTATAAATTATATTATTAGTAGCTAACTAAATTATGAGATTGTCAACTCAATGTTACATTGTATATATCATATATTAAGTATAATTGCTAGTTGACAATTTAGTTAAGTTAATTATAATTTATACCTTTGAATTAGATGGTGGTGGTGCTACATGCATTGGTTGAGATGGGAAAATGTTTAGAGTTGGTGGTGGCCTCATTCCTGATGATGATGAGTTCTCTGTTGAAACAAACACATATATACATTAATACAATTCATTTCATTCATTCATCACCATCAATAATATCTTACCAAGTCTTATCTTAATTATGGGAAATGTAAAACTTGGACAAATCACATATATTTAGTTAAAGAAGACAAAGGGTTTTAAAGAAAGTCAAGAGAGAAAGTAAAGGAAAATAAAGCATCATGTTTCAATGCATACCACCTTTTTCTAAGGAGATCATGACACCAAGGTTTGTTACATGTCATGATCTCAAGCAAAAAAAACAAGAAAAAATTAATAAAATCAAAATTGGAGAGATATAGTTAGAGAGAAAATATTTTTTTCTTCTGCAGTTTTTTTTTTTTTCCAAATCTTTTGCTTTATTTTTCTTCTCTGAAAAGATCTAGTCAAAATAAAAGTACTAGTATACGGAAGATAAGATATGAATCTGCTATGACCAAAACAAACCCTTAGACAGAGAATCTTTAAAATTGATATGAAAAATTATGCAAGAAAGTGCATGCCCATCTTACTGAATTTGACCAAAAATTAATACTGAAAACAGAAAGATATTTTATTTTTATTTGTGAATTTCTTTTTCACACAAAGAGAGAGTGCTCACGTCTTTGATCTTGAACACTAGAGGGATCAGCTTGTGCTTGTCCATCCAGATACAAAAAAAATGCTTGATCCAATTCACCTAAATCATAAGCACTTGAATCTTTGTTTCTGAGATCAAACAAAAAAAATACACATTAAAAATGACCTAAGAAAAAAATATCATAATATTAAAATGATAAAATAAAATTGGTTATTTGTTCTCAAAAGAAACTGGCATGTTGGGATCAGTTATTCAACAGCTTTGCAGAAAGTAAACAAGTGTGATTGTGACCAATATTATTATTCTATAAAAAAATAATAAAAAAATAAAATTAAAAAACTCACAAGTAGTTGCTAGGCATAGAGGATGAAGATGAAGATGGCATCATTCCAAAAGAAATTTGATGGTCATGCATATGATGAGGATGATTTTGATTTTGTTGTTGCTGCTGATGATGAAGAAGATTTTGATGGTTTTGTTGTTGTTGAAGAGATTCATGTTGAGATGATGTTGAGTTTTTGGAAGCCATGAGCATAGAATTGTTATTGGTACCTAAAAAACTTGCATCTACTTGGTCTTGTTATTCTGCTTCTTCAAAAGCCAAAGAAAACCCCATTAATAATTAAACTTCTTTCTGTCTTTTGCCCTTAAAACCATTTCATTTGACTACACAAAAAGATAGAGAAAAAAAGCATTATATGAGGAAGAGTCGGTTGTAAACTTATTTGAAATAGGGTATAGAAGAGAGTGATATTAAAGAGAGAAAATGGAATTGAATGCTATGAAACTAAACAACAAAACTTTTTTTTCTTTTATATCTATGTATATATATTTCTCTCTCTCCCCTTTGGTTTTCTCTCTCATCGTTTTGACTATTACAAAATATTAAAATATTTTTGATAAAGCGGTTCTCCCAGGATATCCTCCCTCTACAAGTTTCTCTCTCCATATATATATATATATATATATATATATATATATATATATATATATATATATAGTTTTGTTAGACGTCACCCATGAACGTGTCTGTTAGCAATTCAGAGTTCAAGGTGTGATTATCAAGTTTTAGTTATAAGTTGTTAATTGTTAAAAGACACATTCATAAAAATTAGTTGGTGTTTTTTAACAAATCTATAAAATAACTAGCTAAAAGACACCTTGATAAAATGTATCTTCTAGCCAAAATAGTATATATAGGGAAAATTGATCCACTTGAGAGGAAGAGAGACTGTCTTTTTGTTTGATTAGAAAAACCACGTCTATGTAAAATGTAAAAACCAGGCATGGCTCCTTTGTGTAGCCCTTTGTTAATGATGTTGTGTGTGGAAATGACTAAAAAGTCTTGTTCCTTTATTTTTGTTGAACTTTTACTATTAACGTTTCCATGCAAACTTACACGTAGTTTCATCACGCGGCTATGTTTTTATGATCATTTTTAACTCAATTTTATTTGTTATATTTTTCACTGTGTGTCTAATATGGATTCTCAAAAATGTTTAATGAAGGACTTTTTTTTATAAGAAATACACATAATCTTATATGAAATTTAAAATATATAGGGTTTGAACCTCTAACCTTGTATATATTATACATTGTCCTTACAAAACTCACGGGGATAAGCATTTTTTGTTTTGTTTCCATATACAATATTAAAAAAAATATATATATATATACAATATTAAATAATATTACAAATTTATCATCGAATATGAAAAATCAATATTAAATACATCTAAAGATAAAAGGCAACTTAGTTATGTTTATATATAAAATAGACACGCTATATTTATATATGAGCAAGTTTTTTTTTTTCTTTTTAAAAAAGCCAAAGTGAAATATTATAAACATCAAGAGTGATTCATCTCGCACAAGGAGTGCAAAGAGAATCCCTCCTTAAAAGAATACAAAATCAAGTATCTGTTGCCAAACAAAGAAACAGCTAAAAAGATGAAATGAAGACTACTCCATAACACCCATACAAATTAAAGGGTGTCGCCACCAGTCATTATAATTGAAAGTGTAACAGTCCGACTTTTCGTTAATTTTATTTTTTTGTGTTTAATATGTGTTTATATATGTTTGTGTGTGATTATATATCCTTGGGCGTATTTTCTTGGGTTTTCGTGTTAGAAGGGTATTTTGGTCTTTTGGTGAGCAAGGGTAATTTAGTAATTCCATATTGTAGATTATTTTTAGTGTTTCAAGTGGGAACCATTTATTTTTATTAAGTTGTTAAGTGGGTTGTGGTAATTAAATTAAGAGCCGGTGTTGACTCGTTATGAGAAATGCTAGCAACATACCTTCTAACACACATTTTTCAACACACTCTCTTTGATTGGTTAAAACTCACATTGGACCCACCAAATTTATATGGGACCCACGTAATTTGGTGGGACCCATGTGAATTTTAACCAATCAAAGAAAGTGTGTTGAAAAGTGTGTGTTAGAAGGTGTGTTGCTAGCATTCCTCTACTCGTTATTTTACCGTAAAAGAGTAGAAACTTGTAGAATGGATTAATTACAGCTTTGAACGCAGAAAACATTTTGAGAGTTAGGCCCATTAGTGGTGTGTCTATATAACCCATGTCTTAATAGAAAACTAGGGTTAGAGCATTCATTTTCACAGCATTAGAAATAGGTAGAGAGAGAAAAGCTAGAGAAAGAGGAGAAAAGGGTTAGAAGAGAAAAAGCTTGAAGAGAAAGAAGGGATTGAGGATTCTAAGAGCTAAAGTGAGGCTAAGACTAGGAATCTTGGAGATTGAGGTAAGGGGGATAGTATTCAAGCATAATCTTTTTATTTTAATCTCTTTTCTATCCATGTTCAAAATTGCTTAACTGAATAAGTGATTATTTTCAGTTTAGTTGTAGAAATTCGTGCTTAATTTTGATGCCATGTTTAAGTATGTGAATTGAATGATAATTGTGTTGTTGATGTTGAATTTGTATGCTTGGAATGTATATATATGAGTATGTTTGGTGTTTGTGCAAAATTGATGGAGAATGATGTTGTGGTTGTTAAATTGTGGATGATTTCATGATTAAATGTTGTTGTTGTTATGTGATATGTTGTTGATGAATATATGCATTGGGTATTCATAATTATGGATTGGTGATGTGAATTGAGTTGTTGTTGAAAGTTTTAGTGAAACTTTGTTGGATTGATGAATTGTGTTGAAAAGATGTTTTGATTTCATGTTCTATATGGTTTTGATTGCATTTTTATGTGTATAAACGTTTTAATAAACTTTGGAAATGAATTTGGGGTTAAGAGGATCAAATTTGGGGTTTTGGGGTTGAAAATAGTGGATTCCCGTGAGGGGAGACACAAGAGCAGGGTTGATGTTCTGTGCAATTCCCACCATGGCGACAAATGGCGTGTCTGACGAGATTCGCAGAAACAGCAAACCCCGTTTTTGTTGTTTCAGGCACTTGGGGACCAATCCGGGCTTTCTAAAATGTTTCTTTTGACTTGTTTAATCTCTGTTTATACACTGAAACCTACTGGAGCATCTTATGGATTGAATTGGACTTGATTTTGTGAATTGAACTTAACTTTGGAAAAATGTCCAAGAACGCCGATTTTTCCGAAATTTGTTTTTCTCAAGAGAATGAAGTAGGGTTAAGGATGTATACTGATTATGTGATTTCTAAAAATGGTTTCGCTTAATTTTATTGAGAGTTAACTTGCTTTTCTTTGAAAATGAAATTCTTTTGGAAAAGTGGTAAAGTGAGACGAACTTTGTGATTTGTAGGATTTCGTAGTAATTGGCCAGTGAAACGCACATGCACAACTACACTCATATGTGATAATGTGTATACATAGTTGAGGCAATTGAGTTGTTTTCTTAGTTTTGGTTCAATAGTCTTAGTTGTTTCAAAGTTGTGAAATATGAGACGAACTTGGTTGAATATAAACTTTGAGTCTGATTACCTTGAAAATCTTTTATGAATAGTTTGTTATAAATAAATAAAGATGTATGAATGATTGATGGGTGTTGAATATGATGTTTAACATAATGTGGTGTATTTTCTCCTTTACTTGAATTGTGAGAATTATATGAAGTTGTTGAATTACTATGGTGATGTTGTTGGTGTTATATATGTTATGTGCATATATGTTGTTGGTCAATTTTCTTACATGTTATTTGGTGTTGAATCGTTGGTGTAAGCATGTAATGAGTAATGTTGGTGTTGATTGTTGAAGTTGTGTGAACATATGCATTGTTGTCGATTGAGTCTGTTATCGCGATTTTCGGGTGTCAAATCATTGATTAGATTTGAACCTTTCAATCATTGATATCTCTATTTTTTTGGGGGGAAAGGTAAAATCGAGAGAAAACCTTAGAAATTCTGAGCTCGGGGCTGATTTCACTACGGGAAGGTGTTAGGCACCCGTAATGACTATAGTATCCTATAGGAACCGTTTTACTAGTCTTATGTATACGCTTTGCTTTTATCGCTATTTGTAAAAAAGATTGATTTTAAGAATGAGAGAAAGAAAATTTTGAGTGTTGTTTTTATTGGACTTGGAGAGATTTTGAATCTCTTGCCTACATACCCTTTTAAGGGATCAAAATTCCATGTAGTTCTCTTCCAAAACATTTTTTGTGGGTTGGTTCAATTTTAATTTTGAAAATGGTTTTGAAGAAAAAGATGAGAGGCCGTAAAGGCGTGAGATGTGGAAACAAATGAGGTTAGTCCAATTTATTTACAAGAATGGTTAAAGTTGGGAATTAGTGTTCATTTGATTTTTTGCTTAAGAAAATAGAGGGAAAAGGGGTGAAGTTTTGACTTCACTTTATTAAAAAAAAAATCTTTGAGTGATGTGTTAGTTTTTTTTTTGAGAGAGAAAGGATGAGTTTTTTCCTAAGTGTCACGCTTCCTAAACATACATCTAGCGGTAAACATACAACGTGTGTGCGTGTCGGTGCTTGTGTCGGTGTACATCATTATAGTCCATAGTCCTTTACATCGGGTCCTAATTTACATTCTATGGTCTTGCAAGAATTTAAAGGGAAATAAAACTATCCTAAACATTGAGAAATTGAATGGCACCTAAACTTAAAGAATGAGGATGAGTTGGAGCTTTCAATAGGCATGAATCACAAAATGGTTAGTGAAGCAATATGCAATGATAATGAAACGTTAGGCAACAAGAACAACATAATATGGAGGGATGTGAAGAGAAAATGCATGCTAATTAATCATGACTTATGAAACAAGAAATTAAAAGCTAAACTTTGCAAAATTAGGAAACTAGCACCTAAACTTGCAAGATAAAAGCTAACCTATTGACGAGATCGAAAGTATTGCAAAATTATAAACAAAGATCAAACTTAACAAAGATAGAGCATATTGCAAGAATAGTAAACAAAGTCAACTAACACAATTGAACATATCGCAAAAATTGTAAGCAAAATCAATTAACTAATACCATTAAACATATTGCAGAAATTGTAAGCAAAATCAATTAACTAATACCATTAATCCTATTGCAAAAATTGTAAGCAAAATCAATTAACTAATACCATTAATCATATTGCAAAAAGAGTAAGCAAAATCAATCAACTAACACAATTAAATGAATTAGCACAACATCAGGGGTAAACTTATCATAAAATTAAGTGCCAAACATCGACGTCACATGACAAGTTTCGGATCAAATATTGCACGGGAAAATTCACGCGAACACGCACAAAATATACAAATCAAGAAATGAAATTGACACATATTACTTCCACCAGTCCTAATCATGTAAAAATATCACTAAACAGCCAAAAACATATCAAGAACACATAGTAATTTTTTTGGAATTTTTACAAGAAAAAAAGTAGTGCACAGAGGTTCAGATAGCAAGGAAAAACGGTGCAATTAGCAACAAAATTCAAGAAATCACCAAAACTCAAGGCCCAAAGTCACAAAACCCAAACCCCACGGATCTGATGGATCCGGATCAAACTAACACTCTGGGAGCGTTGGATTGATCCAGATCCATCAGGATCTTGATCAAACAGTTGGTAAGAAGAGAAAATGGACCGGGTTTTGGGTCAACCCGACCCAGTATGCGTATAAAAAGGCTGGGAACCCGGTTCCCCTCATTTTCTTGGATCATTTCTCTTTCTTCTTCTCTCTCACCGGCCGCTCTCTCTTCTTCTTCAACCCTAACCCTAATTCGTTTGAATCTACCCAGAAACGGTTCGTACATGGCTTAAACGCTTCGTGCTATCAACCTAAACATGAATCATCTAAGAGAAAGCAAGTTTAACCGTCAAAACGATGTGAATCTTTGAGTTTTGATGCCTTAGGTTTGAACCGTTCCGATCCGTCGTGTTTTTGGCTGAATCTGTTGTAAAATAGCAAGGAATCGCTTCGATTCACACTTGTTGTGGATTCTGAAACGTTTCTTTGATTTTTTTAAATGATTTTGTGTTAAGGTTAGGGTTCTGGATCGAACAGTTTGAGCTTGCTACAGGTTCACATCGTTTTGGATTCTGTAGTGGTTTTTATTGAGATGAGGTGAAGTTTGAGCGTTACCTGTGTTTGTGATTGGAGATTTGAACCGTTTCTTTTGATCCTTGGCTCTGAATCTCTTCTGGTAAACTGGTATTGCTTCTTTTCCTCTTCTCTGATTCGAATCTTGCGAACCTCTTCACCTTTTCTTCTTCTTCTCTTCTGATTCGAATCTTGCGATCGCACTTGCAGCGCGCTACCTCCGGTGGCGTGCTCGTGCTTGAATTGCAGATACTAAGGTTCAATGATGAAGATTCACCATGAATCTCTGAGAACTATATGGAATTGCATCAAATTGGTTCGCATTTCGTTTCTGATTGGTATCTGTGAATCGGATTCAATGGTGAACTCGAAGAATCTGTATGAATTGGTGCTGAAATTGTTCTGGATTAGGCTCGGGTTTTTATGAAGGTTCTTGATGTTTTGTGAATTTGTGGATTTTGATACGTAACTGCCAAGAGAGAGAAAATGAATCCTGTTTGTGTTGATGTGGCGCGTGAACTGTGGATTCTGACACCTAGAGCCTTATATAGGCTGCCATGTAGGCTGAATTGGCCTGCGTGGCATCCTGGGACCAATCTGCAATTTTATGAAAATGTGGGACTGTTTTGCAAATTTGAAAAGTTTAAGGACTGAAATGCAAAAAATAAAAAGTATCTGGACTGGACTGTTTCTTCTTTAAAAGAATTAAAAGGAAATGACCACTTAAGGAAAAAATTGGACTGAATTGCAATTTCTAAAAGTATTTGGACTAAACTGCAAAAAAGTTAAAGTAAAATTGGTAAAAAATGTAAATTTGAAAACAACGTAAAGTGAAACGTTTAAAACGACAAAATGGAATAAAACGAACAAACTAACAAAATGAGGTATTTTAAAATACCTCTCTGCCCAAAATTTGAACAATGTGAAAAGACTAAAATGCCCCTGGGGGCGAAAACGACTCAAACTGACTCAGATGCAGAACTAAGACGATTTTTTACAAAATTTGATCAATGATTCATGCAAACAAATTGAAAATACTCAGGGACAAATTGTAGGGACTAAAATGGGTTCCATTGCGGGAAATGACCAAAATACCCTTTTGTATGATTTTATGCAAGAATTAAAAGACAGAAATAATAATGCATGCGGTTGAAGCACAGTGGTAAATTGCAGAGCAATACACAGTAAATTGAAAAAGTTTTAGGAATAGGAAGGAAATTTAAACGGGTATTTTTAGGTCCAAAATGAGGGTATGACAGAGTCATATGTTCATGCATCATAACATGTTGTTGACGAATACTTGGTATTCAATTATTCGGGTTGATTATTCGGGTTGTTTATGATGTTCAATTGGCATCAGGGGTGATGACCTCGAAGGTGATTTGGTACCACATGCATATAGGTGTCGAGTCTAGGCGCATTGCATGAAGTTGGATATAAGTCGTAATTGTTTATGTGTTTGGTGTGAATTACGTATTTGGTGTTGTTGTGTGCTTGGTGATTATTTTGTGAACAATGAATCATATACTTGTTGAAAATTGTTGGTGACAATTTGGTGAATATTTGAAGATGTACATATGTTGGTGTTTATGAACCATGAAATATTATGATGATTGATTATTCCTGTTTATACATTTTGATTATGATTGATGTGAAGCTAACCCTCAGTGATTCCTGTTTATACATTTTGATTATGATTGTTGGAATTTTTATGCATGTCAATTGTGAATTATTTGAAGATGTGACGTCTATTTCTTGAATATTTATTATATTCGCGTGATTTATCGCTTTAATAGAAGTAGGGCGTTACAGAAAGCGGAAGTTAGCCTATTAACCTAAACCCAAGAAAAAGAAACAAACTTTATATTATCTAATAATTGAGCCACCTCCTGAGCTTTGCTTTTGAAGATTCTGTTGTTTCTTTCCTTCCAAACTATCCAAACGCAAGCATGCCAAATAACTTTGAAGAAGGAATGTGTAACTCTCGGTAACCCCGTCATGTGACCAAACTGATGAAAGTGATCACGAATAGAGTTTGGTGAAATAAAAGAGAACCTGAGCCACTGGTAAACCCGATGCCAAACATTGCCAAAGATGTCGCAGCTGAAGAATAGATGGTTTGTCGTCTTCGGGCAGCCGCAGTCACCTATGCAATATATGTCGTTAAGATGAAGAGCTCCCCTACAGATAAGATTGTATTTGGTAGGTAGTCTGTTGCGAAGAAGCCGCCACACAAATATTGAAACCTTTACTAGAACCTGCTTATTCGGTCTCAATTTAAATTATTTCTTATACTTAAGATTGGAAAGAGTATTAACAAACCCCGTTTTGTGAAGAAAAAAAAACTCATGATTTATATGAAGTATCTCATTTAATAAAAAAAATTGTCAAGCCGCTCCTCAAACTCTAATTTTCGGCCACCGCATTCTCCTTAACAAACCTTTTTTTTCTTGGAACAGTTCAAAGAAAATTTGACTCAAAATCACCTCTCTAAATCATTTTGTTTATTTATCTTTTAGTTAAATAATTTATATTCACATCAATTTGATTTTCCTTTCGTATCTTTGTTTGTTGTCTTAGTGTAGCGTTGTTTGTTTTAATTTCTCATCTTAGTACAACGTTTTTTATTTTCCTTTTTGGTGCAGTGTTCAATCGATTCAGGTCGAAAGATTAATTCAATTCAATGCAAATTCAATCAATGATTTGGACGTCGTCAATTTTTTAAATTTGTAGACGTGAGTATTTCAGACACTTTGATATCGTCATATTTGTAGACTTATACATTTTTCCATTATAATATGGTATTAATATGAATGTTGTGAGTTTGTTCTCAAATTCATTCTTTTCATTTTTATCGACTTTGAATTAGTGTTCTAACGATGTACTATATCAATCTTTGTTGCCTCGTGGTTATATCCCATTGAGGATGCATTGGTTGTAACTTAGTTTATCATTTTGTTGTTTTCCCTATCTAATTATTTTCTCCTTGTTACCTGTTTTGACCTACTATCCCTGCTCCCTCTATTGATCAAGCTTTTATCATTATGCAACTCTCCAATAAATCTCCTCATGTCGACGCTGCCATGAACAACAATGAAATCCAACCTTTCCATAGCATCATCAACCCTCACAACACAATGTCCAACATGGATAAACCGTCAACTAGTGCAGGACCTTATTTATCCCTATTCAATAATTTTTTAATCACTTCTAAGATTATTGTCGCGTCATTTTTCGGAGACCAAGGCTATTTGATTAGCTTTTGACTCACTAAATTATTTCACGACTTTTGAAAAAAAGATTTGAATTAGAAGGGGTCCGGGGGTTGGTTACATAAGGGGAAGGTGTTAACACCCCTTATGTTCGTAGTATTCTACGAGAACCTTTCGACTTTATTTCTTTTTTCGTGCTATAAACTTACTTAATTTTATTTAAAAGAAGGAATTTGAGAATAGTGATTAAAAGAAAAGAAAGAAGTCTATTATCGACATTTTTTATAGATTCGAAAGGACTAGGTCCTTTGCCTACGTACCCGTGAGGGATCAGAACCTCGTAGTTCGGGGTAAAAATTACCGTTTGATTGGTTTTGTGTTTTTTATTAGTTTTGAAAAAGGTTTTAAAATAAAAAGCCAAGTGGCAAATAAGAATTGGTTTGTATTTTTTATATTGAAAGAAAAATGACTCGAAATATGATTAAGTTGATTTAGAATTTTGATTAAGGAAATAAATTGAAAATGGGATCACTTGGTTTTTGAACCAAGGTTTATTATGAAAATATTTTTTGTGAATTTTTTGGTTATTTGAATGTTTTTGTTATTTTTGATTAATGAATGAAAATTAAACTAACGGGGCAATAAAAATAAAAGCACGTGGATTTTTGTAGTGACGTTGGATCACCACATAATCCCTAACCTATTTTTTTGTATTTTTGGATATATATAAAGCGGTAAAGAAATAAAAGGACACACACGCACGCTTTTCTCATTTATATTTACATTGGACCTAAATACATTCTAATTGCTGGAAAATAAATAACAATAATTAAAATGCTAAATAGAAATAAAATAAAATACAAAAATGCTAAAAAGAAATAAAATGCAAGAAAATAAAAGAAAGGGACAACCGAAGGGAAAAGAATTACTGAAGGGACAAAATTCCGAAGGGACTTATTCCGAAGGGACTTTTCCGAAGCGACTTATTCTGAAGGGACAGAAAAAAAAGAGGGAGAAGAAAAGAATAGCTCGTCAACACAAGCTAAATAGGGAGAAGAGAGAAAAGTTCTTTGACAACTCAAGAGAACTTTTTGTCCCTCAAATGTTCAACAAAGGCTCCTATTTATAATGAAATTTTGAATGAGGATAGTTGAAAACTTTCAGCAAAAAACGATCGTGCCAAAATAATTAGCATAAAAGACCAATTATCATATATTATTTAGTAGGTCATGGAAATCAAATTGCTAAAAGCAATATAATCCATTACACTAAATATCTATATTATAATTGATGTTATACATAAGAAACCAATGAAACATTGTGTCTATCATGCAAAAAATATGTTGAAGTATATATTTTTACGAGCCAAAAAATAATTATGCAATTTTCATGATAAATTATGGCTTTTCATGAAATGGAATCTTAGGTCAAAAATTGGGGTATGACAGATGCCCCTATTTAAGTTTCTTCGTCTGGAGACTTGAAGATGAAATCTTTGATTCGACTGATCGAAGAGACTTAAATACAAAGTACACCATTTTTGACCTAAGATGTTATGAATGCTTGTGATGCAATTATGAATGCAGGACGAAAAATACGATTTGACTTGGACAAGAGACAACAACAGGATTCCCAGATTCGTTGAAGAAAGGGATGTAACACCCACTTTCGTTTTATTATTTATTTAAATCGAGTTTAGGCGATTATATTATATTTATATAATATAAGTGTGATTTTGGTATGTTTTGATGATTTAGTTGATTTTTGTGATAAGTTATGGATTTTGTGGATTTGATAAGATTAAGAGACTTATTTTATTGTTAAATAAAATAAGATTTGAAAATAAAATAAAATATTTAGTTGTGGGTTAGTTTTGGATTTTAGAGAGTTATGTGGGAGAAAGAGTAAATAAGATTTGTTGTGAGTATAAATAAGGAAGTTAGGTTTAGAAAGTGTCAGTACGCGTATCAGACTTTTGGGAAAAAGGGAACTCACACGTGAAAGAGAGAAGAGGAAGGGAGAGTGCTGCGATTTTCTTCAGACCAGGTAAGGGTGAGACTAATAACTCAGTAATGTTAATTAGCATGATTCTGATGATTAATTAGCAAGAATTAGGATTGAATTGGAAAAGTGAAAACTAGGTCAAATCCCTAGAATTGATGAATTGAACGGTAGGAATTGGTTTATTTGATGTAGGAATGGGTTACAGAACCTAGAATATGTTTAATGTTGTTATTTCAGTCGTATTTGGGGCTTAACATGATGAAAAATAGGATTTGGGGTGGAAAAGTTCGTAATCCCGTAGTCTGTTCTGACGTCGTTTCGCCAGGCGGAGTCGTAGCTCGCCATGGCGAACATACCTTCATCGCCCGCCAGGCGAGATTTAGCTCGCCATGGCGACGGACCTGAAACATTCCGCCAGGCGAGATTTAGCTCGCCATGGCGACGCACCTATAACGTTTCGCCAGGCAAGAAATCCCTCCGCCATGGCGAGAGAGACCTGTAATCTCTCGCCACGCCAGCAATTGAGCTCGCCATGGCGAGATGTGCTGTGACAGAATGTCACGTTTTCTATGTTAATGCAATCTGTTTCACACAAGACTTTGAGAGAGGATCCCTAAGTGTTAGAGAGACCCAATGGTAATATTGAGAGCAATCTGTAGAGCTGTTTGAGATAGGACAATGTTAATTGAGCATTAGTTTAAGTATTACGCATTATGTAAGTTATGAATAAAGTTTATGATCCCATTGTTTGTAATTGGTATAATAATATCATTCTGATTTGAGATGTGATTATGCTGCTGTTGTTATTAAACTAAGTGCATGATGTCTATATATATGATGAATAAGATGTTGTTTAGCTCCAAATTCTTGGATGCATAATGATAAGATGATTAAGGTGTTTTGTTGATTAGAGTCCATGCATTAGCATTCATTGAGCTTAGTCCTCACCATGATAGGAGCTTTATCCTCCGCACGATTAATAGGAGCTTTGTCCTCCGCACGTTTTAAAGTATATTAATACTTATGATGAAGTTTGGTACCACATGCATATAAGGAGTCTAAGAGCATTGTTGCATTGTCATGTCTAAGATGCTATGTTATTGATGATGATTGAATATGTGATTACGTGATAACTGTTTATCATTTAAGTGAAGTTGATTAAGAATGTTATGATGTTAATTATGATTTGAATTATATTGATTAATATTATTTTGTTATGAAATCTCACCCCTTCTGTTGGAATTGCCGCCTTGTGGGCAAGTGCAGGTGATCGTGCTTAGTGTGTTGTTGCTTTCCGTGAATGGCCTTGCCTCACTGTGTCGTCTAGGTCGCTCTGATACGTAACGGGATGGGGTTATCTCCTATGCATGCTTCATTCTTTTACGTGAACCTTTATGTTATTTTTCCATAATGAAACTAATTCTTTGCGATTTGATTGGGGCCTGCGTGCCAAAACGTTTTACGGTTTATGAAATAATTTCCGCTGCAATGTTTTGAAGTTATCTGGTTAAATTATTATTTAACTATTTTCGGATTATGTTATATGTGATATCCCAATGTTTGATGTGTACTCTGATAAATGTTCTAAGAATTTTTTATGTTGGGAAAACGGGGTGTTACAAGGGATCCGACTCTGTTGGGGTAAATACAGTTTCACTGGGGGAAATGATCGTGTACTAGGTATTGGTTTGGAACGTGGAGACACCTCTTGATCAGACATACTGGGGATGACACTTGAGAGAATGACAGGTAAACACAGGTTTTCCGTTGTGTGGGACTAACCACTCGAAAAATGATAAAAAGGTAAACTCAAGTTGTCCATTGTTTAGGACTAACCACTTGAAACAAAGACAAAAGGTAAACTCAAGCTGTCCATTGTTTAGGACTTGCCACTTGAAGGAAAGACGAAAAAAACAAACTCAAGCTGTCCGTTATGTAGGATTGACCACTTGAAAGAAACACGAAAAATAAACTCAAGTTGTCCGTTAGTTAGAACTTACCACTTGGAAGAAAGACAAAAAGAAATCTCAAGCTGTCCGTTATGTAGGACTTACCACTTGGAAGAAAGACAAAAATAAAGCTCAAGTTGTTCGTTATGTAAGACTTACCACTTGGAAGAAAGGCAAAAATAAACCTCAAGTTGTCCGTTATGTAGGACTTACCACTTGGAAGAAAGACAAAAATAAACCTCAAGCTGTCCGTTTATGTAGGACTTACCACTTGGAAGAAAGACAAAAATAAACCTCAAGCTGTCCGTTATGTAGGACTTACCACTTGGAAGAATTGATGGCTGAATTGATGAGATATGACCAAACAAGACTCTGGGCGACGGATGTAATCATGTGTGAATTGATATTGTGTGTGTATGTGTGCGTTGTGTACGCTTGAATGTGTGAATATATGAAAGTATTAATACGTGGATGCATGAATGTATGAATGTGACTTGAACGACCATATAAACTGCATATGACAGGCGACTCGATGGGACAAGACAGGACATGTAAGGTTGGAGGCGGACTGACAGCACAGTAGAGACACTCGGCAAACTTCCTTGGAGTCGATATTATCACTGGAGAGAAATCAAATCATTGTTGGGGTAGAGCCTGATATGAAGTAACAGATGATGAAGTAAGCACTCCTTGGAGAAACCGCTCAATTATCAAAATCCTGGCAGAAGTCGCCAATTGCAAACCAAACCATAGTGCTTTCTCATGAGCACGCTTCAATAGTCATGTTTTTTTTTTATATATATAATCCCTAACTTTTGCCTGGACCGCCCATTCGGGTTTTCAGTCCATCGGGATGCTCATTGTTGTCTAAGCCACCTTTTCAAGTTTTCGACTTAGAGAGCTTTTCTTTTTTATATTTTTTTTAAGCAATTACTATGTTCATCCTGCAGAGGATGACTGTTCTCGAGGCGCATGTTTGACGTATGCTTCACCTACTCAAGAGTTCAAAGAAAATGTGTTTTTGTTGTTTAATGTTTTTCAAAAGTCATGAAGAATTTAGAAAAAAATTTGAAATGATTTTGCTTTAAGAATTAACATCAAAAATAGAAGAAATTATGCAAGTAAAATAAATGAGAATTCCAAGTAAAAGGCACAGGCTCAAATTAATTTGAAAGAGTGGTGACCCACCAAGGGCGTGGCTCCATAGATCTTTGAAAAAGTTTGGAAAATGGTAATTATATGGAAAAGGTACATTGAACACAATAACCGTTATTCTCCCTAACAACTTTTGTATTCCGCTGTTCCCAATATTTGATCTGCAGATGCTTCGAATCGGAGGTCTTTTGATAGCTGAGGTGCCCTAAGTAAATCATGTCCGACCTGATGCAGTTTCTTTGTCACAACCCTTAACTTTTGCATAGATCGCCCTTGCGGGTTTCCAACCTATCAGGGTAATCATTTTCATCATTTTTTTTTATATTTCTCTAATTTTTGCCTGGACCGCCCTTTTGGGTTTTCAGTCCACCGAGATGCTCATTTTTGCGTAAGCTGCCTTTTCAGGTTTGCGACCTATCGAGCTGTTTTTTCTTTTGATTTTTTTTATTTCATTGATTGATTTTTTATTTTATATTTTGACAAAGTATTTCTTGACTGCATTGGTATTCATAAGACGTGTGAGTTTGTCACCATCTTTTGTGATTAGGCATCTCTTTGCCCCTGAAATCTGGTTGACAGATAGTGCCTTTTTGAGCACCAGGTCTCTTTGAAACTCACAGGGACGAACTTCTTGTTGAAAGCTTGTTTCATCCTTTTGATATAACTAACTCTTCATTGTAAGGATTTTAAACTCCATGTTGTATACTAAGGGAAGGAGGGGGTTGCCCCTGTTGAAGTGTGCACTTGAAGTATGATACTCGTGCAAAGCAGACAATAGCGTCTCGTGCCAGTCTTTGTAAGTGAATGCCCTTTTCAGGACAATTATTTTGACACTTGTATTTGCAGCTTTGATGGCCGAGATGCCCCAGTAGGCAAGTAATCTTATCAGGAAACCCTTCTTCCTCTTCTTCAGTTTCGGACACAGGGAACTCAAAGCTGGGAGAAAGTACATGGTTAAAGTATACAACGGGTTTATTAATGCATGATTTATTGTTGATTTTGACAAGTAAATTAAATATTATGATTATGCAGACATTAAAAAAATGAAAATTATTTTTGGTTTTTTGTATTACCATATTTCCAGTAAAAGCACAAAATAAAATAAGACAAAGTCGGGACCACGACGACCTTTTTATTAATGATGCAAATTCATAAAGCAAAAAAAACCCTAAACAAATTCACTTCCGTTACAGGTGGGACGAAAGGATTTTTTTTCGAAAAACAAGAAAACAACAAACAAACATATTATTTAAACAAGAGAGTAGTAGAAGGAACATCAACAGCGACCCAAGTGCAGCTAACATTCAATATGTTGACATTAAGTACCATGATTCGGTAGTCTTGCACCATGTTGATAGATTACGCCCAACGATTAGCTTGTAGAATTGGAGTCGAATCCTCGAAAGATAAAAGGTTGGCTCGGATCAACTTCTGAACTATTTTCTTCAAAGCAAAACAGTGCTCAATATCGTGACCTGGTGCTCCTTGATGGAAGGCACAAGAGAGGTCATCCCTATAACCTGCTGGCAACCTTGTCGGCACCGGAAGAGGTGCCTTGGTGTAGACCAATTGCTCTTTAAGCAAAGTCGGGAGTAACTCTGCATACTTTATAGGAATCAGATCAATCTGTATCCTTGGAGCACGGTTCTGTGGATTGGATTGCTGAGGAGCCTGTTGTCAAGGTTGTTGTTGATATTGTTGAAACTTGGGTTGATAACCCAGATTTTGAACAGCATTGGCGTCGGGCATAACAACGGCAACAGGGTGATAAGTCTGATATTGTTGTTGAGGCCAACCTTTCATCATACTCACTTCCTGGCCTTTCTCCTCGGAACTGTCAGTTGAAATACTTTCTTTGGCCAAACGTCCTTCACGAACTCCTTCATCCAGACGCATACCCATTGTCATCATGTCTGCAAAGTTGCTGGGTGTCCTTGCAACCATATTCTCCTAATAAAACTGATCTAGAGTCTTCAGGAAAATCTTGGTCAACTCTTTCTCTTCTAGAGGTGGACGGATTTGTGCGGCGAGCTCTCTCCACCGTTGGGCATATGCTTTGAAGGATTCTTTATCATTTTGGGTCATGGCCTGCAGTTCTTCTCTATCTGGAGCCATATCCTCATTGTAATTGTATTGGTTGATGAAGGCCTCGCTCAAGTCAACGAAAGTTCTGATAATAGCACTGTCTAGACCCATGTACCATTTTGAAGCGGCACCAGTTAAACTATCTTGAAAGTAGTGGATGAGAAGTTTATCATTGTTGGCTTCTGCAGACATCTTGCTTGCATACATTACCAGATGTTCCTTAGGGCAAGTGTTTCCTTTGTATTTCTCGAAATCGGGGACCTTGAACTTAGGCGGTATCACAACATTGGGCACTAAGCAAAGATCATGAGCATTCTTGCCAAATAGTCTTTTACCATGGAGAGCTTTGACTTCCCGTTGCATTCCTTCAAACTTCTCTTCTAGGTCATCTATGCGATCATCCGCTTTTACTCTTTCCATATGAAAGACGGGTCTATGGTCTTGTTGGACAGTATGAACCACTGGAGCTGTGAAAGGCATTGTATCTTGAGGGAATTTTGTACCAGGCGGAGGAACAGGGACCGCATATTGGGTAGTAGGCAATGGAACCTCAGAGACATGGGAGTGGAGTACTTCACCAACACTAAAGGGCGTGCTCCAGAGATAACCTTCAACCATAGTACATTGTGGAGTACTGGCATACACTGTTGAAATGGGTATAGAAGATGTATTTGGCTGAGCTAGCGAAGTACTGGTAGGCAGAGGGACCGACGGCTAAGTCTGAGCGGCCAACAAAGTAGTTACCATGGCAGTTAGTCTTTCCAACTCTCCCTTGAGTGTAGTTACCTCTTCACGGAGTCTCTGGTTTTCCTGTTCAATCAAATCCATTATCTTTTTTGATTTGTTCGAGTGTTGTAGATGTGAGTTGACTGATGGATTGACCTTTTGTAGAAAATGCACACTGTGAGACTCGGACTATAAATTATGGATGCGAAATGATGCATGATATGTTTATGCAAAAAAGGATAATATTTTTTTTGAAGGACTTGTCAATGTGAATCGTAAACATTGTAGAGGAACATGGTTTTATTTGAAAATTGGAAAGATATTGCAATCGGTTCTCTTTTCAAAGGTAAGAACGAAAAAGGTTCTTAACAAAAGCTAAAGCTTAGTTAAGATTTTTTGAAGTTAGGTTTCTTGGTGTTCATTCTTAGAAGGTTCGTTCCTTTGATGTTTACAAAAACTTGTCGAAGTCCTTCGATGTTTGATGAGAAAAAATATTTATGAATGGATGCATGTATGCATGATTATGCTAAGGAATGGAGAAAACATGGTGTGGTTGAGTCCATAATGTTGGAATCAAGGGTAAATACGCCATTTGGTAAGGACTATGGTTTCAAATTGCAATTGTAACAAGGGTTCTACCAAGTTCCCAAAGTTATAGGGTGACGGGAGTACTCCCATTCCAATTAATATATGTCGGAAAGTCTCGTTTGGGTTTAGTATCGCGTATCAACCAATTCAAGAGTACTCTCGATTAGCCACCGCACTACGTCCCTAAAAGGCCAAGATGGGTTAAGGGTAACTAAAGGTTCTCAACTTCGACGGTCATTTGAAAATAACATGCCAAACATGAGTACTTATGTTGACAAAGTATTCTTCCAAGATCCCTCCATTGAGTGGGATTATCACATGTGCCAAAACCGAAGAGTACTCTTGGCCTGGGACTATGATTATACCACCATCCTATCTTATATTTCTCTCAAGTCCAGGTGTAGGACTTATCTCACCACTCACGTTTAAGAAAGAAGAAAGAAGAAGGGAGAAAAATATATACACGTATTTCCATCTTTTTTTGTTTTGTTTTTGTTTTAAGCAAGTTATAGCACAAAAGTTCAAACAAAGTCAAATTAGGCTTAACCGTCGAATAGTCCCTAGTGAAGTCGCCATTTCTGTCGCGTCATTTTTCGGAGATCAAGGCTATTTGATTAGCTTTTGACTCACTAAATTATTTCACAACTTTTGAAAAAAAGATTTGAATTAGAAGGGGTCCGAGGGTTGGTTACATAAGGGGAAGGTGTTAGCACCCCTTATGTTCGTAGTATTCTACGAGAACCTTTCGACTTTATTTCTTTTTTCGTGCTATAAACTTACTTAATTTTATTTAAAAGAAGGAATTTGAGAATAGTGATTAAAAGAAAAGAAAGAAGCCTATTATCTACACTTTTTAAAGATTCGTTAGGACTATGTCCTTTGCCTACGTACCCGTGAGGGATCAGAACCTCGTAGTTCGGGGTAAAAATTACCGTTTGATTGGTTTTGTGTTTTTTATTAGTTTTGAAAAAGGTTTTAAAATAAAAAGCCAAGTGGCAAATAAGAATTGGTTTGTATTTTTTATATTGAAAGAAAAATGACTCGAAATATGATTAAGTTGATTTAGAATTTTGATTAAGGAAATAAATTGAAAATGGTGGTTTTTGAACCAAGGTTTATTATGAAAATATTTTTTGTGAATTTTTTGGTTATTTGAATGTTTTTGTTATTTTTGATTAATGAATGAAAATTAAACTAACGGGGCAATAAAAATAAAAGCGCGTGGATTTTTGTAGTGACGTTGGATCACCACATAATCCCTAACCTATTTTTTTGTATTTTTGGATATATATATATATAAAGCGGTAAAGAAATAAAAGGACACACACGCACACTTTTCTCATTTATATTTACATTGGACCTAAATACATTCTAATTGCTGGAAAATAAATAACAATAATTAAAATACTAAATAGAAATAAAATAAAATACAAAAATGCTAAAAAGAAATAAAATGCAAGAAAATAAAAGAAAGAGACAACTGAAGGGACAAGAATTACCGAAGGGACAAAATTCCGAAGGGACAGAAATAAAAGAGGGAGAAGAATAGAATAGTTCGTCAACACAAGCTAAATAGGGAGAAGAGAGAAAAGTTCTTTGACAACTCAAGAGAACTTTTTGTCCCTCAAATGTTCAACAAAGGCTCCTATTTATAATGAAATTTTGAATGAGGATAGTTGAAAACTTTCAGCAAAAAAAAACATAATTTAAAAGCAATTGAAGATGATGTTTAAAGCCCATAAAAAAATTCAAATATTTGAAGAAGGTCAATATCGTTTGAGAAGCAAAGGCTGAGAACTTGCCATATTGATATGAGAACCATTTAAGGCTATTATAGCGAAAATAATGTAGTTGATCAATTCCAAATAAAGAAAACGATCGTGCCAAAATAATTTGCATAAAAAGACCAATTATCATATATTATTTAGTAGGTCATGGAAATCAAATTGCTAAATGCAATATAATCCATTACACTAAATATCTATATTATAATTGATGTTATACATAAGAAACCAATGAAATATTGTGTCTATCATGCAAAAAATATGTTGAAGTATATATTTTTACGAGCCAAAAAATAATTATGCAATTTTCATGATAAATTATAGCTTTTCATAAAATGGAATCTTAGATCAAAAATTGGGGCATGACAATCATGATTTATAAGAGAGATTCTGCTAACCAGAACAACAACCAAGAGTCAAATGCAAGCACAAAAAAACCAGTATCAAGCTACTAGAAGCTCGACACAAATTCCAAAGTTTTTTACATATTAAAAAAATGTAATAAAGGAAGGAATAAACACTTGTTAAAATAGGCTATGTTGTTAAGAATAGTAATTCAAGTTGTTATATGAATGTAGTTGGTTAGAAAATTGGTTATGAATTTGTTTTGGAAGCTAGTTAAGCCATCATTTGTATTTGTATTAGAGACATTCCAAAATAAGTAGTTAAGCCATCATTTGTATTTGTATTAGAGACATTCCAAAATAATATAAAATTTATAATTTCTCCTAATATTCTCTCTAATCTCTTCTCTCCTGTCTTCTCTATTTTCTCTCAAATTCACAATACAAAACCTTTGCTCCAACAATTGGTATCACAACACTGGTTTTGATCCTTGAACCTTGCAATCATGGTGAATGCGTTCAACAATCTTCCAAGAGCTTTACTTGCTCTTTATGGGAAGAATTATGATCAGTGGTACAAAAAGGTAAAAGTTCTATTTAGTTTTCAAGATGTACTGGAGATTGTTGATTTTGGCGTTAAAGCACTCATTGTTGTCAAAATCCCGACTTTAAAATTTAGGGTTTTGCGACTTTCTTCACCTTCAACGACTCAAATCCATAGTAAAATCTCAAAATAAGCAAAATCCATCAATTTTGATTGTGATTTTACGATTTTTTATAAACTAAGTCATTTATGACTATATACCATTTATAACATATATTTAGTATTATTTTTTTGGGTAAAATCCATCGATTTTGATTGCGATTTTACGATTTCTTATATCGATTCTACAAAAGTAGTTGAGTAAAATCCTTTGATTTTGGTTGCGATTTTACGATTGTCAATTTTGCTATTCTCTTTTAACCTGAAGCAAAATCCCGATTTTGACAACCTTGGAAACACTTGCAACAAATGCAACTCAATCACAAAGAGAAGAACCTAAAGAAAAGAAGAAAAAAGATTACAAAACATTGTTCTTGATTTACCAATGTTTGGATCGTTCAATCTTTGAACGAGTCTCAAATGCAGTAATAGCAAAATCAGCATGGGACAATCTCAGTAGTGCATTCTCATGCACATATAAACTCGATAAGGTGAGGTTGAAGACACTAGGCAGACATTATGAGAATCTACAGATGCAAAAGAAAGCATTGCATAATTATTCATAAAGGTGGAGAAACATTAGTAGATCAAATCATAGTGGGAAAGATTTAGAGAAGCCTCACTCCAAGATTTGATCAAATGGCCATCACTATAGAACTGATGGATCAATCAAACATGAAGGTTGATGAGTTGCAAGGTAT
This sequence comes from Medicago lupulina, assembly GCA_958299785.1. NCBI lineage: Eukaryota > Viridiplantae > Streptophyta > Magnoliopsida > Fabales > Fabaceae > Medicago > Medicago lupulina. The sequence goes on along the minus strand of OY283141.1, from coordinate 31,439,741 downwards.
ATTAGAAGCACATGAATAAAGGTTGAATGAGAGAACTACAAAATCTTAGAAAACAAGTGAAGTGGCACTCTTATCTCAATCAAGAAATGAAGGAAAGAAGAACAAGAGAGCAAAAGGAAAATGGGAAGGAGATTATAGCAAGAAACATCAGTTTAAATATGGTTAGAAGTTTCATTTTTAGAAATCTTCATCAAAACAAATAGCAAAGAGTATCAGTTTAAGGGGTGGCTCAAATGTAGGAAGAGGAAGAGGAAAGGAAGACAAATGTAACATTAAGTGTTCTAATTGTCAGAAATTGGGTCACTTTACTAGTGAGTGCTACTTCAATAACAAGAAATATTCTCATTAAGATGAAGCAAAGTTTGTCCTGGAAGAGGATGAAGATGTAATGATGTTAATGGTCACATAAAATGAAGATGATTCAAGGGAGAATCATTGGTATCTTTATATAGGATGTTCAATACACATGGCATGCTAGAAATATTGGTTCATCAATTTATATGGATCAAAGAAAAGTATTGTGAAGTTTGCTAAAGATAGTAGACTTGCTTCGCAAGGCATTGGAAAGGCAATGATCAAATGAATAGATGGCAAGCATTATATAATCACATATGTGTTATATGTACCATGTATGGAAAGTAATTTTCTTAGTCTTGGTCAACTACTAGAAAAAGGATATATAACGATGATGGAGGATGAGATTCTTAAGATAATGGATAACAATCAAATATGATAATTATGGCCCCACTACCTAAGAACACAATCTTCAAAATTGAAGTTCATGACGTATATCAATAATAATAATTAGAATAATGTCCCACATCGGATAATATGAAGAAATATGCAAACGATTGGTCATATAAATAAAAGTCTTGTATGTTAGTATTTCTTGTACCAATAGTTAGTGGGTTTTGCTATAGCTAGCATTACTTCAGAATACGTAATTATCAATTACATTATACAATTTCTTTCTTTCTATATTTTTATATGGTATCAGACTGAAACTGTCCAGCCCCCTCTCCCTCTAAATAAGGACGTCGTTCCTAACCCCAGCTGCCACCCTCGCCGCCATGGCCATCGACAGCTATCCCTCAGTCACCAACACCTATGAACCATCCAAACCACTTGGCTGCATCACCCTTGGCAGTGTAACCAAACTTCTTCCCACCAATTACCCTAATTAGCAATTCCAAGTTGAAGCTTCCCTTGATGGCTATGATCTCCTAAAATACCCAGATGGATCGTTACTGACGCTGTCCAAAACGATCACCACCATTGCCGAGACTCAAGTGACAACAGAAAATCCTGCCTATCAAACATGGTGACGACAGGATCGCCTCATCTATGGCGCCCTCCTCACGACCCTCTCAAATGAGGCCCCCTCCCTGGTGTCCCAAACAAAGACCTCACACGGTCTTTGGACCCTCCTCAAGAACACCTATGCCAAGGCTTCTCGAAGCCATCTCAAGCAACTAAAGGAGCGCCTCCAGACAACATCCAAAGGTACTCAATCCATCACCACCTATCTGCACTTCTTGAAGCAAACAAGCGATCTCCTTGCCTCGCTTGGATCACCTGTATCCACTAAAGACATGACTGATTATATCCTACGCGGCCTCGACGATAGCTATCGTGCTGTCATTGACGGAGTGAATGCAGGGGATAACTCAATTACCTTTACCGACCTTCTTGAGAAGCTTCTTACCCAAGAACTCTCAATCGTCGTTGTTCAGCAACAAACCCCTGCCCTACTCACTGCCTTGAATGCTCAGGCAAGACCCAACAACAAACCGCACCCTGTCCAACTCCCTACACAATCAAATCAACGCCCTGGAAATCGCAACCCCTTCCTCGGAAAATGTCAGTGGTGTAATGTCAATGAACATGTTATATCACAGTGTCGCACCTTCAGACAGCAACAGCCTGGTATCCCTCCACCTCCTCGTGACTCGCCTCAGGTCAACACTACAACTGCTGGTCCCCCACAAACTAATTTTTAGGTTGATAGTGCAGCAACACATCACATAACAAATGACCTTGCAAATATGGAAATTCGTCATCCCTACACAGGTCCTGACTCCCTGTTCGTGGGCAACGGTTCAGGTTTAAACATCTCTCACTCTGGAACACTTTTAATTAATGATTTATCCTTGTCTAATGTTTTGTGTGTTCCCTCTATGAAACAACAAATTATTTTTGTCTCCCAACTTACCAAACAAACTAACTTTGTTGTTCTTTTTCTGCCACATTCCTTTTATGTGAAGGACTTACAGACTGGCCAAACAACTCATAAAGGCTCATGTGTCGATAGACTTTATCGATGGTCTTCCCCCACACCATTTGTTCACACCGTTCGCAAGGACTTGCCCACATCATGGCACCATAAGCTTGGGCACCCATCATCCTCTATTTTCAAATTTATTTTCCAGCATTTTTCTTTAGGCACAAATAAATTCCAGCAATCTGATTGTAATTTATGCCAAATTAGTAAAACTCATAAACTTCCTTTACATGAATCTACTCTTATATCGTCTTATCCATTAGAAATAATTTTTTCATATGTATGGACTTCGCCCATTTTATCTATTGATGGTCTTCGCTATTATTGCATGTTTGTTGATCACTTCACCCGTTATATTTGGCTCTATCCAATGAAACGTAAATCTAATGTACAAATCATATTTCCCAAATTTAAAACCCTTGTTGAAAACTTCCATAAACAACAAATAAAAATATTGTACACAGATAATGGTGGCGAATACATTGGTCTTCGCCCCTTTCTAAGCAATCATGGTATAAGTCATCACACCACTCCACCTCACACACCTGAACATAATGGAATTTCAAAACGCTGGAATCGTCACATTGTCGAGACCGGTCTCGCCCTTCTCCTTCACTCAGGCATACCCCTCACCTACTTCCCTCACGCCATGACTACTGCAACCTACCTTATAAATCGCTTTTCCACTCCCATTCTTGGGTATCAATCACCCTATTTCAAGTTGCACAACATTCGCCTGGACTATCATAAATTTAAATGTTTTGGACGTTTGTGTTTTCCATGGATTAAGCCATATGCTAACCATAAACTTGCACCAAAGTCTGCTATGTGTGTTTTTGTATGTTACTCAGCTGATCAACATGCATACTTGTGTCTCAATCCCACAATAGGTAGGATTTACACCTCTCGCGATGTAAAGTTTGTCGAATCGGAATTTCTGTTTAGTTCCCTTGCTACTTAAACATAGGCACTCGCTCCAAATTTGACGCTTGCTTCGTTAAACCAAAACAAGCTTACTTAAATCATTCAACATCCCGCAACTCCAATCACAAATGAGCTCGCCCATATCACTCACCCGTCTGCGCCCTCATCACCAATGCTCAATGACCTCGCTTACACCACTCAACAACAATCGCCCTCCTCACAAACTTCCAGTAAGCTTGCCGAACCCACTCAAACATCTTCGCCCTTTTCACCAAACTCCAATGAGGTCGCCCAAAATATTCAAATATCCTCGCCCGTGTCCCTAACATCTAATGAACTGGCCAACATCACTATATCGCCAACACCTCCACCACCGCCCCCACCCACTACTCGCCCACACAACAACCATTCTACCAACGTCGGTGAGATCATCACCCGTTCTCAAAACAACATTGTTAAACCCATCAAAAAGCTTAGCCTTCATGTTCGCCCCTTGTGTCCCATCGAACTCAGCATTATAATTCAAGCCCTTCGTGAACCTGATTGTTGCTCGGCTATGCAAGCTGAATTTAATGCCTTACACAACAATAACACATGGGATCTTGTTAGCCGGTCCTATGCTCATAATTTGGTTGGGTGTAAATGGGTTTTTCATATCAAATGAAATCTAGATGGCTCCACTGATCGTTACAAGGCACGACTAGCCGCCAAAGGATTTCATCAATGCCCTGGTTTAGACTACATAGAAACATTCAGTCCATTTGTTAAACCGGTGACTATTCGAATTGTCCTTACACTTGCAGTTCATCAAGGATGGTCCCTTCATGAGCTTGATGTCAACAATGTGTTCCTCCAAGGTACACTCAAGATGGAAGTATTCATGTTATAGCCACCTAGATTTGTCGACAAAAACTTTCCTGATCATATTTGTCGCCTCAAAAAGGCACTTTACTGGTTAAAGTAAGCACCTGGTAATTGCTATACCGAGCTTTGGGTATTCCTTTTATCCTTTGGCTTCGTCAACTCCATTGTTGATGCCTCTTTATTCATCCACCTCAAACCAAGAGTTTCACTATACTTATTAGTATATGTTGATGATATCATTGTCATTGGGAGTTCTCTTGCATAGGTCTCCAAACTCATCGCCACACTCGCCGCTCGCTTTTCTTTGAAAGACCTTGTATGTCTTAATTATTCTTGGGGGTCGAAGTGATTCCCTCTACTGCGGGCATATTCCTTTCCCAAAGGAAATATATCACTGATATGCTGCATAAATCAGGCATGGCAGATACGAAACCAACATCCACTTCATTGTCTGCCACAGATAAGTTACTCAAGGATTTCGGCGATCTCCTACCGTCCCCAACAAAGTATCAAACGCTCATTGGAAGCCTCCAATACATGAGCCTTACTCGCCCAGACATTGCCTTCAGCACAAAAAAACTCGCCCAATTCATGCAAAATCTCAGAACGGCGCATTGGACTGCACTCATAAGAGTGCTCATATATTTGGCGGATTCATGTGACAAAGGCGTCTTCATTTCGACGACCGCCCCATTAAATCTCCACGCCTACTCATATGCGGACTGGGAAGACGGAAATGATGATTATATCTCCACCACTGGTTATCTGTTATTTCTTGGCAGCACACCCATCTCTTGGAGCTCACGAAAACAACGTTTTGTTGCTCACTCTTCCACAGAAGCAGAATATAAAGCCTTGGCTGACACGACGAGTGAGCTACAATGGGTTCTTTCCCTATTCACTGAACTTGGCCACACTCCAACAGCCAATCCAGGTCACCTATTGTGGCAACCTCGGTGCTACCCACCTTAGTGCTAATCCTGTATTTCACTCTCGGATGAAACATATAGCCTTAGCCTATCATTTTGTCTGAGAAAATGTTCAAAATGGAAAGTTTCGAGTATCCTTTGTTTCTACCGTTGATCAACTTGTTGATATTCTAACCAAACCCCTGCTTCGTCCTAGGTTCGATTTCTTACTGTCCAAGTTGCATCTCTCTTTCAGACCATACAACTTGCGGGAGGATATCAATAATAATAATTAGAATAATGTCCCACATCGGATAAGATGAAGAAATATGCAAAGGCTTGGTCATATAATTAAAATCCTTGTGTGTTAGTATTTCTTATACCATTAGTTAGTTGGTTTTGCTATAGATAACATTACTTCTACTATTCAGAATCTGTAATTATCAATTATATTATACAATTTCTTTCTTTCAATATTTCTATAACGTAGATGTCTATCAGGTGCAGTTAGCAGAGATGAATAGATAAGGCACTATAAAGTTGGTCGCTTGAATTTGAACGACCTGTATAAATTGAAAAGATGGGGAATGCTATCAGGTTTACCACAAATCTCTATACCTAAATAAATGTTTGAATCATATTGAAACAAGATTTAAATTCCTTAGGGAGAAAGTCAGAAGTTTAGAATTCATATGCCATGACAAAGGCATTGAAGTGGCCTTTCTCAGGCACTTTTTCGATAAACTTTGAGGGTATTCATCGATGTATAAGCTCGTTCGAATCATAATTTTTTATGAACAACCTAAATTTTCTCTGCCAACTAATTCGAAACTGTTGTGGATAAATCCAACTATGTTTGTTGGTTAGTTAGTTAGTTACTAACTAGTTAGTTAGTTTGTTAGTGGCTTGTAGTGCAAGTTACTCAACTTAGCCTATAAGTACTCTTTTGTATTCAGTTGATAGAACTAAGAAGTATCTTGTATCATAATCACAATTCAATACAGTTTATAGTTTTACAATTCACCACAAAAACTCTCTTCATCATATTTATTCTCATAACTAGGGGTGTTCATGTCCAATCCAATCCAAAACGAACCGCAGTAACCGAACCAAAAAACTAAAAACCAAACCAATCCAAAAACCGAAAAACCGAAAACCGAAAAAAACCGCAATTTTAAATGGATTGGATTGGTTTTCGGTTCCCTTAGAATAAACCGATCCAATCCAAACCGAATATTTATACTTGTATACATATTATTATATGACTCTTTTATAAATGTTTCCTTAATTTACAATTATGTAACTATTTTCTAGGCTTGTTCTTTAATAATGTTGACTTCTTTTTTTTCGTTCTTTTAAGAAATATTATTAATTTACGATTATGTAACTATTTTCTTTAACCTATTATTTTATTTGTTTTATGTTACTTTCATTCTCTACTTATTCATCTTTTACGTAACCTTATCTTTTTATGAAATGTCATAAAATAAAATATTTTCGTAAAAGAAAATGTAAAAATATACAACAATAAAAATCGAAAATCAATCCAATCCAAACTGATTTTTTTTGGATCGGATTGGATTGGATTTGATTTTAAAACCAAACCAATTGGATGAACAAATAACAAAACCGAAAAGATTGGATCAGATGGTTTTTCCTCCTAAAACCGAACCAATCCAATCCGCGAACACCCCTACTCATAACAGTTCAGAACTTTCTAAACTCTCTTTCTCTCATCAGTGTGAGTAAGATAGGATCTCGCACCAACAAATTGGTATCACGAGCCTTTAGGTTCTTGTGCATTTGGGTCAAAAATTCAGGGTAGATTTCACATCTGGTTGCAATGATGAAGGGTGGTAATGGAATCCCCAATTCACTTCCAATTCTTGATGCCGAGAACTGGGAAAGGTGTCATAAACAGATGAAATCTTTGTTTGGCCTTCAAGATACTCTCGAGGTGGTTACCAATGGCATCGCAGAGCTTGCAGAAAATGCAATTGAAGCTCAAAGGGTTCTTCACAGAGACTTGAAGAAGAAGGACTGTAAGGCGTCGTTTTGCATTCAATCTGCGGTGGATCATGCGAATTTTGACATAATTGCTCATGTTGAGTCTGCGAAAGAGGCATGGGATATTCTTGTCAAGTATTACGAAGGAGATGAGAAGGTCTATAGCATAAAGTTGCATGCCTTGCGCAGGCAGTGCGAGTTGCTGCAGATGGGAGATTTTGAGAAAATAGCAGCGTATGTGTCCAAGATTCAGAATCTTGTTCATTTGATGAAGAATTGCAGTGAAACTATAACAGATAAGATGGTAATTGAGAAGGCTATGAGAACCTTAGGTCCTTAATTTGATCATGTAATAGTTGCCATTCAAGAATCTGGGAATGTTACTACTATGAAGATTGAAGATCTTGTAGGATCCTTAGAAGCCCATGAATTGAAAGAAGAGGTGTTCAAGAATCAATTCAGGATTTGCAAGCTCAGACATGGAAGAAGAATGGTGGTTCTGAAAAGTCCAAAGGCAAGTTTGATAGTATCAAGAAGAAGAAAGGTTCATGGTCAAACTCACAGAAGCATAAAAATGGTGAGAAACCTGAATTCTCTAATAGAGGAGGAGGGAAATCAAACCAGAAAGATGGTAAGAGATTCCAAGATAGGAAATCTGTGCAATGCTATAACTGTGAGAAATTTGGTCACTTTCCAAGGGATTGCTGGTACAACAAAGGCAAAGGAGTTTCTAAAGATAATGATGATGATGAAGCCAAAATGGCACAAGAGGATTCTGATGGTGAACCTCTGGTTTTGATGGCTACAATTTCAGAAGATTGTTCTGATTCTGAAACCTGGTTCTTAGACACAGGTTGCTCTAATCACATGACTGGTCATAAGGCATGGCTGATCAAATTTGATGATACAAGAAGAAGCAAGACCAGGCTTGCAGATAACAGATCATTGCAAGCCGAAGGAGCGGGAAATATGGTCATCAGAAGAAGCAATGGCAGTTCAACAATCATTGAATATGCATTGTACGTGCCAGGTATGAAGTGCAACTTGTTAAGTGTTGGTCAGCTTATTGAGAAAGGATTTTCACTAACAATGAAGAATGATGTCCTTGAATTGTTTGATGCAAACAATAAGCTAGTTTTGAGATCCCCTTTGTCATAGAACAAAACCTTCAAGACTTTGATTAGTTCCACAGAAGTTCAGTGTCTGCAAACTGTGGTTGAGAACAAGCATAGTTGGTTATGGCATTTAAGGTTTAGCCACTTGAATTTCAGATCTCTTACACAGTTAGTGTCACAAGGAATGGTGACTGGTTTACCAAAGTTTTCAATGCCTAAGAAGTTATGTGAAGGATGCCTAGTAGGGAAGCAACCAAGGAATGCTTTCAAATCCTATTTACCAATGAGATCCTCCTGCATACTAGAGGTAGTTCATTCATATGTTTGTGGACCTTTTGAGGATCATACTATAGGGGAAAATAGATACTTTGTGTCCTTTGTAGATGAGCATAGCAGGAAGCTTTGGGTATATTTGATCAAGCACAAAGATGAAGTGTTTGATGTGTTTAGAAAATTTAAAACACTGGTTGAGAATCAAAGTGAGAAGAAGATTAATATTCTTAGAACAGATGGTGGTGGACAGTATACCTCTAGAATGTTTGAAGAATTATGTGTAAATCATGGGATTGATCATGAAGTTACAGCTCCTTACACTCCTCAACACAATTGTCGCGTCATTTTCCAGATATCAAGGCTATTTGATTAGCTTTTGACTCACTAAATTATTTCACGACTTTTGAAAAAAAGATTTGAATTAGAAGGGGTCTGGGGGGTTGGTTACATAAGGGGAAGGTGTTAGCACCCTTTATGTTTGTAGTACTCTACGAGAACCTTTCGACTTTATTTCTTTTTGTGCTATAAACTTACTTATTTTTTTTATTTTTTATTTTATTTGAAAGAAGGGGTTTGGGAATAGTGATTAAAAAAGAGAAAGAAAACCTAGTTATCTACATTTTTATTGATTCGGAAGGACTAGATCCTTTGCCTACGTACCCGTGAGGGATCAGAACCTCGTAGTTCGGGGTAAAAATTTCTGTTTGATTGGTTTGGTGTTTTTTGTTAGTTTTTGAAACATGTTTTAAAGTAAAAAGCCAAATGGCAAAATGAGATTGGTTTGTATGTTTTATATTGAAGAAAAAGAAACTCAAAGTAAAATTAAAGTTGATTGAATTTGATTTAGAAAGAAATAGGAAAAGGAATCACTCGATTTGTGGATCGAGGTTTATTGTGAAAAATGTTTTTGTGATTTTTGTGATTTGAATGTTTTTGTTGTTTTTTTATTATTATGGACTAAACCTAAAAGAATAATACTAACATAGTAATAAAAATAAAGCGCGAGAACTTCATGGTGACGTTGGATCACCACGAGGTCCTTTAACCTAACCTAAACATACTCACATATATACATAAAGCAGTAAAGAAAATAAAGGCACACACGCACGCACACATGCACCTAAGCTATTACAAAAAACTTATTAATACATTCTAGGGTCTGCGATAGAATAAATAAAGTAAATAATTTACATAAAACCTAATTTACATTCTAGTGATAAAAAAATATGCTTAATAAAATAAAAAATGCAAAGCGAACAAAAATAAATATAAAAGTTAGCAAGGTGAAATGTAACAAAAAATGCATGGAAAAAGGAATAAACATGAATGCAGGGGGTGCAGTAGTATTATGGGGTGTGAAGAAATTAAAAAAAAAAAAAGGTGAAATTGGGCCTTGAACAGTCAGAGGCGCTGCTGGGCCTACTGGGTTGGTCCAGTTTAAGTGAATCGGACCGGTTCAGGGGAGGGTATAAAAACAGGTGAGTACCGGTTTTCTCTCATTCTTACCACTCCTTTCTCTCTCTTCTCTCAAGTTTCTAGAGAGAGAAGCTCTCTCCTCTCTCTACTTCACTTCTTCTTCTACGGCGCCCAACCTAGAAACCGGTGAGGGTTCCGGCGGTGGTTTGTCGGCCGGCGCAACGGCACCACCGTGCCGGAACCCTAATTTTAATTTTTTGTTTTTTTCTTTCTATTCTCTTCTTCTACTCCTTCTTGTTCCTTTTTCTACCCTAAAAGTTTTAAAAGCCAAATAAAACGTCCTAGATCTAAAAAACTAAGAAAAGATTACCTTTGGGTGTTCCGAATGGGTTTCGGCCGGTTGGAGTATGGGCTGGTTTTGCTGGTTTCCAATGCGGTTGTGTTTGTGGTTGAGTTCGTTTTCTGCGACGGCTTGGCTCTGTGCGTTTGCGGTTGTGGCCGATTGGCTTTTGTGCGTTTTCAGTGACTGTGTTGATGATGTTTGGTTTTGGTATCGGGTTGCTTGTATGCAGTTGTTTGGATTCTGGATGTGTTGGTTTTGATTGAATGTGAGATGGTTTTTGGTGTTTGAATTCTTTCTGTATCGCAGCTTTTGATTGGTGAATTTTTGGCCGCTTTTCTTTTTTTTCTTCTCCTGATTCTGCAGGCTTATTTATAGTGTTAGGGTTTTGAGATGAATCTGTTGCTGAGTTTGGGGATGTGTTTGCATAGGTGTTTGCAGATGTGTGTGAACTGGATTTTGGTTTTCGGATGATGCTGAATGAAAGAGGCGCGTGACAGCTTATGGTTTGAACTTGGACCATTTGTTGGACATTATTAATTTGGACAAAAAATAAATAAAAATGAAATAATATAAAAGGGATAAAGACTACAAATTAAAATGAAAAGAAAGAGGATAAGGTAAAAAAACAACGAAGAACAAGGATTAAAAAACAAAAAAAAAATTAAAATTAAACTAAAAACAAGAAAATGTAAATTGAAAATAAAAATAAGAATAAAGAGAGACGGGGCCCACTCGAAACAAAAAAAAACATGAGGTATTTTAAAATACCTCTGCCGAAATTTCGTTCGAAAAGTCGAACATTTTTTAGGACCACCGGACATGTATCAGTGTTGCCTTAGGTCAAAAATTGGGGTATGACAACAATGGTATTGCTGAAACAAGGAATAGAAGCATTTTGGATATGGCCAGATGCATGTTGAAACAAAGGAGCATAACAAACTCGCTTTGGGGAGAAGCAGTCACAACTGTTGCATATGTGCTGAATAGGTGTCCAACCAAAAGATTGAAGAATAAAGTCCCAGAAGAAGTATGGAGTGGTAAGAAACCTTCTATTAATCATCTAAGAGTTTTTTTTTAGTATGTTATAAGCATGTTCCTGATGCTAGAAGGAAGAAATTAGATGATAAGTGTGAAGCAATGGTACTTGTTGGCTATCACAAGATTGGGGCTTATAGGTTGTATAATCCTATCACTGGGAAAATTGTGATCAGCAAAGACATAGTGATTGATGAGAATGAATCATGGAACTGGACATCTAATAGCACAACTAGAGAACCTTTGATGAATTCCTTGGTAGATCAATCAGAAAAACAAGAGGAAGTAGATGAAATTCTGGATGAAAATATATATCAGAATGTTCATAATATAGATGAGAATGTTCTGAATACAGTTGAGAATGTTCTGAACACAGGTGAGAATGTTCAGAATGGCAGACCTACAAGAACAAGAGTAGCTCCAGCCAGACTACAAGATTGTGAAATAATAGCTGATATTGAAGTCACTGAAGATGGAGACTTTATTCACTTTGCATTGCTAGCAGATGCTGAACCAATTAACCACAATGAAGCTTTGAAGAATGAAGCATGGAAATCTGCAACGACAGAGGCACTGATAGCTATTGAAAGGAATAATACATGGAAACTTGTGAAACTTCCAGCAGGCAAGAAAGCAATTTAATTCAAGTGGGTATACAAGCTAAAGCATAACCCTGATGGTTCAATTTCTAAACATAAAGCCATATTAGTGGGTAGAGGATTCCTTCAAAGTGCAGGTATTGACTACTCTGAAGTTTATGCACCAGTTGCAAGGATAGAAACAACGAGGTTAGTAATAGCTCTAGCTTGCAAGAGAAATTGGTCTACATTTCATCTTGATGTAAAATCTGCTTCCTGAATGGTCCTATAGATGAAGTTGTTTTTGTCACTCAACCTCATGGTTTTGTGATAAAAGAGAAGGAAGATATGGTATATAGACTGCACAAAGCTCTTTATGGCCTTAAACATGCACCAAGAGCTTGGAATAAGAAAATTGATTCTTATTTGGTTGAGATAGGCTTACCTAAGTGCAAGTCAGAATATGGTGTGTATGTGCAAGCAGTTGCATCTAACATAACACTCATATGTTTATATGTTGACGACTTGTTAGTCACTTGTAACAACATCAACAATATGAAGAAATTCAAGCAGTTAATGATGAATGAATTTGAAATGACAGATCTGGGAGAATTGTCTTATTTCTTAGGCATGGAATTTATAAGAACTAAGAAAGGTATCATACTTCATCAGAGAAAGTATGTTAGAGAGGTTTTGAAAAAGTTCAGAATGTTGGAATCTAGTCCTGCAGCATCACCTGTTGAAACAAATCTGAAACTTGAGAAGGGTGGTGAATAAGAGAAGGTTGATGCAACCTTGTTCAAACAGATAGTAGGCTCATTAAGGTACCTATGTAACAGCAGACCAGACATAGGCTTCTCAGTTGGTTTAATGAGCAGATATATGGATGATCCTAGAATCTCACATATGAAGGCTGCAAAGAGAATTCTCAGATACCTAAATGGTACAGTCAATCATGGCATTTTCTTTCCTGCAAGTTCAGATGATAATGATGAAGTGATTACTTGTTACTCAGACTCAGATTTGTGTAGAGATAAGTCTGACAGAAGAAGTACAACATGTTACTTTTTCAAGGTTTTTGGTGCTCCAACTTCATGGTGCTCCAGAAAACAACCAATGGTGGCATTGTCCTCATGTGAGGCATAGTATATTGCAGGCTCTTATGCTGCATGTCAAGCTATTTGGATTGAATCTGTGTTGAGTGAGTTGAAGATTCAAGTCAGGAAGCCCATTGTTTTGCAACTGGACAACAAGTCAGCCATCAACTTAGCTAAGAATCCAGTTCTACATGGCAGAAGTAAACACATAGAAGCCATATTCCATTTCTTGAGAGAGCAGGTGAATCATGGAAAACTAGAAGTAAAGCACTGTCCAAATGAATCTCAACTTGCTGACATTCTGACTAAGGGATTGAAGATTGATATGTTCTTGTCTCGTAGGAATAATTCAGTTTGATTGAATTTGTATGTTTTGTTCCATAGTTGGATTATAGGGAGCATGTTGTGGATAAATCCAACTATGTTTGTTGGTTAGATAGTTAGTTACTAACTAGTTAGTTGGTTTGTTAGTGGCTTGTAGTGCAAGTTACTCAACTTAGCCTATAAGTACTCTTTTGTATTCAGTTGAAAGAACTAAGAAGTATCTTGTATCATAATCACAATTCAATACAGTTTATAGTTTTACAATTCACCACAAAAACTCTCTTCATCATCTTTATTTTCAATTAGTTCATAACGTTCTAAACTCTCTTTCTCTCATCAGTGTATGTAAGATAGGATCTTGCACTAACAGAAACCACTACTTCAAATTTTGCATATAACAACTATATTATCTAAACTTTTCCTTATAGAAATTTTTTCAATACATATAACAATGGTGGACTATATTTAGTAAACAAAATACATTTATAATACTAAAAATGGACAACAAAAATGATATTTAACTGAGTCCATATTAAAAGACCTCTTTATTTTTTAGTATGAACATTACTTGTTTTAGTAAATTTGTTTTATTTTCCACTTTTTCCAATATAAAATATCTTTTTTACTAAAAATGATAAGAGTTCACGCTGTTATCATTTTTAAAGTATATAATAGATGAAAAATATTTGACAAATTTATTTTTTGTCTTAACTCTGCAGTTTTCAGGGGAATGAAACTCTAGTAATCAGAAGTTAGGTCGAGAGGCAAGTAAAGTTTGACCATCAATTGTTTCACACAAGAATCGAGCTTATGTCCGAACATTTCATCAGTTAATAAAACTCATTAATTATTTCAGCTAAATTATTAAATTTCGTCAAGATATTAGATGAACCTTTATATTAAATTTTAGAATAGAAAAATTAATTTTTTTTTATTTATTTATTAATGAAGTGTGAAGTTTGTTTTTCATACTTTGTAATCTCTTGTTAACTTGGAAAGGTAACATTTACCAATAATGATTTCGACAGAGATATTAAATTATAATTACATATTGTCTTCTTAACTATGCCATTGAATAAATACTATGATAGATGTGATAATATTCCTTGATTTTGAAAAAAAATATTATCACAAGTTGGAATCTTATAACTCGTTTTCAGGTGTGCGGAATATCTATAGAATAATTATTAGTCATATGAAAAACAGCTTGCAAACGTAATTTATCTTTGGTTCATGATGTATAAATACATTTTTTTAGCGATGTTCGCAACTTGGATAAAATTGACATTGGACAGGACTTCGTAATTTACTAATAAAATTTCAAAGCCTGACTTAAGATTATACGCATTCCGTTTTCTATATATATAGTTGCACATTCAAAGATGGCATGAGATCAGTACTATCAAAAAGTAAAAAGAAAAAGATGGTGGCATGAATACTGTTCATTTTAATTAGTAAATATATTTGATTTATTTTTAATAAACCATCAAGTATTATTGTGGGAAAATAAAAAATTAATTATTCAACCAACTATATTATTTTCTTAATGTTCTTTTTTTTTTCTCAAGATATTATTAGAAAACATGTTCATATTATCGTATACACACCCTCAACAAAGTCAATACCTCCTATATAATTAATTAATTAATCAATGAATCTTCTTTGAGACTTATGTGCCCCAAATAATCTTGAACCATTATAAATAAAGAAATAAATTGAACCATGTTGAATCGGTTGCTGGCAGGGCACTTTAAACTATCTAACGTGTATCATTAGAAGACACACACGAACACAAAGCACAAGCCATGCTAAGGTTAGGAAACAAGTCTAACAACAACAAAAAAACCATACAACACTCCAGGACATTCGGCTTTGCTAAAGAAGATTGTGATTGTGTGCAAATGACAATGTACGGGTTGCCTTGTGCATGTATTATTGCCGAAAAGAGAAAGAAAAAATTGTCTATTCTATTAGATGAAATACACCTTCATTGGCAAAGGTTCAGTGTAATTGGAGAACAGGCTGATGCACATTTTTCGGTTACGGAGGAATGGAACAACATTCAAGAACGTCTCAAGAGGCCGGCCCCTTACAAGATGAAACTCTGCATCAAAGAAAAGTTGTGTTAACTAAGATTTCCAGACGACACAATATTGAATCCACCTTCGAGAAAAGTGGTAACCAAGGGAGCACCTAAAAGGGTGAGGTCTACGACGAAAACGACATCCACGGGTCGAATTCCCTATAGGTGAGGGACTTTTGATTCTCAAAATCCCGATAGTCAATGCTCGCAAGCCAAGAGTAAGGTTCCAAAGAGTAAAGGTGCACGTCTTGACACTTACTCCCGCTCACAAGCTTCAACACCTACTTCAAAACCAAAACCTTATTTGAAGATACCATACATTTCACAAATTATAATGATCATGAGACCTTACATTGAAGACATTGTGAATGTTAAAGGGGATGGAAATTGTGGATTCCGGGTCATAGCTAGACACTTGGGAATGGATGAGGAAAATCATGTATTGGTTCGTCATGCACTTATTAATGAGATGAAAAATGATAAGAGTGACTATTTGTCGATATATGGTACCGAGAAGCGTTTTAAAGTTATCTTGGATAGTTTACACCCTCCAACAAGTAGAAGTGGTATTGCGCCGAAAGATAAGTGGTTGGCCACTCCGGATATGGGTCACATTATTGCTACTTGCTACAATAGAGTCGTTGTTCTGTTGACTTTACCCGAAAAAGGTATATGTGAGACATATTTCCCAATCCGATGTGCTCCACCACTTAAGCCACATTCCAAAATCATGTGTCTATGCTTAATTCCCGACCACTTTCTTCATGTTTTGTTGAAAGAAGGTTGTCTGTTACCACTGCCTTGTATGGAGTGGATGAACAACAAGATTGGTGAGGCGGAGAAATGACATTTTGTTTTTACAAATAGACAAGCCGCCTTCAATGACCTCTTGTCTAAGGAGCCGAAGCCGCCAAAGAAACCAACAAATGAGCACAATTCTATTACTTGCGACACTCCAACTCCGCAAAAACCAAAACAAGATTTCAAAGTCATGGATGAAGACGTTGATTATGCACTATCACTAGTCTAGTTAGATAGGATATGCCACTTTTTGGTCGGTCGGTGTTTGTCCTAATTTTTGGTGGTATTACACCGACATATTTTTTTGTGGCCGATTATGTAATTTGGATATTTGTGGCCAATATGTAACTAATATTATATACATTATATAAATATATGAAGTGAATTTTTTTTTTTGGCCGGTTATGTCACGCCAATTATTGCTCGCATTTTTTGCTCTCTAATTATTCAACTATTTATTTTATATTTTTTCTCTCATATATATCTGAAGATGCACAAGATCCAGTTGAACTTCATGTCATTTATGCAACCTTGAAAAAGAGGGTTAGGTTCTTTGTAAACCCCACCAACAAGTTGGACGAGTTAAAGACAAAACTTGATGGATACTCTATCCATATTGGTTCAAATCAAAGAACGGAATGTGTAGTAGTAAATATGCCAAACATTGACTTAGGGGAGGATAAGGAAGATGACTTTTGGAAGACCGTGTATTTTCCACAACTTCTCGAAGATGATAGCGACGTTGTTCATATGTTTAGCGTGATAGTTGAAAATAACACTTTACATCTTTATGTTTGATCCGTTGAAGTGTAATATTTATTAACGTGTAATAGTGTAATGTGTCCAAATTTGTGTCCGTATTGTTGAATTTTAATGATTTTGTGTTAAGTGTAACTTAACGATTAATTTGTGTAATTTTGACTGTTTATATGAGTTTATGTGATTTTGGAATTTTAAGGACGAATTGGTGTAATTTGAATCGTTTACGTGTCATTAAGTGTGATTATGTGATTACAGGTCATTAACGACGAATTTGTGAAACTTGGAGTAATTTGGATCGTTTATGCGTTATTATGTGATTTTGTGAAAAACGATAAATTTGTGTAATTTGGATCGTTTCCGTGTGATTATTGATGTAGTAAATCTGCAACTGCACGGTTTACCGATTTAGTAATAAAAGATATCGTTCCGACATGGAGTTATGAATTCAATTAACTTTCAATAAGTATTAGAGAAGAGTTCAAGTTGAAAGGTTTTGTATATTGTTTTAAAAGAAAATATAATAATAATAAAAAAAAAAAGGCACCTTGGGGTTATTGGTTCGTCATGGTGACAAATCCTTCACAAACCAAACCCTAAACCTAGAACTTTATGTTGGACCTATTTTCTAAAGACCAGTTTCTCTTTAGCGTATCAAATTTTCTCTCGAAATCAGTGAGTGTGTTTCTCTAACAATCACGCCTATTCTCATGGTTGATTTCTATTGAAATCCTTGAAGAACGAAACTTTATTGTCTCAAGGTTTGCTAGACTATTCTCATGTTTCGCAATCCTTGTCTAAATTCACTTGTTCCAATATCAAAACTTCTTCTTTTGATGCTTCGCTTTGATATTTGTGATTATGAATTAACAAGTACTAACCCTCTGTTTTCGCATTATGAGTTTGATACATGTTAATTCATTATAAAAACGGTGAATTTAGATTAGAAAATAGATTTACATAAAATTAGGGTTTGAGGCTTGGTTTGATAGGAATTAGGTCGTTAGAATCATCCAACAATCCCAAGACAAGAAGAGTCTACTCACTCATGTTCATTGTAGACATAGAAGAGAAGAAGGAAAAGAACATAAATAAAATAGCAAGAAATAAAGAGGAACTTTTACTAAAAGAAACAATTGTCACTTATTTTTTCCAAAAACAAAAGATAAATGAATATGTTTGCTAACTACTCTATTTATAGTCTACAACTACTTAAGCCCCAAGAAATACATCAGTAAAATGTTCACAAGATACCATGGGCTTTAGGTCAAAAATAGACTTAGAGGAAGCTTTTCTAGGAAGCGAAAAGCAGCAAAAGGAGGTATGGGGGTCGCGCACGGCCGTGCCACTGGAGGCACGGGCCATGCCAACCTCTCTTGTTGGTGTTTGGCCTTGAAATCTTGAAGGCACGACCATGTCATTGCTAGGCACGGTCGTGCCTGGTAAATTTGTGCAGAATCTTCATATTTTTGCTTTGAATCAGCTTCAAATCTCCTTTTTTTTGCTCCAAGACTCAATCTTTGAAATATTCGTTCCTGAAATTTCAATAACTTGCAATTGAAGTAAAATAATTCTAAAAAGGAAATAAAAACGAATAAAATTCAAATAAAATGAACTCAAATAATATATTAAAAACACTAATTATTCACTTATCAGTTATGTGATTATGTTGTAAAACTAGTGTAATTCGGTTCAATTATGAGTGTGTCAAGGTTACGGGTCATTAATGACTTGGTTGAAATTAATGCAATGCAGTAAATGTTGTATGCTATATCAGTAGTAGCGTGAGTTAATTCATGCTGACCTATAATTTACGTGAGTTAACTCACGTTGTGTTGTTGTAGATTTTGCACTAGTGTGAGTTAAACCACGCAAATTTAACTGTAGCGTGACTTAACATGTGAATGGGTATTTTAGACATTTCAGTTGGTAGCTAGCAATTTCTGTTGGGTAAAGAGAAGAATTCTACAAGCAAAGGGTGAAGAAAGAATATGTCTGATGGAAGTGTGACAACTCAAAAAGTCCATGACTCGATGGAGTAAATTCTGAGTTTGTTAAACAATTCTATGAGGACATAAAAGTTGTTTTTAGGGTGATGGCTGAATTTTATGCAAACGGTCATATGGTCAAAGGGGCAAATTACCGTGATCAGTCTTACTGGCTTTAATAGATACATGGGTATCATGGAAAAGAGTGTGGTTAAGTATATGAGCTACTTTCTCCAAGTCTGTCCTGTTTGAGTGTAACAACGTAAGTTTTAGTCAATGTTATAGACTTGATGAATGATGTTCTGACCACAACTCCGAAAATGTATGTTTTTCATGAAAAAAATGCAAAGAATAAATTATGTTTTTCTTTCCTGACTTGAGGACCAACAACAGTTTAAGTTTGAGGTTGTGATGACAGGTCATCTTACGTTATTCTTAGCATGTTTTTCAGTTCTTTTTAGTAGGTTTTACCAGCAAAACAGATGAGTATTAGATCAATTGTCTATGATTTTGGGACATTTATAATGTTTTCTATGTTTGAGTCTGTAATTTTGTTCTTCCTAAAACATAGCAATTTTAGGGTGTTTTTGATGTAATTCACGAAGAAAACTTGCAAATCGGCAAAGCAAAGACATCCAAAGATTATATGGTTCTTGGGAAGATGAAGATGAAGATTCAAGAGGCCTCGGAAAACTTTACGAATAGATGAATTATGTTCTCAAGTTCCAAGACAACTTACATAGTAACAAACACCTAAACAAGCAAAGAAACATGCATTTCGGAACCTGGAAGACGAATCCATGTGCCCCGGGTAGGGTTGGGAATAGGCCAGGCCGGCCTACAGGGGCCTATGGTCTGGCCTGTTTAAGCCTGGCCTGGCCTGTTTATTGAAATAGTCAGGCTTAGGCTTTTGAAAAAGCCTATTTAAGTAAATAAGCCAGGCTTAGGCTATAAAAAAAAAGCCTATGAAAGCCTAATAGGCCAGCCTGTTTATTCAAATTAATAAAACTTATTTTTTATTTATATTAAAATATAATTTATATTAAACATAAAAATAGAGAAACAACTTAAATAATAAACTTTTTAATTAGGCTTTAAGGTCTTATAGTGAAATAGGCTTTTAAAGCCTTATAGTGATAGACAAGCCTTATAGTTAAATAGGTTTTGAGGCCGATTTAGCCTATTTAAAAATAAATAAAATTGAGTATTTAATGACTTTAATATAAAATAGGCTTGTAAATAGGTTTTCAGGCCAGTACAGGCTTTTAAATAGGCCAGACCAGCTCAAAAAAATAGGCCTATGAAAGGTCGTAGGCCAGACTTAGACTTGCTAAAATTTTCGTAGGCCAGGCTCAGACCAATCAAAGCCTGGCCTGGCCTATTCCCAACCCTAGCCCCGGGGATGAAACCATGTGCCTGGAGCATGAAGCAACAACCTGACATCAGTATTATCAATAATTGGTAGTGAAATCACATGGGAAGTCAATGCATAGTTAAATAATTGTTTGATTACTTATATTAAAGTGATATTTTTATTGGAATTGAAAATGAAAAAATTATTCAACACTTTCAGAGTATGAAAAAACATACAAAATAATTATGATGTATATTTATGCTTTTAAAAATGAAATATTATATATATATATATATATATATATATATATATATGTGTGTGTGGGGGTGTTAATTTACACCCACCTAAAAATATTAAGGTGTAAATTAGACTAAAACACATTTTTGTTTCTATTCTAATTAAATTTAAATAGAAGGGCAGTTTTGTAACTATCGTAAGGAATACCCTTAAAAATCAGCAATGATAGGTTGACACTCTTAATGTGTATACCCCTGTGTACCACTCTGGAAAATTTAAGTTTACCAAATATATGGTCCGTGTGACCACATTTTTTAGTTGCGTGACCACTATTTTTCCACGACCACTATTTTTCCAGAACTTATTTGGTTAACTAAGTGGAAAAATAGTGGTCACGCACATTTTAATTGCGTGACCACATTTTTTCTGGAAAAATATTGGTCACACAACTGAAAAAATGTGGTCACGCAGACCATATATTTGGTTAACTGGATTTTTCAGAGTGGTACAAAGGCGTGTACATATTAAGAGTGTTAACCAATCTTCATTCTTAAAAAAATAAACAAAAAAGACAATGACATGCTTAAGGTACAAAACATGTAATAGAGACAAACTTTTAAGAAACAATATTTGGAATGATGAAAATGGATGTAAATTAGTGAGGTGTACATGTGTAATATAAAGTTTGTGTAAATTAGTGTTTTTAGGTGGATTAAATTAATAACTCATATATATAACAAATACTTTTTTTCGACAAAATGAAAGAAAGGGGATTAATTATTGAAAATGGTTTGACCGTCACTGTTGTGGAACTTAATTATTTCCGTTACTATAAGATAAATAAAGATTATAGCCATAACTTATAACGTAGAGAACTCTTATTTTATTTATGTAAAGTATGTGGGAAAAGGAGTGGGAAAATGGATTAGGTACATCCAATTAGATACAAAAAATAAATAAATAAATGAGAGATTATATAAGAAAGAAGTTGGCCTAAAGGATTCACCTACTTCTGTAGCTTAGGAAACGCCAAGTTAACAAAATCCCAATATTGAACGAAGACTTCGATTAAATTTACTAAATGTAATTGAAATCTTCATTCAAATGGAAATTATGAGATTTTGGTCGAAAGAGAAGGCTATGCTTTCAAAATTGAAGTCCAATATGAAATCCTCCTATTTTGTTTTCATTGTCACATTATTGGTCATAGTGTCTCCACATGTAAGAGGCTCCGCCCTCACAAGGAAAATGAAAAAGATTGATCATTGTAGTACCCTAATTTTGTCCGACCTTTTTAAAAATAAAAATAAAAATAGTTTACAATAGATTTTATATTATTTTTTTCTTTTTGTTAATTTTCTCTAAAAAAAAAAGGATAAACTGAAAGGTTTCATTCATAGATTCATTAACTAAGTACAAATGTGTTCAATCCATTTACATTTTTTTACATCAATAAACAAAAATACAAAAAAATATAAAATAAAATAAAAACACATGAAAAGAGAACAGCAATAACACAGTGTAGACCATTTTTTTTGCACTGCACAGTGTTCCATTACACTAAAAATTCAACACAGGCATGCGCCTTCAATGTTTGTTGTCTTCCTTTTTTGACTTTAATTTACACCAAGTGGACAAACAATACATAGTTCAGCTACACAATCCCATCATTTCAGCTGCACAATCTTGAAATCAAAGCAAAAATATAAAAAAACAATAAAACACAGTGTTGCACTTTAGAGATGTTGAATTTTCACCACTACCATGCCTATGGATATAGCTTGCGGTGGTAAAATTCAAGCATGTCAGAAACAAATTGAAAAAAAGCTTGGCAATTGGCAAACTATTGTCAAAGATGGTGCAGCAAGGATTGGAAAAATGAGAACCAAGCATTTAATGTTTACGGTTCAAATCCCTCTATAAATGGAGGAGAAATTTCAGCAATAAAGAGAACACACAATCTTCACTAACAGAGAGTGTTGATAGAGAAATTGACCATCTTCACTAACAGAGAGTGTTGGGAGAAAGAGATCTTTCTTTCATATTTTCCATTCTGCTGTCAAGAGGTAAGTCTCTTGTCTACATCTATCCTTTTTTTTATTGTCTCTTTCATGTCATTTTGTATCCATTATTTGAATCATGTTTCTGCAAATTGAAATGTCAAGTGAATAAACAAACATGACAAGGAATAATAATAATGAATGGATGATAATAATAAATAGGAATAGTAATAACAACAGAAGAAAATAAGGAAATCGTAGAGGAAGAAGAAAGAGTAAAGAGAGATTACTGTCGCCGTCGCCGTTAACGGCACTGTGCACTACTCATGTTTACGCACAGCCGCCCAGCTCTCCCGTTTGCACCATGTACGGCCGTGGATCTCTCTGATCTCTTCCTCTCTCTCGTGAATTCTTGTTGTTTCCTTACTTCTCGTATTGTTTCCGTGCTCTTCTTTCTTTATTTCTGTGTTTGATTTTTGTTGAGCATATTTGAAGTTTTCCTTCATGTTTTGCTTTACATTCCCTTAGTAAAAAAACCAACAAAAAAACATTAAAAACATTAAAATATTATGAGTTTAATCGACCGAAAAAAGGAAAAATTGGATAGACACCCGACGCTTCCCCGAATGCAGAACGCAAAATCTCCATCTCGATCAGGCATTCATCTTTCGATTAAATTCTTAATAAAACAAAAATAATAAAACATTTCTTTTTGTGCGAGTGAAAAAGGATAAATTGGGTAGACACCCGACGCTTCCCCGAATATTCAAAAACGAGATAGACACCTCGCTTTCGGTCGGATATTCGTCCTCGGTTTAAAAATCAATCTCAACCAATCAAGCTTTATTTTTTTTCACGTTCATGTGCGTTTAATTCTTTTTCTCTCAAAAACATATACCATCGCCCAAGTGCGAGTTCGTCTTTTTTATAAAAAAAAAAAAAAAAAAAAAAAAGCAAAACTTTTCCGCACAAGCGCGCGACCAAATCATTTTCACAAATAAAATCCATCAACACACAAACATTTTCTACCCAGAACTACGTAGCTTTGAATTCTCCATCGCACCGGGAGATAGGTAGGAGCAAGATCAAACTCTTGTCAAGCACAATAATAAAAAACTTTTTGTTTTCTCTATATTTCAACATTGCATTTTCATTTAAAAACCCAATTTTTGTTTGCATTTAATAATAAGGAGAAATTAATATTTTAAGTTAACAATATTTTGCACAATTAATTAGAGGTAACCGTTTTCTTAATGGATGTTGTAGGTGTTAATACCTTCTCTACGCATAATCGACTCCCAAACCTAGAATTTGGTTCCGATGACCATTTTTTTTTAAAGAGTTTTTTCAACGTTTTCCCTATTTTAATAAACATTGGTGGCGACTTCATTGTCTTTCGAGCAGCCCTCGAATTTTTTAGGCCGCTTTAGCTAAGGACTTCACTGGGGATAGTTAGAGAGTCAAGCCTAACATAGTTAATTGTGCAATGTTTTTAACTTGGTATATATTTATTTCTCCTTTAATAGTTTTTACGTTATGTGTATGTGTTTGTTGCCTTTTTTTTTGTAAAAAAAAAAAATGAATTTTTTTTTTGGTCTAACTTTCATTTGTGTATATAGTGATTTCATGTGTCAGTTGCTGAGGTTATATTGTGATTCTCTCCTCGTATCTCATCTGCAACTTTTTTGTTCACACTTTAGAGAGAGCTCTACATTGGAGCTTGAAAAACCTAAGTTTAGAATGGTGGTTTGCGTAGTGTTGCCTTTCGAGATAGACATCTCGTTTAGTCAACATGAAGACCCTGCTTAGAGATGGTCCTCTTCATTCAAAGGTCGTCCATATTAATGGCTAGCCAGTTATTATGGCAAAATTTCGAATGGGACCCCTGACTCTAAGAACCTTTTAGAATCGTTTTGTATTGGCTTTCGAGATAGACATCTCGTTTTGTTTAGTACAAGCCCCACCTAGAAGAGATGCACTCATGAAGGGTTGTCGTATAATGGTTAATATGATATAATGATTAATATTATAAATATGCATGGATGTGGATTCGTTTTCCTTGGGCTTTATATTCTTGTTACCTCCTACGACTAAATGGCTATAATAACTGTCAGAGTATTACTTTTTCCACCCTACGGCATTCTCGCGTGCCCTGTAAATTTTCCAAAAATGTCCTTGTGCAATCCAGATTTTAAATTCCGAATTCATGTTTTCCTTTGTTATAGGGTGAAAATTTGAGTTTTTCACAAATTCGGATTTTTCCAGATTTTGTAATCCGGAAATTTCATTTTTCCGGATTTTGTAATCCAGAAACTCTTTTCAAATTTCATTTGGCCATCATTTATGTTGTTTGAAAAAAAAAAAACTTTTATACTACCAACCAATAACCATGTAGGTTGCATATGACATTCTGAAATCTACTTTGAGATTGATTTTTATGTTGTATCAGTATATGTCTTTTGTGTCTTATGTTGTACCTGGTTATCGTTTTTAGAATTATCTCACTTGTATTCTTTCACTTTTATTTCTAAATCTTATCAATAACTTATGTTATAGGTCGACCAACTCTTCAGGCATCGGATTAATAACAGTGTATCACATGCTTCTGATTATCTCAAGTAGTTTCCTTCACCTATCATATCTATCATTGCAAAATTCATATCTTTTGTATCCAGTCGCTTTGCTGCAATTCTGATCATTATTGCTTTTCTTGAGGAGTCTATGCTAATGTAATGAAATTCTGTTGATTTTTACTGAGTTCATAATGTCATGGATTATGAAATTTGAAAAAAATCATGTAGCGCACCCTATTTTTTGAAGTTTCGGATAACAAAGTCCGGAAAAATGAAGTTTCCGGAAAAATTCGTAACTCATTCGCATTTGCACTTTTTAATCGTATTTTAATGTTCGTCGCGTTGGTATTTTAATTCTCATTTTTTATTTGCACTTTAAACGTATTTTTAACGTTCTTTTCGTTGGTATTTTCATTTTCATTTTTATTTGCATTTTAAAACTCTTTGCACTCGCATTTTATTTCTCGTTTTTATTCGCTTCTGAAAAGTTTTTATTCGTATTTTAAAGGTCTAGTAATTACGTCGTCCCAGACGAAATTTCGGCAGAGAGGTATTTTAAAATACCTCATTTTGGTTCCGAAGAGGCAATTTTAAGTATTTTATTTTTTCATTTTCAGTCATTTTTAATATCTCATATTTTATTTTATTTGTCATTTTTTAGTTATCTTTACATTTTATTCTTTTATGGCTAAATTGCATTTTTGGTCGCTTAAATATTTAGGTAGTATCGCTTTGGTCCCTTAACTAAAATTCGATTTAATTTAGTCCTTTAACTTCTCTCTGTTACACATTTTGGTCCTTTCCGTTAGTTTTAATTCAAAAACGTTAGGTTTTCTTCATCTTCTTCTCCTCTTTTTCATCTTCATATCATCTTTATCAACCTTCAACAACAAGAATCTCAGAAAAATTAAGAAAATGAAGAAAACCTAACGGTTTTGAATTAAAACTAACGGAAATGACTAAAATGTGTAACAGAGAGAAGTTAAGGGACCAAAATAAATCGAATTTTAATTAAGGGACCAAAGCGATACTACCTAAATAGTTAAGGGAGCAAAAATGCAATTTAGCCTTCTTTTATTTTCGTTTTTTTTATTATATATTTATTTTTTAATTCTATCTTATTGTCCAAGTCCTTTGTTCTTATCTTCTTGTCCATGTGCCCTTATCTCATTGGTCCAAGAGAAGCATCCAATGCTGTCAATTTTCTTTCATTTTTGAACCTGTCTACGTGTCAGCTTGCTATTGGTTTGGTCCAATCAAACCAATCAGAAGCCAACATTGCATTATCCTAACCCTAGTTTTTAGCAGTATTTAAAGCATGCATTTACTGCAGTCACGTTAGAAGAATCAGGTCAGAATTCTGCAGCAGCTTTTTATTACAAACACCTTTTTCGTTCTTTCTCTTGCCTTTTTTAGATAAAACCACAAAAACATCAACAAAAATGAGATGAATATCATGAACACCTCATGAACTTCATCCATTTTCCAGATTCATAAAAATCTCATAGTAACAATTCTGAATCGTCCAACACCTCAAACTACATCAAATTTTTGAAATATAATCACACACTAACAAACCTTCAAATTTTCGGAAATATAGTCACACCTCCCAGAGCAAATCTACCTGGATTTATACATACAAAAATGAAGTCGGTTCAGTTTGTAAGCAACAAGTACAAAAATGGTATGGATCTACAAATCGAGCAAGAACAGTGAGTTCAGAAAAGGACAACAACAATAACAAGTGAATCCGAACCGATTTCGAGAAGCAACGGAGGGTAAGAGTTTCATCCTCTTTTTTTCGAGTTTTGGTTTCGTAGATCTAGGGAGTTTGAAACGTTTTTTCGAAAAAGTAGCTTCAGATTCGTGTTCAGGGTCCTTCGGCAAGAGGCAAGAGGCTCATTCGGAGTACCAAAGTCGTTTAGGGTACGTAACACCTTCCCTCAACGAAACCAACCCCCGGACCTTGATCTCATAAGGGTTTTTACTCACTTTTTCCCTTCCCACGAATAAAAGTAGAGAGTTCAAATATTGACGATTCACAACCAAACAATGGTGTGACATCTGAAAATCACGAGCACAAAAATGGCGACTTCACTGGGGATTAAACCTCCTAAGTGGGTTAAACCTATCTTACCTTTCTTTATACTTGTGCTTTATTATTGCTTATACCTTGTACATACGTGCTTATTTGTTTACCTTTAAACGTGAGTGGTGAGATAAGTCTTACATCCGAACTTGAGGGAAACATAAGATAGGATGGTGGTATAATCATAGTGCCATACCAAGAGCATTCTTGAGTTATATGTACACCTGATATAACCCCACTCGGCGGAGGCCTCACGCTTGTTGACATGAGCATTTGTGTCGACGTTATTACTTTCAATGTGAAGTGTCCCGTGAAGCAGTGGACCTTAGTTACCTTTAACCCATCTTGGCCTTTTAGGACGTAGTGCGGTGGCTAAATCAAGAGCATTCTTGAAATTTTGTTGATACGTGATACTACACTCAAACTAGACTTCCTTGTGAATGTTATTGGACTATGAGCATTCATATACACCGATATATTCAAAAGGGGGTTAGAATTTGGGAACTTGGTAGAACCATTGATACAAGTGCAATTCAAACAATAGCACTTATCAAATGGCGTTGTTACCCTTAAGCTCCAACATTGTGGAACTTAACCTCACCATGTTTTTTATATTCTTTAGCATAATAATGCATACATGCATCCATTCATAAAAAACATTTTTCTCATTAAAAATCGAAGGACTTAGACAAGTTTTTTTGTAAACATCACAGATGAACGGACTTTGTAAGAAAGAACACCAAGAAATACAACTTTAAAAATCTTAACTAAGCTTTGGCTTTTGTTAAAAACTTTATCCTTGGTTTCGTTCTTACCTTTTAAAATGGAACCAATTCAATTGCAATATCTTTACAATTTTCAAATAGAACCATGTTCCTCTGCAATGTTTACAATTCGCTTTGATAAGTCCTTCAAAAAAATTGCATAAACATATCATGCATCATTTTTGCATTCATAGTTTCTAGTCCGTGTCTTACATTGTGTCTTCTCATTAAAAGGTCAATCCATCGGTCAACTCGCATCTACAACACTCGAGCAAATCAAAATGAATCATGTCGAACAACAGAACCACAAGCTTCGTGAAGAGGTGACAACCCTCAGGGCCGAAAATGAGATACTGAGGAACTTAGTATCCTTGATGACGGCTGCACAGAGTCAGCCATTATCCCTTCCTATTGTCAGCACTCAAGCTCAAACGGTGGCCTCCACTACCCCGATTTCGACAGAATGCTCGAGGGTTATCTCTGGAGCACACCTTTAAGTTCTGGTGGATTATTCCGGCCCGGTGTTGTAACGCCCATTCTGATTATTTAATTAATTGATTTATTTGAGAAATTGCTATATATTTTTATATATATATATTATGTGATGATAAGTGGAGATTTGTTATGTTTTTATGCGACGTGGTGACTTATTTTATTGTTTAATAAAATAAGATTTGAAAATAAAATAAAATATTTAGTTGTGGGTTAGTTTTGGATTTTAGAGAGTTATGTGGGAGAAAGAGTAAATAAGATAAGATTTGTTGGGAGTATATAAAGGGAAATTAGGTCAAGAGAGAAGTCAGTAGTACGCGTACAGAGTTTTGGAAAAAGGAGGAAACGCACGTGAAGTGAGAAGAGAGCTTAGAGGGCTGCGATTTTCTGCTTTTGATCAGGTAAGGGTGAGCCTAGCATTTGATTATATTATTCTGTAAGTCATCTAATCAAGATTAAACAATCATAGGGCTGTTTTGAGAGAATTGAATTTAGGTTAAAAGTGAAGAAAAACCATGAATTAAGCTATGAAACTGTAGAACAGAAGTGTAGGATGAGTGCAGAACGTAGATTAACCATAATGATGATGTTTCTGAGAGTTTAGATGATTTAGATGTTGAATTTGGGACTTTTTGGGTGAATTTTCGCAGAACCCGTAGCAGACTGTTCGTCGCTCGCCTGAGGCGAGCTATGCAACTCGCCGTGGCGAGTAGACCTAGTTTACTCGCGAGGCGAGCAACCCAGCTCGCCATAGCGAGCAGTACCCTAGAGCTCGCGAGGCGAGCATTCCAACTCGCCATAGCGAGCAAGGCCTGAGTTACTCGCGAGGCGAGCATTCCCACTCGCCATAGCGAGTTGTGTCAGAACCTAGAACCTGTACTGTTGCGATCTGTTGTCGCATATAACCATGAGAGATGACCTCTGGGTAGTTTCTGGGACTTTTAATAATGTTTATTATAAACTGTAACGATGAATACATGATGACTGAGATGATTTTGATGCTTTTCATGCCGCTTATGTGTGTTTTATGAACTATTAAAGTTGTAAATGTTTGACTTACTTAAGATGCTTGCTTTATGGATATTATTTGAATGATGTGATTACTGCCATGTTGCTGTTTACCTTTGTATAGTTGCTGCATGTGTCAGTCCTTGTTGTTTAAGATGTTTTGCGACGTTTAAGATGTTAACTTATTTAAGTTAAAAGTGTTGAGTCTCATGCATACTCATTCTATGATGGGGGCTTATGCCCTGGAGTTTTTACTCACCAGCGACGAGGGCTTATGCCCTGGAGCTTTGCTCACCAGCGACGAAGGCTTATGCCTTGGAGTATATTTATGCTCATAGCGACGAGGGCTCATGCCCTGGATTGGTACCACATGCATATAAGACGTAGGGTTGCATAGTCAAGTGTTGATGTCGAGTCGAGTCGTCTAAGATGTTTAATAAGATGTATATGATGTTGTTTATGATGATGTTCTAAATGCTAGATGTTTATCTGTGATGAGTTGAATTATGTTGGTCGTTTGAATTGTGATTATTTGCTTACATGTTTAATATAATTATTTGTGAATCTCACCCCTTCTGCTGGAATTGCCGCCTCGTGGGCAAGTGCAGGTAACCAAGATTAGGTGCAGACGTGTGAGGATTTCTGCAGTCGAGTCTAGGTGCTCTGATACGTAACGGGATGGGGAAATCTTGCTTATATTTTCTCTGTTCCTTGCGTATTATGCTTTTGATATGATTATGTTATTTTTGAAGATTTATTAAGACGTTGTTGAGGCCTGTGTGCCAAAGACTTTTCTTTATGAGATGATTTATGATTTTCCGCTGCGATAATTGAGAAATAATTTACGAATATTTTATGAAGAATTAATGATTATTTATTCATTAACCTGAGATGTTTTAGAAATGTGATGCCCTGTTTATGTGCTTACTCTGATGCATGCTATTCTTTTTAAAGAAATTTTTATGTTGGGAAAACGGGGTGTTACAATTGGTATCAGAGCAGGTCGGTCCGTCCGGCCAAGTAGAGAGTCGAGTGACGTTGTCTTAGAGTTAGAATAGTATTATTGTATTATTCTAACTTACGTTTGTTTTGCTTAGGATTAAGATGGCTGGAAGAAATGACGCTGCAATTGCTGCTGCCTTGGAAGCTGTTGCTCAAGCTGTGGGACAGCAACCAAATGCGAATGCTGGTGCTGGTGCGGAGGTCCGTATGCTGGAGACCTTCCTGAGAAACCATCCTCCTACTTTCAAGGGGAGATATGATCCGGATGGAGCCCAGGCGTGGCTTAAAGAGATAGAGAGAGTGTTCAGGATGATGCAGTGCACGGAGGTGCAGAAGGTGCGTTTCGGTACGCACATGCTGGCTGAGGAGGCGGATGACTGGTGGATTAGTCTTCTACCTACCCTGGAGCAGGACGGTGCTGAGGTGACTTGGGCAGTTTTTAAGAGAGAGTTCCTCAACAGATATTTTCCTGAGGATGTGCGGGGC
Organism: Medicago lupulina; assembly: GCA_958299785.1. Lineage (NCBI taxonomy): Eukaryota > Viridiplantae > Streptophyta > Magnoliopsida > Fabales > Fabaceae > Medicago > Medicago lupulina. The sequence goes on along the minus strand of OY283141.1, from coordinate 31,408,940 downwards.
AAGAAAGAGATTGAGTTCCTGGAGCTTAAGCAAGGGAACATGTCTGTGACTGAGTATGCTGCAAAATTTGTGGAGCTAGCCAAGTTTTATCCACACTACTCTGCTGAGACCGCCGAATTTTCTAAGTGTATTAAGTTCGAGAACGGATTGAGAGCTGATATCAAGAGGGCTATAGGGTATCAGAAGATTAGAAACTTTTCTGAGTTAGTGAGCAGCTGCAGGATTTACGAGGAGGACACTAAGGCTCATTACAAAGTGGTTAATGAGAGGAAAGGAAAGGGGCAGCAAAGTCGTCCTAAGCCCTACAGTGCACCCGCGGATAAGGGCAAACAGCGAGTTAATGATGAGAGGAGACCTGTTAAGAAAGATGCTCCTGCTGAGGTTGTCTGCTATACTTGTGGCGTGAAAGGCCATAAGAGTAATGCTTGTCCTGGAGAGGTGAAGAGGTGTTTCCGTTGTGGCAAGAAGGGTCACACTACTGCTGATTGCAAACATGGTGATGTTGTATGTTTTAACTGCGGCGATGAGGGTCACATTGGTTCGCAATGCACGAAGCCTAAGAAGGCTCAGACTTCTGGGAGAGTTTTTGCTTTGACGGGTACGCAGACGGAGAGCGAGGATCGCTTGATCAGAGGTACTTGTTATTTTGATAATATACCTTTAGTTGCTATTATTGATACTGGTGCCACACATTGTTTTGTTGCTCTTGATTGTGCTGCTAAGTTGAATCTTGTTGTATCTGATATGAATGGGAGATGGTTGTCGAAACTCCAGCTAAGGGTTCAGTGACTACTTCCCTTGTGTGTTTAAGATGTCCTGTGTCTATGTTTGGTCGTGATTTTGAGATTGATTTAGTGTGTCTACCGTTGGTTGGGATGGATGTAATTTTGGGGATGAATTGGTTAGAGTACAACCACGTTCTGATTAATTGTTTTAGCAAGACGGTGCATTTTTCTTCTCCCGAGGAAGAGAGTGGCGCAGAGTTCCTATCCACTAAACAGTTGAAGCAGCTGGAACGCGATGGAATTATGATGTTTTCCTTGATGGCGTCCTTATCTATTGAGAATCAGGCGGTGATTGATAAGCTACAAGTAGTATGTGATTTTCCTGAAGTTTTCCCAGATGAGATTCCTGATGTGCCTCCAGAAAGAGAAGTTGAATTTTCGATTGATCTTATTCCTGGAACGAAGCCTGTGTCTATGACGCCTTATCTTATGTCAGCTTCTGAATTGGCTGAGCTGAAGAAACAGTTAGAGGATTTGCTTGATAAGAAGTTCGTGAGACCAAGTGTTTCACCGTGGGGAGCTCCAGTGTTGTTAGTCAAGAAGAAAGATGGAAGTATGAGGTTGTGCATCGACTATCGTCAGTTGAATAAAGTAACGATAAAGAATAGGTATCCACTTCCGAGAATTGACGACTTGATGGATCAGTTGGTGGGTGCTTGTGTATTTAGCAAGATAGATTTGAGATCGGGTTATCACCAGATTAAAGTGAAAGATGAGGATATGCAGAAGACGGCGTTCAGAACGCGATATGGACATTATGAGTATACGGTGATGCCTTTCGGTGTTACTAACGCACCTGGCGTATTTATGGAGTATATGAATAGAATCTTCCATGCTTACTTGGATCGTTTTGTTGTGGTGTTCATTGATGATATTCTGGTTTATTCTAAGACTGAAGAAGAGCATGCTGAGCATTTGAAGATCGTCTTGCAAGTGTTGAAAGAGAAGAAGCTTTTTGCTAAGTTGTCTAAGTGTGAGTTCTGGTTGAAGGAAGTAAGTTTTCTTGGTCATGTCATTTCTGGCGATGGCATTGCGGTTGATCCGTCTAAAGTTGAAGCGGTATCGCAATGGGAGACTCCGAAGTCGGTTACTGAGATTAGAAGCTTTTTGGGTCTAGCTGGTTATTATCGAAGATTTATAGAAGGATTTTCTAAGTTGGCTCTTCCGTTAACGCAGTTGACGTGTAAAGGTAAATCTTTTGTGTTGGATGTTCATTGTGAGAACAGTTTTAATGAATTGAAGAAGCGCTTGACGACGGCTCCAGTTTTGATTTTGCCAAAGCCCGATGAACCTTTTGTGGTATATTGTGATGCGTCCAAGTTGGGTTTAGGTGGTGTACTTATGCAAGATGGTAAAGTGGTGGCTTATGCTTCAAGGCAATTGAGGATTCATGAGAAGAATTATCCGACGCATGACTTAGAGTTGGCGGCTGTGGTCTTTGTATTGAAAATATGGAGACACTACTTGTATGGTTCGAGGTTTGAGGTGTTTAGTGATCACAAGAGTTTGAAGTACTTGTTTGACCAGAAGGAATTGAATATGAGGCAGCGAAGGTGGCTTGAATTGTTGAAAGATTATGACTTTGGTTTGAATTATCATCCGGGCAAAGCTAATGTGGTTGCGGATGCTTTGAGCAGGAAGACTTTGCATATGTCTGCCATGATGGTGAAGGAATTCGAGTTGTTGGAACAGTTTAGAGATTTGAGTTTGGTTTGTGAAAGAACACCTCAGAGTGTAAAGCTAGGAATGCTGAGGATTGATAATGAGTTCTTGAAAGGTATCAAAGAGGCGCAGAAAGAGGATGTTAAGTTTGTGGACTTGTTGGTTGCTAGTAATCAGACGGATGATAGTGACTTTAAAGTGGATGATCAAGGAGTGTTAAGATTCCGAGGTCGAATTTGCATTCCTGATAATGAGGAAATGAAGAAGATGATCCAAGAGAAGATGAAAGCGTCGCAGAGTCGACAAAAGAGTTACCATGATAAGCGAAGGAAGGACCTTGAGTTCCAAGAGGGAGATCATGTGTTCCTGAGAGTGACTCCTATGACCGGTGTTGGTCGTGCGTTGAAGTCAAAGAAGTTAACCCCGAAGTTTATTGGTCCATATCAGATATCAGAGAGGATTGGGGCGGTGGCCTATCGTATTGGATTGCCACCACATTTATCGAATTTGCACGATGTGTTCCATGTGTCGCAACTGAGGAAGTATGTTCCGGATCCGTCTCATGTGATCCAGAGTGATGATGTGCAAGTTAGGGACAACCTTACGGTTGAGACCGTGCCAGTGAGGATTGATGACAGAAAGACGAAGACGCTGAGGGGCAAGGAGATACCTCTCGTTAGAGTCGTTTGGTCGGGAGCGACCGGCGAAAGCTTGACGTGGGAGTTGGAGAGTAAGATGCTAGAGTCGTACCCTGAGTTGTTTGCTTGAGGTAATTTTCGAGGACGAAAATCTTTTAAGTTGGGGAGAGTTGTAACGCCCATTCTGATTATTTAATTAATTGATTTATTTGAGAAATTGCTATATATTTTTATATATATATATATATTATGTGATGATAAGTGGAGATTTGTTATGTTTTTATGCGACGTGGTGACTTATTTTATTGTTTAATAAAATAAGATTTGAAAATAAAATAAAATATTTAGTTGTGGGTTAGTTTTGGATTTTAGAGAGTTATGTGGGAGAAAGAGTAAATAAGATAAGATTTGTTGGGAGTATATAAAGGGAAATTAGGTCAAGAGAGAAGTCAGTAGTACGCGTACAGAGTTTTGGAAAAAGGAGGAAACGCACGTGAAGTGAGAAGAGAGCTTAGAGGGCTGCGATTTTCTGCTTTTGATCAGGTAAGGGTGAGCCTAGCATTTGATTATATTATTCTGTAAGTCATCTAATCAAGATTAAACAATCATAGGGCTGTTTTGAGAGAATTGAATTTAGGTTAAAAGTGAAGAAAAACCATGAATTAAGCTATGAAACTGTAGAACAGAAGTGTAGGATGAGTGCAGAACGTAGATTAACCATAATGATGATGTTTCTGAGAGTTTAGATGATTTAGATGTTGAATTTGGGACTTTTTGGGTGAATTTTCGCAGAACCCGTAGCAGACTGTTCGTCGCTCGCCTGAGGCGAGCTATGCAACTCGCCGTGGCGAGTAGACCTAGTTTACTCGCGAGGCGAGCAACCCAGCTCGCCATAGCGAGCAGTACCCTAGAGCTCGCGAGGCGAGCATTCCAACTCGCCATAGCGAGCAAGGCCTGAGTTACTCGCGAGGCGAGCATTCCCACTCGCCATAGCGAGTTGTGTCAGAACCTAGAACCTGTACTATTGCGATCTGTTGTCGCATATAACCATGAGAGATGACCTCTGGGTAGTTTCTGGGACTTTTAATAATGTTTATTATAAACTGTAACGATGAATACATGATGACTGAGATGATTTTGATGCTTTTCATGCCGCTTATGTGTGTTTTATGAACTATTAAAGTTGTAAATGTTTGACTTACTTAAGATGCTTGCTTTATGGATATTATTTGAATGATGTGATTACTGCCATGTTGCTGTTTACCTTTGTATAGTTGCTGCATGTGTCAGTCCTTGTTGTTTAAGATGTTTTGCGACGTTTAAGATGTTAACTTATTTAAGTTAAAAGTGTTGAGTCTCATGCATACTCATTCTATGATGGGGGCTTATGCCCTGGAGTTTTTACTCACCAGCGACGAGGGCTTATGCCCTGGAGCTTTGCTCACCAGCGACGAAGGCTTATGCCTTGGAGTATATTTATGCTCATAGCGACGAGGGCTCATGCCCTGGATTGGTACCACATGCATATAAGACGTAGGGTTGCATAGTCAAGTGTTGATGTCGAGTCGAGTCGTCTAAGATGTTTAATAAGATGTATATGATGTTGTTTATGATGATGTTCTAAATGCTAGATGTTTATCTGTGATGAGTTGAATTATGTTGGTCGTTTGAATTGTGATTATTTGCTTACATGTTTAATATAATTATTTGTGAATCTCACCCCTTCTGCTGGAATTGCCGCCTCGTGGGCAAGTGCAGGTAACCAAGATTAGGTGCAGACGTGTGAGGATTTCTGCAGTCGAGTCTAGGTGCTCTGATACGTAACGGGATGGGGAAATCTTGCTTATATTTTCTCTGTTCCTTGCGTATTATGCTTTTGATATGATTATGTTATTTTTGAAGATTTATTAAGACGTTGTTGAGGCCTGTGTGCCAAAGACTTTTCTTTATGAGATGATTTATGATTTTCCGCTGCGATAATTGAGAAATAATTTACGAATATTTTATGAAGAATTAATGATTATTTATTCATTAACCTGAGATGTTTTAGAAATGTGATGCCCTGTTTATGTGCTTACTCTGATGCATGCTATTCTTTTTAAAGAAATTTTTATGTTGGGAAAACGGGGTGTTACAGGTGTCCCTAAGGTTTAAGCTCCTTTTGTGCAACAGACAACGCCTATCCCTCAACCAGGCCCTTTCTTCTCTCAAGCTGCTATGACTTACTCGTCACCTTTGATTTCACATTACTCTATCACTCAGAAAGTATGGTTGCATACGACCGGATGGATGAACTGAAAAAGAAGCTTGATAGACTACAGTTGGAATGAAAATCTCTCTACAGGACAGATTGGTTTAGGAAGAATGCTTATTATCTTTGCTTGGTTCCCAATGTTGTGATACCGCCCAAATTCAAAGTCCCTGATTTTGAGAAGTACAAAGGGAAAACTTGCCCTGAGATTCATCTGGTAATGTATGTGAGAAAGATGTCTGCATATGTTGATAATGATGAGCTTCTTATCTACTGTTTCCAAGATAGTTTGACTGGTGCCGCACTAATATGATACATGGGGCTGGATAAGGCTGATATCAAAACATCCAATTATTTGCGCAAGGCTTTTGTCCAGCGATACAACTACAACTTGCACTTGGCCCCAGACAGAGACGAACTACAGGCCATGACAGAGAATGATAATGAATCCTGCAAAGCTAATGTCCAACGTCGGAGAAATTTCTCCGCACAAGTCCGTCCACCTCTGGAAGAGATGATGACCACCGGTATGCTTATTGAAGAAGGGGTCTGAAAAGGACGTTTGGGCAAAGAAAGTGTTCCCACTAACAGTTCAGAGGACAAAGATCAAGAAGCGAGTATGGTGAAAAGTCACCTTCAACATGAGTATCCGGCTTTTTACCTTGTTGCCACTGTTATGCCCAATGCCAATGTTGTTCAAAATCTGGGTTATCAACCCCACTTTCAGCAATATCCACAACAGCCTCGACAACAAGCTCCAAGAACACATATTAATCCTATTCCTATGAAGTATGCGCATTTGTTTCCAAGGTTACTTGAAAGGAATTTGGTCTACACCAAAACACCTCCTCTAGTGCCAGCAAAATTGACATCCCGGTACAGAGCCGACCTCTTTTGTGTTTTCCATCAAGGGGCACCAGGTCACGATATTGAGCACTATTTTGCATTGCAGAAGGTAGTTCAGAAGTTGGTCCGAAAAAAACTCATACCTTTCAAAGATTTTGAATATGAACATGCAGGTTAATCCGCTATCGGATCTTGGAACCTATTATTGTCACATGGAATGTTTAGCTGCAGTTGGGTCGTTTGCTGATGTTTCCTTCTACTACTCATTTGTTTAATTAATATGTTTGTTTGTTGTTTTATGTTTTTCAAAGAAAACTCCTTTCGTCCCACCCGAGACGAAAGTGAATTTCTTTAGGGCTTTTTGCTTTATGTATTTTCATCATTAATTAAAAAGTCGTTTTGATCCCAACTTTGTTTTATTTCTAGAAAAAATGGTAATACAAAAAACCAAAAAAATTTCTTTTTTCTTTAATCATATCTGCATAATCATAACTTTAATTTACTTGTCAAAATCAATAATCAAATCATGCATTAATGAACCCGTTGAACACTTTGACCCTGTACTCTCTCTCAACTGTGAGTTCCCTGTATCCAAAACTGAAGAAGAGAATGTTTCCAATGAGATTTCTCGCCTGTAACACCCCAAATTCCCGTCTTAAAAATTTCATTAAATAAATCACATAAAATCAGAGTACTTCTCAAGGAGTGTCACATTTCTTCTTTAAAAACAACTTGGATAATAATTTATCAAATTACAAAAACATTCAATTAAGCAGCGGAATTCAATAGTCTCATCTCATAAATAATTCTTGGCTTAAAAGCCATCAAACGTCTCAAAACATTATTATTTTCAACATCACTGAAAGTCAACACTTAATCAAACATGATACATAAGGAATAGACTCTATAAAAGACCCCATCCCGTTACATATCAGAGCAACCCTACTTAACACATCCTCGCATCAACGCATCTAAGACTGGGTACCTGCACTTGCCCACAAGGCGGCAATTCCAGCAGAAGGGGTGAGATTCACAACAATAATATTAATATATAAATCATAAGTCAAGATTAACAGTCATAAATCCAATTCATCACGTATACAATATGGCACATCACCACATCATCATAAACATCATCATAACAACATCATAAACATCATCATAAACAACGTTACATCACACATCAACGTCTCAAACATCATTTCATATATGTCAAAATTGACTCGACTAAATGCAACACCTAACGTCTCAACATCATGCATGTGGTACCGTATGATTATAGCATTAATATGCTTCACCGTCGCTTTGAGCAAATGCTCCACCGTCGCTTTGAGCATAAAGCTCCACCGTCGCTTTGAGCATAAAGCTCCACCGTCTCATAAATATGCAAATGCATGGACTCGTCGCTTAACAACTTATTACACCGTCTCAAAACCTTCATTACATTTTCAAGACTGACACATGCAGTTAATAATAATTACATGGCAGAGCATCATCATATTAGTCATACACATTGCAACATTTATCATCATTCACTTATCATCTTACACATACATCACTTATACACATCAATATATCATTTATCAACAACTCAAGTAAATCATCAGCTATCATCTTTACAGAATACATTAAAGGGTATAAAACCTCACTAACACTACCCAAAAGGCTCCTCTCAAGTCCTATGCGAAACAGATTCGCAAAACAACAAACAGTCCTGAACCAACTAACTCGCCACGGCGAGTACATCTGCTCGCCACAGGCGAGCACTCACATCAGCTCACTCGCCAGAGGCGAGTTGGGAGCGAGCTGGAGGCGAGAAATACTGGGTGCTTCGGCCTTTTGACATTTTTCACCAAAATCCTCATTTTTAAGCTCTCTAAATCCATTTTGACCAAACCAACTTCACAGGTCATCTCTATAAATATAAGGGCACTCAAAACCATCACCATCTGGGCCAAAGTCCTAAAATTTAAGGGACAAGCTCGCCACGGCGAGTGATCACTCGCCACAGGCGAGCGATCTCAGAACCGCTACGGGTTCACTCTAATTCTCACCTAAACATCTCAAATCTCTCAAGTTAGGCTTCTAATTCATCAGCAATGTTATCCTAGGGGACAATCTAGGTTCTGTAACACATTGCTACACCAATTCACAGCCATCTCACATCAAATTCACTAAATTCATCATAACCCTAATTCTCAAAACTCCTCTCAATTCTTCCCAATCTCTAAGCTAATCAAAACAGATGATTTAACATTAAAATTACTGAAGTTAGGCTCACCCTTACCTGGAAAAATTGCAGAATTGGAACCTAGCTTTCTCTTCTCTCTTGACCGTTCTTCTTCTTTTTCCCAAATGCCTGAACGCGTTCTCAAAATATTTCCTTTCTTAACCTACTTCTCTTATATACTCCCTCACAACTTAATTAATTTCCTCTTAACCCACACAACTCTTCTTAATTATAAATATAACCCCATCTCTTAAAATTCTATCTTTTTCCACCAAATCTATTTATTTACCAAATAAGTATTCATATAGACATCACTTATATTATTTTATGAAACAATAAAATAATAACACGTCACACGTCACAAATACGTCACAAATACGTCACATAACCATCAAATCCATATAATATATGAGCATATACCATATCATCTAATAAAATAATTAAATAATTAAAGAGGGCGTTACATCGCCTACTGGGGCATCTTAGCCGCCGAAGCTGCAATTACAAATATCAAGAAATGTACTATATGATCCACTCAACTCCAGGGGCAAAGGAATGCCTAATCACAAAAGAAGGCTCGTCCCCATGAATTCCAAGAAAGTTACCATGTGCTCAAGTATAACCAGACTCCAGGGGAAAAATTACAAAGGGTGACGAACTTGTAAGTACTATGAATACCAATTCAGTCAAGAAATACTTTGTTAAAATAAAAAGCTCGATAAGTCGCAAACTTGAAAAGGCGGCTTAGGCAAAAAAAAAAAAGCGTCTCGATGGATTGAAAACCCGAAAGGTCGGTCCATGCAAAAGTTTGAGACATATAAAATAAAATAAAAACAGCGGGATAAGTCGCAAACCTGAAAAAGAGACTTAGGCAAAAAAGAGCATCTCAATGGATTGAAAACCCGAAAGGGCGGTCCATGCAAAAGTTAGAGACATGTATAAAGAAAAAAAAAACATGGAAAAAAATGATGAAAAATGATGAAAAATGTTTATCCTAAATGATTGAACCTATTGAATCTATTCCTGCTGATGCAGACGGTGCAGTTGATTACACAGGGTCAGATTCTACAAACATTGATGTATCATCATGTCATCTTAACTCTCCAACCCAAACAACTCAAACTTCTGAACCATCAATCATTCAGGACCTGATGAATCATTACTCAGATGAATTACCTGGTTATGAGTCCAACTTAGAAAAAGCCTCTGACATAGCTTCTGATGAAGTTATGACAGAAAGCCCCCATCAACAAACACCTAACCAAGAAATGGCCTCATCAACCAACACAGACTCTGTCCTTATCCCTGATCATGTTCCTGAACAAGATGTTCTTGAACTAGTTGTTCCTGAACAATCTGTTCCTGAACTAGTTGTCCCTGAACAAGTCATATTTATTCAATCATCTGCAACCAACACCATTGCTGAACCTGAAACCTCCATAAATGACCAAACCTTATCCTCTAGCCTAGCCATTCAACCTTGTGCTCCTGCCAAAACAAATGTCCCTTTTCCACCCACCTTGTTTCTAGATTCTACTATTCTAGCAGATGTGTGTGAGAATATCTTTCGGGAGCTGAACAACTTGGTTCAAGAAAGGAATAATTTGATTCATGAAGATAGCTATAGGATATGTCTTGACTGAACTTTAGAGATCATGTCTTGATGCTGAAGACTCTGCTCAAAACAAGCTCCAAGAGTGGCTGAAAGGGGTTGATAGCAATCTGCAAGAAGTGCAAGTTCTATGAACTTGGGTGCGAACTCCCCTTAGCTTAAGAGCAATGAATGCTACTGATTTCATTCCAACAAGTATACACCCAAGAGAGCTGAATATCAATTGGTTGTCAAAGATTAATGTCAAACTAGTCTCTACGGATCTAACCTTGCTGCAAAGGAATGTTGAGTTGGAAAAAGAAAACAAGCAGTTAAGGAAAGAACTTCTTGACCAGAAGCTTCTACTGCTTGAATACAAGATCTCTATAGAAGCAAAATTGGAAGAAGCCAGAGTCTGAGAAGAGAATCTCATAAGAAGTAATGACGAATTCAAAAGGGAAATGAAGCAACAGGCAGAAGAAACAAACAGGATGATGAAACAGGTGATGGAATTGATCCAGAAACAAGCCCAACCTTAGTTGCACACCCTTAGCTTGTTTTAATTCTATTGTTTGTATCTTTGCATTTATTGCTTTTGAACTTATGTTTTTATGAATCTGGTTTACTGCTTTTGAATAATGCTTCTGAACAATTTGTGTGCTACTTAATATACATTGCTTCTGAACTATGTGTTTACTTATAGAATTTCTCACTATTTTTCTCTTCTCTTCTTTTTGTCTTTATTTTTATACTTTTTGTTGATGACAAAAGGGGAAATAGATGTATAGTATTTATAGGCTCTGAGCCCCATTAATTTACTTTCAAACAATTTAAATTGATAGGATCATCCTCTTATCTCTTAGTTTATTAATGTGAGTTATTTCTGAGAGTTATTACATTTTTAATGATGAATTTAATTAACACGGATAGAACTCAGGGGGAGCTTACAAACCTCACCTTAAAGTACTATTGGACTCAGGGGGAGCTTACAAACCTCGTACCCTTGTAGTCAACTTGTTAATTAGATTAACAACAATTGAACATTTTAAATACTATTGTTTGTCATCATCAAAAAGGGGGAGATTGTTCGAACAAAATGTGTTTAACATTACCTCTTGAGAGTTTTGATGATAACAAGGTATTAAAAATTGTCAATTGGATATGCTAATATTTGTTCAAGTGTACAGGACCATAGATAAAATTGTGTGTCTACTTAAAGCTTAGGTACTGGAAGAACAAATGAGAGCAATGAAATCAACAAGAAGGAATCTTTATGCATCTGAAGAAAAGTACTCCTGAAGTCAAAGTGCTCCTAAAGTGATGACGTGTCATCAGAAGCAAGTTCATCAGAAGCACCTCATCAAAAGCAAGATCACCAGAAGCTGAAGTTCATCAGAAGATGGGAGACTTAAAGCTTCAAAGGTTGTTCAAAGGATTTAATCACGCCTAGCATTGCAGAAGACCCGAAGAGTAAAGCAACGGCTAATTCCAATGGATTTGAAGGCATTGGATGCTTGTTCTTTGAAGAGAGTTGACAAAGTACAATTGTACGAAGTGTACAACCACTACCTCCACTACCTCCACTACTCAGTTTGTGTCTCTGCTACAAGACAAGAATAACAGCAACGCCTGCAAGAATGTTCCTTCAGACTTGGAATGAATTTGAAATTGATCCTTCATAGGACAATAATCATATCAGGCAAAAGATCATTGGTGATTGATCAAAGCTTCAAACAATCCTTTTTGATGTGCTGGCAATTCACAACGTCTCTTTCACACCTCTATATAAAGGAGTGAAGACTTGGAGAATTGTAAGAGACTCAACAAACATTTAAAAGCGTTGAACCTCTGCTGAAATTGTTCTGCATCAAAAGTTCACTAAGAATTTCTTATCAAAGTTCATATCTTAGAAATTCTAGAGTTTTAACAGTTTGTATCTGATTTGTATTGTGAACAACATTGATTGTATATCAAGTGTTCAACTTCAAACATTTTTCTTTGTAATTCTCTTTGATTAGAAGTCTCTTGCAGTTGTGCTTGAGCATAGAAGTCTCCCCCTTCTTGTGTTTTTCTCACCTTCATAGGAGTGCTTGAGATCATGGAAGCACTTCTTCTTTTGATACCCTTTTTATCTTTTATTTCTAGGTAAAATTCTTGGGGGAGCAAAATCCATCGGATCAACTTGGTTTGACATCTTTTTTGCTTAACAAATATTTTATTGTCAAGTGATCTATGTAAACAATGATTTTTGATCTTACCAAGTATTACCTAAATTTGTCAATGGCATAGACTACTGCTAACAACTCTTTTTCTATTGTGGCATAATTTACCTGTGCCCCATTTAGGGTCTTACTTGCATAGTATATCACACGCATCTTCTTATCTTTTCTTTGACCTAACACCGCGTCAACCGCATAGTCACTTGCATCACACATTATTTCAAAAGGCAAGTTCCAATACGGTGGTTGTATGATTGGGGCAGTGACCAAAGCTTCCTTCAACCTGCAAAATGCTTTTAAGCACAGATCATCAAAGACAAAATCTGCATCCTTAAGCTTCCTTTAATGAAACGGCAGTAGAACCCCGCATGACCTAAGAAACTTCTTACTTCTTTTACCGAGGTGGGAGGTAGCATTTTTTCAATAATTTTAATCTTTGCTTTGTCTACCTCGATACCCCGTTCAGAGACCAAGTGTCCTAGGACAATTCCTTCTCTTACCATGAAGTGACATTTTTCCCGATTCAAGACTAAATTTGCCTGCTCACATCTTTCTAAAACCTTTTCTAGGTTAGCCAAACAATTATCAAAACTGGATCCATGCACAGAAAAATCATCCATAAATACTTCCATTATATTTTCAACAAAATAAGAAAAAATAGACATCATACATATTTGAAAAGTAGCTGGAGCATTGCACAGACCAAAAGGCATCCTCCTATAGGCAAAAGTGCCAAAAGGGCAATGTAAAAGTTGTTTTCTCTTGGTCATTAGGGTGAATGGGTATTTGGAAGAATCCGGAATAACCATCCAGGTAACAAAAATGTGAATGCTTAACTAACCTTTCTAACATCTGATCTATAAAAGGGAGCGGAAAATGATCTTTACGGGTTGCTTTGTTAAGCTTCCTATAGTCTATACACATTCTCTACCCCATGACAGTTCTAGTGGCAATGGATTCATTTTTATCATTTTTAATTACTATGAGACCACCCTTTCTAGGTACACTTGAACCGAACTAACCCATTTAGAATCATAAATTGGATAAATAACACCTGCATCTAGGAGTTTTAAAACTTCTTTTTTTCACAACTTCTTTCATGTTAGGATTTAATCTTCTTTGATGTTCAATGGAGGGCTTATAGTCCTCTTCAAGTAGTATCCTATGCATGCACAATGAGGGGTTTAATCCCTTAATATCATCAATGGTGTACCCTATAGCTTTAGGATATTTTTTGAGGACACTAAGAAATTTTTCAGTTTCACCCTCATCTAGGCTTGCATTCACAATAACAGGGTAAGCGGAGTTATGGCCTAAGAATTCATACCTCCGGTTTGATGAGAGTGTTTCCACTTTTGGTGCCTCTTTTGAAAGAGGGTCTAGTTCTTCCACCACCAACTCTTCTACACCTAAGCCCTCCGTGGGAGGATCTTCATCCAATAGCTCTTCATAGGCTTGGGCGTCTCCTTCTAGCTTTGTACCTGCATTGTTTATCAAACACAATTCCAGACCATCATGCGTAGGTGATCCTAAAGAACATTCTTCCACACAATGGTCGATTATATCTATCATGCAGCATGAGTCCTTAATGGAAGGACTTTTCATGAGGTTAGCAAGTTCGAATTCAACGGTGTCCTTACCAACATAAATGTCAATCTACCATTTTTAACATCAAATATGGCCCCTGCAATAGCAAGGAAAGGCCTTTCCAAAAGAATTGGTACTTGGTTGTCTTCCTTTATTTCCATCACAACAAAATCGGCAGCGATATATATCTCTCCTACTTTGACCGGGACATCTTCTACAATTCTAGCTGGGTACTTAACAGATTGGTATGCTAATTGTAGGGTCATTCTTGTTGACTTAAGTTCCCCTATGCCCATTCTCTCGAAGAGAGATAAAGGCATTAAACTGACACTGGCTCCTAAGTCACACATAGCTTTCATTACTATTTCGGACCCTATGACACAAGGTATGGAAAAGCTTCCCGAATCTTTGAACTTGGGTGGTAGTTTATTTTTGAATGATGGTACTACACTCTTCTATAAGGTTAATTGTCTTATCTTCCTCAGTCTTCCTTTTTCTTAGAAAGGATTTATTTTAAAAATTTAGCATAAGTAGGCATTTGAGTCAGAAATTCAGTGAAGGGTGCATCAATGTAGATTTTATTCATCATTTCAATAAATTTCTTAAATTGCCCATCTAGCTTAGATTTAGCAAACCTTTGTGGGAAAGGAATCTTAGGTTTATTAGGGGCAGGTGTAGCTGGTTTTTCGCTTTATACCCTAGTTTCCTCACCTTGGGGCTCATTGCTTTCTTTCTCAATCTCATTCGGTTTAGCTTTCCCTATAGGGTCCTCTAGTTGCCTACCATTCCTAAGTGTAATAGCATTCATTTTGTTTGTTTTAGGTTGGCTAACTTTGTGGGTAAATTGGGAGATTTGTGTCTCTAAGATTTTGTTCTAAGAAAAAATGGAATCTACCTTTGATGTAAGCTTGGCAAGAGAGTCGTTTAAAAGTCCAGTTTGATTTTTAAGCTCTTGAAGTTCTTTGGATTGATTTGAAAAATAAGTTTCCATTAAAAGTTCCAAGCTAGACTTTTGAGCGACTCTTTGTTGTCTGCATATCTAGGTAGTGTCGCTAGTCCTAAGGGATGTTGAGGATTTTTACAAAAGTTTTGGGTTTGCCTCATCCCTTGGTTGTTTTGAACAAAGTTTATTTGTTCAACACTTTCAACAACACTACCTAGTTGGCATTTAATGCTAGTATGGCCAAATACACCACAAGCTCCACAAGGAGATGGAATAGAAGTTGGTGAAACAGCACTAACATTCAGTTTGTCAAATTTTAGAGAGAGAGCATCTACTTTAGCGGACAGATGATCAAAGGGAGGGATTTCATTCATACCTGCCTCTTATTTAAAGGGCGAAGAAACGAAGGTGGTTCTTTCATCGGTCCACTGATATTGATTTTGGGCTATATATTCAATCAAGGCATAAGCTGTTGTGAAATCTTTGTTCATTAAAGCCCCACTTGCAGTTGCATCAACAGTCATTTTTGTGATATACGATAAGCCATTATAAAACGATAAGCCATTATAAAAAATGTGGATTACAAGCCACTTCTCTAAACCATGGTGGGGACAAAGTCTAAGCATTTCCTTGAAACGCTCCCACGCATCATAAAGGGATTCCCCAAGTTTTTGAGTGAATTGGTAAAGCCTTGCCCGTAGTTGGGCGGTTTTAGAAGGGGGAAAGAATCGGGCAAGGAATGCTCGTCTCATTTGATCCCATGAAGTGATGGAACCAACCTTCAAAAAGTGGAACCAAGTGCTAGCTTTATCCCTTAAGGAAAAGGGAAAAAGGTGTAGCCTTACGGTCTCTTGGTTTTTGTAGGTCACACTGAATCTAAAGAATGTTAAAATATGAAGATTTGGATCCTCAGTGGGTGATCCAGAAAAATGGTTTCGTTGCACTAAGTTAAGTGTAACGCCCTATTTTTATTATTTATTTATTTTATCGAGTTTAGTGTATTTTTGTATATTTTATTTGAATAATTGCGGTGTGTGGGTTTTTGTGTTATGTGTTAGTAATATTAGTAGTTTATAAAAATATTACTAGTGAAAGAATGAAATTAAAATAGAATAATGAGGCAGTAAGGGCAGTTTTGGAATAAGGAGGATTTATTTAGGTTAAGAATATAAGAGGTATGGAATAGAAAGTCAGAACACGTAAAAACAGTTTTTAGGAGAAAAAGAGAAAAGTGAGAAGTCAGAGAAGAGGAAGCTTGTAGGTTTCAGAATTCAACCAATCTAAGGTAAGGGTGGGACTAACCTTCTTTAATCATAAGCATATAATTTCTGAAAAAGGTTTAATCATGTTGTTGTTTGTTGAAATTTTGATGTTATAAAAGCTAGGTTAAATTCAATAAAATTTGTTGAAAGTGTATGCAATTTCATGAATTAATGTAAGAAAGTGATGTCTAGATTGTAGAATAACAGTAAGTAATGTTTCCTATCAATTTTGGGGTTTGGGTTGTCAAAATTGGGGTTTTGAAGTGAGAACAGAGGTCTGTTCGTAGACCTGTCTGTCGTCGCTCACCACGGCGAGTGCTCAAACTCGCCTAGCGAGTAGAAGTCATCGCTCACCTAGCGAGTGATCTTAGTCGCCTGACGAGTAGTTCCCAACTCGCCACAGCGAGTGTTTTTCCTCGCCTAGCGAGCTGTTCAGTAGAAAAGTGGATGTTCGTATAAATGATGTTTTGGGTCAGGTTTATATGAATTTGAGTGCCTCTTCATGTTTAGAAATGATTAGACAACTTTTAGAATCAAATTTGGGCATTGGGAAGTTAAAAATTGGGATTTTTGGGTGAAAATGTCTAGTTGCCGAAGCTACCTGTTTTAGCTCGCCTTCAGCGAGTAATCTTCCTCGCCTCGCGAGTGGTCCATGTGTGAGCTCGCCACAGCGAGTAGTTGTGCTCGCCTCGCGAGTTGTTCATTAGCAGACTGCCTGTTTTGCGTTCTTGTGTCTTTTTCACACGTTTCTGTTTTGATTTGGACTTTGACATAAACATGAACATTGTTGATAACTGATTTATCTTTCCAGCGGTTTTGAGTTGATGTGCAAATCTTTTATGGTTGATTTAATATGATTTTATGATGTTGATGTTGTTGCATTTAAGTTGTGTCATTGCATAAGCATTGTCAAGCGAAGGGGGTTGTAGCCTGACTAGTCGAATATGACTTTAGTGAGTGTAACACCCCGTTTTCCCAACATAAAAATTTCTCAAAATAATAATCAGAGTTTCACAACTTAAACGGAATGCTACATTTCTTAAAAATCACAATGGAATAAATAATAATTTATCCTTCAAAATATTTCAATAAAATCTTAAATCATTTCGCAGCGGAATTTATTTCAAAAATCTTAAAAACAACTTTGGCACGAAGGCCTCAACGTAAAATCTCAACAAATTCTTAAATATCATGTTCATAAAATCTCATAGTTAAATACATAAAGAATAGAAAACATAAGCAAAGTTCCCCATCCCGTTACGTATCAGAGCACCTAGACACGTGAGGAGTCCACTCACATCATCAGCTAGTCCTGGAAATCTGCACTTGCCCACAAGGCGACAATTCCAACAGAAGGGGTGAGATTTCACAAACATTAAACTTAAGCATACAGTTCATCAATTACACTTAACTTAAAACATCAACTAATCACATAATCTTCAACAAGTACAATCATAAAGCAACTCATCATAGTTCATCATATTCATCAACAGATATAATCTCAAACAACTCATCATAATCATGTATAGAAACTTCATCAAAATTCATCATATAGGAAACATCATCGCATCATCAAGTTCATCATGTTAAACAACAAATGCATTCATAATTATTTCATCAAGACTCTTCTTCAACAACTCAACATCTTAGACAACTTAGACAACTCGACACGACTATGCAACTTCTTAACATCTTGACATCTTAACAACTTATATGCATGTGCTACCATCCAGGGCATAAGCCCCCATCGCTAAAGGTCAAATAGGACCTGTCAGGCATTAAGCCCCCATCGCTAAAGGTCAAATAAGACTTGTCAGGCATCAAGCCCCCATCGCTAAGGTCGTAAAAGGACCTGTCAGGCATCAAGCCCCCATCGCTAAGGTCGTAAAAGGACCTGTCAGGCATCAAGCCCCCATCGCTGACTATGCTATGCAACAACACGACTCAATGCAACGACACGACTCAATGCAACAACACGACTCAAATACAACGACATCATCTCAATACCACAACAACAACTTCATAATTCAATATTAAATCAACCATAAAAGATTCATTAATCATAAACAACTTCATCATCTAACTCATGCACAATCAATTAAAAAAAGAATTGCATATCAAATTAGGAGTATTGAAATGATAATTCAATTACCAGCAAATCACATATTCATATCAAAACTCAAATCATAATCAAAACAATTCAAAACAGCACAAGTAAACAACTTAGAAAATCTGGAACAGCCTAAGCTTAATCTCATGGTTCTAACCTTAAAACTAATTCCGATTATCATCTTATGAATTATTTAAGGTCTGTGCATCAATTTTGCATCACTTAAACCGTTAAACATCATTAAACCATTAAATTCTCTCATAACCCTAATTCTCAAAAACTCTCAAAACTACACCTAATCATGCTAATTGCAATTTCAGAAATTATATACTTAATTTTAATGAGAGTTAGTCTCACCCTTACTTTAATTCAGATGAACAAAGCTTACGAAAGAGAACAAAAGTGGTGAAAACACCCAAATATACTGCTGCAGTGAGCGACAGTTTTCTCTTAACTCCGACCTTGTTTCGACGATCCGAACGGTGAAAAGGTAGACCTAGGTGTTGTGAACCTTGTGTCCAAAAATCGTCACGATCCAACGGTTAACGAGTGAGAAATCGCTGTTTTACTGAGGCAGATTTCAGAAAAACGGGAATTGCTTTCTCTCTTCTTTTTGGTGGCTACTTTTCTCACAAAAGACTGTTTTTACTTTTAAAACTATTCTAACCTAGCTTCTCCTATTTATATATCTCTTCTCCTCTATCTTATTTACTCTTATCACCAAAAACTACTCCCTTCCCTAATATCTTAATAATAATAATAATACACCAAATAACAAATATATTTTTATACTAGATAACATATATATATATATATATATCCACACAAAATAACAGATATATTTCTACATAAAATAACAAATATATTTTCAAACCAAATAACAAATATATTTCTACAACAAATATATCTCTACATAACAAACATATTTCTATAACAAATGTATCTCTACATAACAAACCTATTTCTATAACAAATATATCTTTACACCACATAACAAATATATTTTTACACCAAATAACACATATTAGCATATTTCATCAAAATATATATTATAAATCAAATAATAATACACTAAAAATACAATAAATTAATAAAATATTAAATATTAAAAGTAGGGCGTTACAGCGAGGGAGCTGTAGCTCTGTTGTTTCTTAAGCGAAGGGGGTTGTAGCCTGTCAAGTCGAATATGACTTTAGCGAAGGGAGTTGTAGCTCTGTTGGTACCACATGCATAATTATGCTGCATTTGTTGAGTAGTTGTTGTTGCATTATCGAGTCGTTGTTGCTGCATTGTTGAAAGAGTTAAATGATGATTGTTGTTGGAATTATGTGAAGTATTCATAATGTTGAATTGTTGTTGTTTTGTATTGATTAATTCTTTACATGAATTGTTGCTTATTATTATTGAATGTGAAATCTCACCCCTTCTGTTTGAATGTTGCCTCTACGTGGGTAACGTGCAGATAACCAGGAGTAACCGCTGATTTGATTTCTCGTGTCGTCATCGGAGTCATGCTCTGATACGTAATGGGATGGGGATATTTATATGTTTTGTTTTCCTTGTTACGTATTTCTTTTTAAGTTGATGTTTAACCACTTTTGGATTTGGAATTTCATTACGTTGTTGATGTTGAGGCCTTAGTGCCAAGTATGGATTAAAACGTTGAACATATTCCGCTGCGACATTATTTTAAATTATTGAAAGAAGTTGTTTAAATAAATAGTGGATTTTAACTCTATTTATATTTGATGATATTTTGAAAAACGAAATGTGACATCCTGTTTTGCGATGAAACTCTGATTTATTATATGTTATTTACATGTTGGGAAAACAGGGTGTTACATTAAGGAATGCAGGTTTAATTTCAAAGTTGTCACCTTCAACCGTTGGGTACACGACAATAGCACGTGGCTCTTCTTTAGAAGGGATCGCATACTCTTTGATTTTTAACTGAAGAAAATAATAATAAAAGTCCTAGATTATTGGTCCATCTTAATAAAAGTCATGGGATCGCATACTCTTTGATTTTCAGGATTATTGGTCCGTATAAAGGATCTCTTCCGTTAAAAATCAAACCTTTTTAACGTTAAAAATCAAACCTTTTCAACTGAAATCTCTTTCCAGAAACCTTTTTATTATTATTATGATTTTTAACGAAAGAAAATAATAATAAAAAGCGCCTTGGGATTATTGGTCCATCTTAATGACAAGTTTCTCTTAAGCGTATCAAAGCTTCTCTCGAAGTCATTGAGTGTGTTCCTCTAGCAACCACACCTATTCTCATGGTTGATTGCTATTAGAATCCTTGAAGAACGAAATTTTATGTGTCTCAAGGTTTGCTAGACTATTCTCATGTTTCGCAATCCTTGTCTAATTTCACTTGTTCCAATATCCAAACTTCTTCTTTCGATGATTCGCTTTGATATTTGTGATGATGAATTAACAAATACTAACCCTCCGCGTTCGCTTTATGAGTTGGTATTTGTTAATTCATTATAAAAACGGTGAAATTAGATTAGAAAGTGGATTTATATAAAATTAGGGTTCAAGGCTTGGTTTGATTAGGATTATGTCATTAAGACTTATCCAACAATCCCAAGACAAGAAGAGTCTACTCACTCATGTTCATCGTAGACATAGAAGGGAAGAAGAAGAACATAAAATAACAAGAAAGTAAAAGAAAGAACTTTTATAAAGAAAGACAATTGTCACTAT
The DNA here is from genome assembly GCA_958299785.1 of Medicago lupulina. NCBI lineage: Eukaryota > Viridiplantae > Streptophyta > Magnoliopsida > Fabales > Fabaceae > Medicago > Medicago lupulina. Next base: position 31,388,101 of record OY283141.1, on the reverse strand, counting down.
TGAATTCAAAGAACAAAAGATGAATTGTTGTGATTGCTAGCTACTCTATTTATAGTTTACAATGACTTAAGCCCTAAGAAAATATATCACTAGAATGTTCCACAAGAAGCCACGGGCTTTTAGGTCAGAAATAAACTAATAGGTTGCTTGTCCATGAAGAAAAAGCAGCAAAAGAGCATCCTGGGAGTTGGCACGGGCCGTGCCAAGCTTCTGACTTGGGGGCAACATATTTTTGTGCTGAATCTTCGTATTTTCAGCCTGAATCAGCTTCAAATCCTCTTTCTTTTGCTCCAAGACTGAATCTTCAGAATATTTGTTCCTGAAATTAAATAACTTGTAATTGAAGTAAAATAGTTCTAAAAAAGAAATAATATTAAATAAAACGAAATCAAATATAAATAAAACAGACTCAAATATTATATTAAAAACATTAATTATTGACATCAATAACCTCCGGTGTCGATGTGAGAACATCTTTAGTGGATGATCTGTAAATACGTCTATAAGTGTTCTTTAAACTTTGAGACTTGTCCTGATCATGTGAACCCCTGAAGCCTAACTCACATAAACCTTTATTATGGGAAGAAAAAAAAAATCATAACATAATCTGAATTTGAATAATTCAGCTCATTTATATTGTCATATAATTACCGGATAAAACAATAGTCTTACCATAAAATTTTCAATCAGAATAATAATCGGTTTTCTAATTATAATATAGTTTCATCGTTTAACGTTGTCAACCAATTTGCTCCAAAAAAATATATGATGTCAACCAATTAGCATGTAATGCTTCAAATTTGTGAAGTTCTCTTCAAAATAAAGGTCAACGATATCCATTTATAATTTCAAGCTAAATTCAAAATCATCGTTATAATATCAACTTCCTCCATTTGTAGATTTAGGAATACCCATAGCCTATATGACAATAACGCCTAACCCTAAACTTGATTATAGCACGGTATAACTAAAGGCTATATAAACTTCGGTTGTTATAAAGGATATTAGAATTTAGATTAGTGTAGTCATGTCAATATCAACTACTTTAAAAATCAATTTCACCATTCTATTTTTATGTTTTCAACAAATAAACAGTTTACGCAACTAATATATATATGGCAATGTTATAGTCTAAGAAAGGCTTCAAAACGTGTTCTCTCCAAACTTACTCTTACTAGAGATTGTCTCTAATCAAGGTATTAGTATACTTTAGTATTAGGTAGGGCTTAGTTATCCAAATGAACCCATGCCTCTTGGGAATGCTTTCTTATGGGAAAAGTAACAAAAGGGAAAATATCAATTTCATTCAAAATTATGCGCATTACCATGTTCAATCCTCCATATGTTTGGTACCTTATCTTGTTTGTTTACTAAAATAAGATAAATTTTGTCTAGATAAACGACTTGAATTATTAAAGCAAAAGACATAAACGGTTGTTCCTCTACTTGACTTGCTTCCAGGACCCAAGGGATGGGTCATGGGATATACCCCATTTAATGATATGTAAAAAAAATGTTGTTTTTTTTACTTAAAAATTTATCTACAAGGTCCTCTGAATCTGAACCAAGCAATTGGGCTTATGTACGGGATCAACTATGGATTATACTTGTGAAATGTTAATTAAAAATTTAAATAACTTTTTGGCTACAGGATCTGGAGTGGGAAGAAAATAGGTGGAGAAAAACGGTTATGGCTAATTTAGGCGTGACACTTCAATTTATCTTCCATTCTTTAGATGTTCAATATGAGGAATGCACAAAAGACAAAATAGCCCTTCATGTTTTTCATGTTATAGTCAAATTAACCAAGCCAGGCCCATGAATTCTTTCTTTTTCAGTTTCAAAATATAGTAAATCTTGATCCTTTCTTTCAGGGGTCTACGCGGTGCGGTTTGGTTCGGTTTTGAAGGTAAAAGTCATCCGAACCGCAAGATAAAAAAGCATGCGGTTTGGTTTCGTTCGGTTGACTTTAACAATAAAATCTGAATCAAATCAAACCAAGTTTGAATCGGTTGGTGCGGTTTTTTGGAGACGATACAATTTTTTGTTTCCAACATTAAAATCAAGTTAAAAAGCTGGAACACAACATATTTTCCGCAATGTTTTATATTTATTCAAATATTACAATTTCATTTTCATTTTACAATGTTTCCAATAACATAGACCAAGTTAAAAACATGGACAGAACGTAATCATATTTTGTAAGAAATATAGAAGACTAAGATTTTATCATTCTCTAAAATTTCAAGTAGCATTGGTCTAGGTGAGATATGTTTAATTAACATTTTTCTTATGTTGCGGTTTGGTTTGGTTCGGTTGGTAAAATGAAAACCGCAAACCAAACCAAACTGTGCGGTTGAGCAAGAAAATGATATGATTACATCCGAACTAAATGCGGTTTTTTACGCTTTCGATTTGGGTTGGTTCGGTTTGCGGTTTTTCTATTGGGTTGGTTCGATTTTGAACACCCGTGTTTTTTTTAATAAAGCTATTGACTTGGATTGACCACCAAAAAATGAAAAAATCTCTATATAAACCACTAATATTACAATAGTGCCCCTCCCCCTTTCTTTTTATACGCATGTTTTTTAGTGTCATAAAAAATTTACAATAGAAAAATTTCAACTTCTAGTCTAGTATGAACTTTAGAAAATCAATTACCACTAAAATTACAACACTGCCTCATATTTGTTCATATTCCAATTCAATTCAAGTATCAATCAAATATAAACTTCAGAAAATGAGTTACCAACAAAATATAAACTTAAGGAAATCAGTTACCACTAAAATTACAATACTTCCACCTTTCTTCAAAAAAAAATTACAATACTTTCCCCTATTCTTTTTTACGCGTGTTGTTTAGTGTCAGCAAAAATCTTATTTCTTACGATAAAAAAATTGCTATTATAAACTTGAAAGATATTGCTGTTATGTTTAGTATTATCAAGATATAACAATATATTCGATTAAGTTAAAAAGTGAACCATAAAATTTAACCCGTAAAGTTGATATTAAACAACGTAATTGTATGCAGTGATTAAATATCATGATTTGGTTTTGAATATGTGCACCAAATTATCAAGATTAACTTTTGTAAATTTGAAAGATAATAAATAGTTGATTTCGGAGTTCAAACATTTGTCTCATATTTTCTTTAAATTTATCGGTAATAAATTTGTCCTGTATTTTTTATATATTAATCAATATGCATGTCACATGTTTTTTGAAATTTAATAGTGGCATACATGTGTGTTTATTTTTCTATCAGTGGCTAATATTTCTTAGATGATTTTTATATTAATTAGTGACAAATATTTGTTTTTCAATTTTTTAAACATCAGTGGTAAATATTTGTTCCATGTTGTTTTATAATTATTCGTGACAAATATTTATCTCATATTTTTTATATTAATCAGTGAAAAATTTGTTCCGTGTAAGAATTGTACACTTCAACAACTTTGTAAGTGAGTTGTTTCTAGAAGAAAAAAAACTTGAATTATGAAAAAAAAAATAGTTTGTATATTATAATTAATCTCATTTTTATTTTGACAATATTAAAAAAAGACTAATTTTCATGAATTATTTAGTCACAAACATATGTCCTGAGTATGATTTAATATAAATCATAATTATTCTCATTTATATTTTGAATATAAAAATAAATTAATTTAACTAATTGATTAGTGACAACCAAGCATGGTCACGTATATAATTTTACGCTCCAATGAACTCCGGAATAAAAATAAAACATGTTCAAATTTATGTTGACAGTATTAAAAGTGCATTATTTTCAATATATTTTCTTGTATGCTATAGTTGTTTTGATTTTTACTTTGACAATATTAAACAAAATACTAATTTTAACTAATTCTTTAGTCACAAGTTTAACTAATTATCCCGTGTATGAACATTGAAAAACAAACATTTGTCCTGAATTATATGTCAAAGACTTCTTTAGTGATATGTTTCCGAAAAATAAACATTAAGAAATTGAAGTGCAAAATATTTTAAAGTTAATGTATTATAGTTGTTTCTATTTTTATGTTGACAATATTAAAAGATGCTAATTTGAATTAATTATTTGGTCACAAACATTTATTCTATATGTATGGTTTTCAAAATAAATTTTAATTAGTATATTATAATTTTTTTTATTCATAAGATATAAAGAAAATATGCTAAATTTAAGTTGATTAGTGACTAACAAACATTTGTTTTGTGTATGTATTGCATGTATCAACGACTTGTCTAGTGACTCATTTACAAGAAAACTACTTAAAATTGAAGTGTGAAAATAATATTCAATTTTGTTTAGTGTATTATAGTTATTCTATTTTTTTTAGAATATATAAAAAAAAAAAAAAAAAAGTTAAATTGAACTAAAGATAAACAATTATCCTGTGTATGAACTATATGCTCCAATAAAACTTTTTAGTCATTTAGAGAAAAAAATTAGTATAATTGGGGTATTCTATATAATTTGTTCTCTTTTTGTGTTAAAGAATATCTTTTTTTTTACTATAAAAAATGATTGGTTTGATAGAGTATGTTAAGTAAAAACAGAAATTAAACATTGCTAAAAATGAAATAAGGATGAATTTGTGAACAAACTCGCAATATCAGAGTTAATGTGTTGTGGTCTATATGGCAAACAAGAGCATGCGTTTGAGAGGGGGTGAATAGCGTTTTTAAAAATATCAAAAGTTTTGCGAAAGCGTATTTGAAAAAGTGTTTTGACTAATTGGATTCATGGACAGTACGGATAACAAAAGTTAAGACAATGATAATATGATAAGATTTACTATTGCATTGAGAAGTTCAATTGCTAAATCTTAACTCAATCAATTATCAATAACTCACAACATAATTTACAAAACTAGACAAATCTCCAACCAAACTTAAAAGCAATAAAGTAAGCTATCACTAATGAACACAACATATATGAACTAATGAATTGGAACTTTATTGAATTCAATTGTGATCAAATTGACTTAGAAAAGAATTTTAATTCAATGAACTAAGATTAGGTTTACAATTAAAACTATGATCACATTCGAATCAATTAGCAACAATTATTAAGATTCATGTACAACAATTAACACCAAGTAAAAGACGAAAGGAAAGAGAAAAGACACCAGAATTTATAGTGGCTCCCCCATTCGTCCTTGCTTCTGGGTACCTCCAATCTTCTTGATAAAAAACGTCTCTATCAAGGACTTTCATTATAGTTGAAATTTGATTACACTATTGTGATTACAAGAATTCCTTCAATTACCCTAATTTTCAATTCCTATGCATCCATAGTCCCTGATCTTCAAGTAACCCTTAAAATTGGTGATTCTCCAAGTCTTTGAATCATCAATCACCCATGCAATCCTTGAAGCTCTTCACCTTGAACTTGAGAAGATTAGAAAGAACCCTCAATACCCTTGGAGGTGGAAAGAAATCACTCTATTCACCTTGAAACCTTGATTCCCATCCAAGATCCTTGAATGCAATCAACTTACAATCGTGATAGCACTCTAGAAATCTATGACTCAAAGACCACAATGATTATTAGAAAAAGTGTTTAATCTGAAGAACAAGTGGAAAGAGAGGGTTGGAGACTCTAGAGAGAATAATTGCAAATGATTCAGTAGTTTATGAGATGTGAAGATATATATATATATATATATATATATATATATATATATATATCATCGTGATTTTCGGGTGTCAAGTCATTAATTAGGCTTGAACCTTTCAATCATTGATGTCTCTATTTTTTTGGGGAGGGGTAAAATTGAGAAAACCCTTAGAAATTCTAAGTTCGGGGCAATTTTCGCTACGGGAAGGTGTTAGGCACCCGCAACGACTATAGTACTCTTTAGGAGCCGTTTTTCTAGATTTATCTTTACGCTTTACTTTTAATGTTATTTATTGAAAAAAAAATTGTTTTTAAGAACGGGGAAAGAAGTGTTTGGGATTTATTTTTATTGGACTTGGAGAGGTTTTGACCTCTTGCCTACATACCCTTTTAAGGGATCAAACTCCATGTAGTTCTCTTCCAAAAAAGATTTTTGTGGGTTAGTTTGTTTTTAATTTTGAAAATGATTTTGAAGAAGAGAAAAGGGGCCTTAAAGGCATGAGATTGAAAAAAAAGTGAGGTTGTTTCAATTGTTAAAGCAAAGGGTTAAAGTTGGAATTTAAGATTCATTTGCATTTTGATTAAGAAAATAAAAGGAAAAGCTATGGAGTTTTGACTCCAAGGTTATTGCAAAAACGGTTTTCAAGTGAGGTGTTTATTGTTTTGTTTTTTGGAAAAGCATAATATTTTTCTAAGTATCACGCCTCCTAAGCATACATCTAGCGGTAAATCATACAACGTGTGTGCGTGTCGGTGCTTGTGTCGGTGTACATCATCATAGTGTCCATTGTCCTTTACATTTGGCCCTAGTTTACATTCTATGGTCTTGCAAGAATTTAAAAGGAAGTAAATCTACCTAAAAATATTACATGGAAATTAACATAGAAAATGAAAGGAACCTAAACTAGGAAAGAGGTGGGATGCCTTTAGTATGCATGAGACATGAAATGGTTAGCAACAAAGTAAGAAATGATAGTAATGAATAAGCAATGTATAGTAAATGAAATGACAATAGTAAGGAATAGAGTAAATTACACTCCCCTCCCCTCAAAGATGCTTGAAATACACTCCCCTCCCCTCTTATGTTAAAATATACAATTTCCTCCCTTGAAAAATAAAATTTACACTCCCCTCCCTTATAAGATGCTTGAATTACAACCCCCTCCCTTGATAATTAAATATGCACTACACTTTAATCTATTTTAACATAAATAAATATTTTTATGATATATATTAATTTTAAACCACCCTTTAAGAAAAATTAATTTATTTCTTTATAATTTAAATGTTAATGATAATTAAATTTAAATATTTTGCTATTGATTTTATAATTTATAGTTTAAAATTAACTTTTAAATAACCATGGTTTATTGTCGTTAGTAATTTTTCACATATTTTAATTTTATTTTGGCTTGTTTCATATTTTATAATCGGGTTTAAAACTACATGTTAATGAAATTGTGAATAAAAAATAGCAAAAAAATATGTATTCAATTTTTTATTATGTTAAAATAGACCTGCAGTACTGTTTTTTTCGAAGTGTTTAGATTATTATTTTTTTGCTAGATTATTAAAAATAAAAAAATATATATTGAGGGAGTAAAGTGTAGATTTTAACATAAGAGGGGAGGGGAATGTAATTCAAGCTTTTCTTAGGGGAGGGGAATGAATTTTTTCCTAATATGTTTTGAATAAGAGGGGAGGGGAATGTATATTTTAACATAAGAGGGGAGGGGAGTGTAATTCAAGCATCTTTGAGGGGAGGGGAGTGTAATTTACTCTAAGGAATATTGAACAAATAGCAAAAACAAATGCCAAAAAGTGATGAAAATAACACACAAAACTTAGCCCTAAAACTTAAGCTAAACCCATGACCTATAATTCTCATCAAAACAGCCCTTTTTAAGAGGAACATTTCAAGAATCATAGGAAAATTACAAGCCATGCATTCAAGCTTTAACATATACACATTTTATGCATATTCTACCCCTTAAAAGAATTCATGTTACTTGCCACACAAGAAATTAATATCATGATTCACAAACAGTGGTAATAGTCATAGGCTCATAGCAAAAAAATATCACAAAACACATAACAAGTACCACTATCATTTATCAAGATTTAATGGTCAAAAATCATGCAAGAAATTCACCAAAAAAAACTTAAAAGATGCAATTCCACAAGAAAATTTAGCACACATTTTATCACTATGAAACTTGTAAAAAAATGCCACAAAATGGTAAGAAGCATATCAAGAATCACATAGAAAAATTCCTAAAATTTTACAAGAAAAACAAAGCACACAGGGAGGTTCAGATAGCAAAGCTGGAGGTGTGCATAGCAAGAAAATCAAAAGAAATGAAAGAAAACCCAAAGCCCACGGTTAAAGGCCCAAACCCGCGCCACTGATGGATCCGGATCAGTCCTGACGCCTCAGAGGCGTTGGATTGATCCGGACGCTCCAAAAAACAAGATCCAACGGCCTGTGCGCAGGGGAAGTGGACCGGGTCAGAACCGACCCGATCCACGCACTTATATAAAAGGTTTAGGATCCGGATTCACACATTTCTCTTCTTCTTCCTCTCTCTTCTCTCCGGCCACTCCTTTCCAAACCCTAACCCTAACTTCTCCAAACCTACCCAGAAATGGCTTATTCATGGTTTAAACGGTTCGTATTATCAATCTAAGCATGAATCACCCAAAAGAAAGCAAGTTTAACCGTTGAAACAATGTGAATCTTTGAGTTTTGTCACTGTAGAATCGAACTGTTCAGATTCTTCATGTTTTTGGATGAGATCGTTGTAAAACTGTAAGGATTCGCTTCGATTCACACTTGTTGTGGGTTTCGAAACGTTTCTTTGATTTTTCAAACAATTTTTGTGTTAGGGTTAGGGTTTTGGATCGAACCGTTCGAACTTGCTACGGATTCACATTGTTCTGGATTTGTGATGATTTTCAGTGAGGTGAGGTGAAGTCTAGGTGTTACCTGAGTTTTTGTTCGGAGATTTGAGCCGCTTCTTTGATTCTTGGCTTTGGATCTTTGCTGGTAAGCCGGTTTCACTCCTTTCTTTCTTCTTCTGATCCGGATCCTGTGAAATCCTTCGCCTCTTCTTCTTCTTCTTCTTCTCTGATCCAATGCCTGCGATCACGCTTGCAGCGCGCTACCTCCGGTGGCGTGCTCGCGTTTGAATTGCAGGTTCAGCAGTTCAATGATGAAGATTCTCACGAATCTCTGAGAACTGCTTGAAACTGTATGAATTTCGTGTGAATTATGCTTCTGTCTGGTTCTATGAGTTGAATTCAATGGCGAATTTGAAGTTTTCTTGTGAAATTGCTCTGAATTGGTGCTGAATTTGAGCTAGGGTTCATGAGTTTTTTGTGAATTTTTGGTGAATTTGATCTGTAACTGCCGAGAGAGAAAATGGATTCTGTTGGTGATGTGGCTCTGATTCTCTGGACTTTCCTGACACGCGTGGCCTTATATAGGCTGACATGTGGCCTCTGGTCCAATTGGAACGTGACATGTGGACTGGATTGGCTTGCGTGGCATTCTTGGACTAATCTGCAATTTGAAAGAAATTGGGGACTAAACTGCAAAAAGGAAAAGAAATTGGGACTGTTTTGAAAATAATAAAAACTGAAATTGGACTGTTTTTGAAAATAAAATTGGACTCATTTGTAATTACAACAAATTTTGGACTTATTTGTAAAAAGTAAAAATAGAATAAAAATGGTAAAAAATGTAATTTGGAAAAAACGTAAAGTGAAACAGTTAAAAATGACAAAACGGACTAAAACGGACAAACTACCAAAATGAGGTATTTCAAAATACCTCTCTATCAAAAAATTGTTTGATGTGAAAAGACCAAAATGCCCCTAGGGACTAAAACGACTCAGACTGACTCAAATGCAAAACTAGGATGATTTTTGGACAAAATTTGACTAATGATTCATGCAGACGAGTTGAAAAGACTCGGGGACAAATGTAGGGACTAAAATTGGTTCCTTTGTAGGAAATGACCAAAATACCCTTTTGTATGATTTTATGCAACAAATTGGAATAAAATGTAGAAAAATATGTAATGGTTTTAGAAACCCTTTTTAAGGACTTGTAATGCAAGAAAACATTTTGGATGGTTTTAAATGCAAGAAAATTAGAGACGGAAGCAGTAAAATGTGCAGTTGAAACACAGTAGACAACTGTAAAATAGACATAGTGAATTTGAAATAATCAGAACCAAAAAGAAGTTTGAACAAGTATTTTTAGGTCCAAAATGAGGGTATGACAATATATATATATATATATATATATATATATATATATATATATATATATATATATATATATATATATATATATATATATATATATATATATATATATGAGAGAGTTAAATGAAAAATTGAGGCCAAAAACAACCAAATGAATTGAATCACTAAATGTCTGAATCGATTCAGACAGCTGGAATTAGGCAATCTAGATAATGAAGATTGATACGAATCAACCTATCTGTGAATCGAATCAAATGAACTCAGATGAAGGTTGATTCGATTCAAATTGATATAATGCATGAAATCATCAATCGAATCAAAAAGTGTGAGACACAGGGAAAAAGGGCAGAAAGAATGATTGATACAAATCAATGAACCATGAATTGAATCATGCATATAGAAGAAAGATTTTGCCACTCATAAATGAAGTTTTCCATACATAGCAACATCGTTGATATCTAGGAATCACATGGCACAATGAGGCAAAAATTACTAGGTTCTTTAACATGTTTCTAAGCTATATCTAATCAATATAAAATCATCATCAAATAAACCTAGCTAATGAACATCATCAAAATACAAACCTATATCATATGGAGTTTGTACGATGATCATCGGGACGTCATGTGCCTTTTCATGATATATTTTGGTACTTTGGTTGGATCATGGTCAGCACTAAGACGAAATGTCGTCACTTGCTGGAGCGGGTGATGAGGCAGTATGGGCATATGCAGGCCATTCTTATACCTCCTACAGATGTGGCACCTCTTGAGCCAGAGGGAGAAGGACCTGAAAGAATCCTCAGTTTCATCAGGACTGATGAGGGATTTTCCTCGCATCTCAAAAGAGGATAATCCTGAAGTTTTGACGTGATACATAGTTGCACATGCCAAGGAATCAGGCGGAACCTCTCAGGGTGTAGTCATTCCTGACGCTTCTGATGATGCTTCTCTCAGAGTCAAGGGCAAAAGGACCAAGGTGGATACTCACTCTGAAGATGCTGATGCTAAGGCCAAAAAGCAGAAGGTTGCTAAGTCTGAAGCAACCAACTACGACAGTGGTAAGGTTGCTGAGTCTGAAGCAACTAAGTACGACAGTGGGTCTGCTTCTACTCCTAAGAGAAAAAGAGGAAAAGGAGATTCTTCAATAACCGATGAGGCAGCTAAATTAGCTCTTGAAGAAATGGATGCAGAATAGCAAAGGGCTAATAAGAAACACACAGGTGGTGTAGATATTGTTAGTCCAATGTTCATTGTGACTCCTGAAATGGCCAAAAGAGCTAAGGAACATGCTGATAAGCTGACTGCAAACAAGAAGAAGAAGGCTGCACAATACATTGTTGAAAGGGATGAAAAACTCAAGGCTGTTGGGCTAGGAGATTGTGACAAGTTCTATGTGGATAAGCTTACTGAGGTTAAGGCAATTGCCGATGAAGTTGAGCAAGAAGCTGTGAAGAAAGCTCAGGAGATCCTGAAGAAGACTCAAGGAACATCAGAAGCTGGTGCTTCAGGACCTGTTCCAGAGTCTACTGCTTCAGAGGCTGAAAGATCAGAAGCTCCTCTCTCAGCCAAGGAAACTCAGATTCCAGACCCCCCCATCAGCACCTCACCATCATCCTCAACTGATTCTGACCTAGACAACATACCTCTTAGTCAGAAATACAACCTACCTAAACCCTCTCCTAAACCTAAACCCCCTATCATTGAACCTCTCAATATGATACCAGCTGATACACACACGTCCACCTCTGACCAAACTCATCCTGGTTCACCTTCAAACCTGTTTTCATTAGAAAAACACTTAGGTGGTGAAATTCTTGAAACTCCACAAAAAGCCACTAAATCAGTCCCTAAAAAGATTGATGTAGTTAACCAACAACCACCAAAACCATCTCAACAAAACAACCCTGAACAAACAACACTCCAAACCAAAACCCAAACACAAACTCAACAAACGACCATTCCAGAATCTGTTATAGAGACAGTTGTTGAGGAGTTTGTCCTAGTGACAGAGTCTGCACTTTCTGTCTCTAGTTCAACTGACAAGAGTCCCTACACTATTTGTTGACTATGAAGATCATTGGGCATCTCTGAAGTGCAAAGCTTCTGAACTAATAGATGTTGTTAGCAAGAAGTGTTTGCGAATTCAAGCTGCTGCACTGAAGCGTCATCTGAGAATTCTGCACTCCTCTGAGCAAAGCACAAGACCACTTCTCTATCTGGCTAATGCACCTTTCTACGCTGAATCAGACTATGTCTCCAGAGAAGCCAAAGTTTTCAAGATGCTAAAAGAGAAAGTACTGAAACAACAGGAAGAATCTAAGGCTAGAGATAATTATCTCTTTCAAAGGCAGATAGCTCTTGAAGAGACTGTTAAGCAACAATCAGAGCTCCTGAAGAAGCAATCTGAGGACATTACTCGCATGATGACCTTTATCCAACAACAACAGCAACCCAACCCTTAGATGCACACCTTCTTTATTTTGTTTTATTGTCTTACTTCTGAATTTTCAGTTTGTATCATCATATATATATATATATATATATATATATATATATTAATGTTTTGTTTCTCACTTTCAGTGTCCTTATACTTGATTTTACTTCTCATACATTCATTTTTGTTTCTTTTTGTTAGTTACAAAAGGGAGAGTAGTAGAAGTATTTAACAAGAATCTGAGCCCAAGCTAAAATAAAATTCTTAAGCAATTTTATTTTATGAGAACCTTACTTAATTAATGAATCTGTGCGTATATTGCAATTATTTTAATGCTTGAAATGAATTTAATTAACCAGTATAGGACTTAGGGGGAGCTTACAAACCTCACCTTAAAGACTATCAGACTTAGGGGGAGTCAGAGCTTACAAACCTCAGACTCTGAGCTTACAAACCTCAGAACCCCAGAGTCAGCTTGTTAATTAAGTTAACAACAATTGACTTTTTAAATACTTGTGTTTGTCATCATCAAAAAGGGGGAGATTGTTGGAACAAAGGGTGTTTCACATAATCATCGTTTAAGTTTTGATGATAACAAGGTATTAAAATTGTCAATTGGATATGATAAACATTTGTTCAAGTGTGCAGGACCATAATCAAAGTCTTATTCATAGAGGTTCTGGTGGAACGAATCAAAGAGCAAAGGAATTTATTTTTGAAGCTTAGCGCGTCTGAATGAAAGTGCTCCTGAAGATGACGTCATCAGAAGAAAGGTCATCAAAAGCTTAGTGTGTCTGAAGAAAAGAGCTCCTGAATCCACGTCATCAGAAGCAAGTTCATCAGAAGTTACTTCACCAGAAGCTGAAGAGCGTTGACAAAGTACAATGTACGAACTGTACAACCACTATCTCTGAGCATGCCTCAGCAACCACCATCTCTGCATCTTGTCTCCTCTACAAGGCAAGAATAACAGTAATGTTTGCAGACAGTGTTCCTTCGCTATTGGAATGCATTTGAAATTGTTTCTTCATAGGACAATTATCAAATCGGGCAAAAGGTCAATGGTGAAGAATCAAACCTTAAGTCAAGACAAGTTGATGTACCGCCTAGTTTCCAACGTCTCTCAAATCCTCTATAAATAGAGATGAAGACTTGAAGAAACATACACATATACATACAAGAGCTGAAAGAAAAAGACCAACACATTTTCTCTGAACAAAGCGTCGCAAAATACACATCAACTTAGAGAATTCTTACAAAAGTTCATATCTTAGAATTCCTAACTGTCTAGAAAAACAGAATATGTTCTATTTGCATTGTTTTGTGAATACCTCTGATTGTATATCAAGTATTCAAAACTCTTTTCAATTCTCTGTAATTGTTTAGATAAGTCTCTTTCTTTTGTGATTGAGCAAAGGAAGTCTCTTGGAGATGTCCTTGAGCATAGAAGTCTATTTCTTGTGTGATTGAGCAAAGGAAGTCTCTTGGAGTTGTCCTTGAGCATTGAGAAGTCTCTTACTGTGTATTTGAGCAACTTGTAATTTGATATTATATTTTAGTGAAACTCTCCTTGGAAGTGCAAGGGGGACATGACTACTTCCGGTTTGTGGAAGGAACCTGTATAAATTGCTTGTGTTCTTCTTTCTTTTCTGCACTCTTACTCTCTATCTGCTGCATTAAGACTTTGAACTCTAATCAGACTATGAACTCTATCAGACTCTGATCTTGAGAACAATTTTATTTCGTAAGAAGGAGAAGTTTTTGAAAACACAATTCAACCCCCCCCCCCCCCCCCCCCCGCTTCATGTGTTTTTCTCACCTTCAATCTCCTCAATACTTTCATCATCCTTCATCTTGAACAACTAATACTTATGAACAAGCATAAGTGTTATAGCTTCTATAACCTTCTTACTACCTTCATAGTTTGCACAGAGAGAAGCAAACATAGCCTTTGCAGTAGATTTGTCACTCATCTTCATATACTCTGCACGAGGTATAGCAAGAACAAGTGATCCTCTAATCTTGTGATGTTTCTTGTACATCTTCTTTTGAGCAGGAGTATGTTTCTTTCTATCAACAGCAGCTCCTTCATCCAGATCCAAGTCACCAACTCCATCTTCCAGAATATCCCATAACTCTTCATCTAAGCCCATGATATAATTGTAGAAGTTGGTTTTCCACCAATAGAACTCTTCAGGATCTCATTGAACTTTAGAACTTTTCCTAAGTCAGCTTTCTTATCACTTTAATCATAAGGTACAACATTATGATTACCACCAGAACCAGAAACAGATGATTCACCAGACATGTTTTTCTCAGATCTTTGATTGTCACACTCTTAAGTGTTCTCAACAGAACCAAGGCTCTAGATACCAATTGAAGGTGAGAAAAACACAAGAAGGGGGTGTTGAATTGTGTTTTCTTTTTCTCCTACAGAAGTCACTGGTCAGAAGCAGTTAGAGTACAACTTCTGAAGTGATGTTCAGATTCTAAATGCAGCGGATAAAAATAGAGAGAGAGAGAGAGAGAGAGAGAGAGAGAGAGAGGGAGGGAGAGAGAGAGAGGAGAGAGACACAAAGCAATTATATAGATTCCTTCCACAAACCGGAAGTAGTCCTGTCCCCCTTGCACTTCCAAGGAGAGTTCATTAAAATGTAATATCTGATTACAAATGCTCACTGTTAAAACTAGCAAGAGATTTCAAATGCTCAAGCACAACTGCAAGAGACTTCTTATGCTCCTGAACACAATCAAGAGACTTCTATGCTCAAGCACAACAGCAAGAGACTTCTAATCAAACAGAATTACAAAGAAAAATGTTTGACGTTGAACACTTGATATACAATCAGTGGTGTTCACAATACAAATCAGATACAGACTCTTAAGACTCTAGAATTTCTAAGATATGAACTTTGATAAGAAATTCTAAGTGAACTTTTTGATGCAGAACAATTTCAGTAGAGGTTTGGCTCTTTTAAATTGTTGTGAGTCTCTTACAATTCTTCAAGTCTTCACTCCTTTATATAGAGGTGTGAAAGAGACATTGTGAATTGTCAGCACATCAAAATAAGAGTCGTTTGAAGCTTTGATCAATCACCAATGATCTTTTGCCTGATATGGTTGTTGTCCTATGAACGATCAATTTCAAATCCATTCCAAGTCTATAGGAACATCGTTGCAGGCAGAGCTGTTATTCTTGTCTTGTGGCAGAGACAAAAATTGAGTAGTGGAGGTAGTGGTTATACACTTCGTACAATTGTACTTTGTCAACGCTCTTCAAAGAACAAGCATCCAATGCCTTCAAATTCATTTGAATTAGTCGTTGTTTCACTCTTCTGGTCTTCTGCAATGCTTAGACGAGATTAAATCCATTGAAAAACATTTTGAAGCTTTAAGTCTTGCATCTTCTAATGAACTACAGCTTATGGTGATCTTCAGCTTTTGATGAGATGCCTCTGATGAACTTGCTTATGATGATGTCATCACTTCAAGAGCACTTTGACTTCAGGAGCAGTTCTCTTCAGACGCTTTCAGCTTCCTTTTTGTTGATTCCGTTTGCTCTCTTTTGTTCTTCTAGAACCTAATGATGATCTCAAATTTTTGTTTATGGTCCTGTACACTTGAACAAATATTAGCATATCCAATTGACAATTTTTAATACCTTGTTATCATCAAAACTCTAAAGAGGTAATGTTAAACACATTTTGTTCCAACAGATAGCACTCTAGAATTCTATGACTCAACGACCACAATGATTATTAGAAAAAGTGTTTAATCTGAAGAACAAGTGGAAAGAGAGGGTTGGAGACTCTAGAGAGAATAATTGAAAATGATTCAATAGTTTGTGAGATGTGAGGTGATGACATCTCGTCATTACGTAATTTTATATGTAATTTTATCACATTTGGAGTTCACAAGGCAACTTAAGCAGCAAGAAAAGCAGGAAAACTGAAGAAAAATTCTAAGAGTAAAAACGTGTCACGATTTGTCTAAAACGTGACACGATTCCACAAGGCAGAATGCATTGCTTTCAACATTGAGGAAAACATGTCATGATGACCAAAATGTGACACGATTTAAGGAAACCCTAATTCAATTTCTTGTTACACAAGGTGAAAACGTGTCACGATTTACTTAAAATGTGACACGATTTGTGCAAATATCTGAGCCTATTTAAGCTGAAGACTATTATGAAAACAAGGGTTACGAATCTTGGAGAGCAAAATGTGACACGATTTGTGGAAACCCTAATTCAATTTCTTGTTACACAAGGTGAAAACGTGTCACGATTTACTTAAAATGTGACACGATTTGTGCAAATATCTGAGCCTATTTAAGCTGAAGACTATTATGAAAACAAGGGTTACGAATCTTGGAGAGCAAAGTGAGATTTTGACATCCAGAGACGGCTAGGAGGGCGAATTCTTCATCCTTTTACCAGATTATGTATGTTTTAATTCTTATATTGATTATGTTATTTGTAAACCTCATTATGATTAGGTAAATCGCTTAGAGATTAGGTCTGAGATGATTCTTTGTAACCCTAATTGAAACATGTTGTTGTGAAACTCTATTTATTGTGAATGACAATCTAGTTTTTATTCAATTCAATTGTTTTTAATGCTTTTTATATCCTGATCACATATAAACATGATTTAATGAGAATGAATGACTACTGACCATAGCATTCAACTTAGATAGAATTGAATTGTTCTAATAAACAAGGTTAGTCTAGGAATGGATAATCGTTTGTTAGTGATATTAGGTTAACGTGCTTAAAACCTTCAAAGATTATTAGACCACCTAAGGGATTAGGGGTTGTAGTTTGAGAAGAGGGTCTTAAATCAAGGGATTGATTAGGGCTAATTTGTTAACTATCGTGGAACTAGAGAACCATTCACAAGAATAGGTGTAGTATACCAATTAGAGGAACATAGATGATTCGAAAGACCTGATCTCATCTCTCTCATATTCTTAAAACCAATCTTTACTTTCAGTCTTTACTTTTATGGAATCAAACCAATCTACTGCCTAGTGGCAAACAAAATAACCTTTACATATCTTAAACTAATAACGTTTTTCAATTGTTGAGATTAACACAGTCCTTGTGGGATCAATATTTTATTACTTCGATAATTTTTGGATCACTTGCCAATTATTCATTAAGTTTTTAGCGCCGTTGTCGGGGACTGTTGATTATTTCAACAAGGTAATTTCGTTATTACTTTAAAAATTTTGCAATTCCTTTTTTTGTCAAAAATATAAACTTGTTTCAGAGGATTTTTCTAAAAAAAATGTTCTGGCGATTTTTAGTGCGACTGGATACTGTTCATTTGTCACCTTTAATCTAGATTTCTTCATCCAAAGGTAACCTTTACTTAACCCACCGCCAACTCTTTTCTAGCACCAATCATCATGGAAACTTCCATTGTACCATGAAAATTCCTCATAGATTACCCATCTCCATCAGAACTTGCCAAAACAAAACCCACGAACTCTAACCATAATCCACCTAAAAGTTCCACTATGAAATCCACCGCTCCTGCCACTATTATTCCATGAAACTGCCTCAAAAACACTGAATCCACCACAAATAACAACAAAAATACACCTTTAGCCAATCAAAAACCAACCAAATCATTTGCTCAAGCTGTCTCCAATCTTTGTGACATTCCATCATCTCAACTGCCACAACCGGTTCTAAAGGGGGATAACTTCTCAATAGCCATTCCGAAGGAGGTTATTTGGTAGGACTGGAAACATGCAAGTATAATCTCCATGCAAGAATCATCTGGCCAAAAGGGTCTATCCCTCTCACTTTTCAAGCTTTACGCACCAAATTATCAACCTTATGGAAAGATATCAGCTTATGGGGAGTTTCATCTCTAGGTAAAAGTTTCTTTGAATTTACTTTTACTCGCCTAGAGGATGTTAAACATGTTAGGTCAGTTCATCTTGGAACCTGAGTCCTAGTATTATGAAACTATTTGTGTGGTATAGAGATTTTAACCCTAATCTACAAAGTAGTACATCTGCGCAGGTTTGGGTTAGGATTTATGGTTTACCTCAGGAGTACTGGAGACCTAGGATCTTATTTGCAAATGCCACCAGTGTTGGTACACCCATTTGTACTGACGCTGCATCAGCTAAACCAATGATTGAGCGTACGTTTGGGCAGTTTGCAAGAGTTTTAGTTGACATGGATGTAATACAAACCCTAAGATACAAGGTTCTTGTTGAAAGAAAGGATTATGCTTTTTTTTGTAGATCTTGACTATGAAAATATTCCAGAACTTTGTAACCATTGCAGGAAGATAGGTCATAATACTGATTACTACAAAATTTTAATGGTCCCTGAGGTGAAGGAGGGAGAAGAAGTTAAAAAGAAAAATGTTCCCCAAGGAAAGATATATGGCAGAAGAAAAGTGTTATGAATAAACAGGGCAAGGATTTCACTGATCCTATTGATGTTGATTTACCTAAAGTTGATGCTGGTAATGTTAAAAAAATTTGCAATGGTTTTAAATGAAAGGCAATATGGGTGTATGCAGGGCATTCTTATACCTCCTACAGATGTGGTACCTCTTGAGCCAGAGGAGATATCCCAGGCCTTCAAAGATTATATGATCAATGTCATACAGTTGGCTGATCGGGGTCGGGTGGCAAGGGATTCGTGGAAGACTAGATCTGAGTACGCAGTTTGGTTATACCGTGGCTCTCATCCTATGAGGATCATCAAACAATAGTTTTCAAAATCGAACTAGTCGTTCCCACCGATACAACAGGGACCGACCTCGGTCATGTAACCTTATTGGATCGGTTGTGCTATTAAACAGGCACTAAACCAGTTCAACAAGCGAACCCCTTGCCAGTTCGTTTCACTTGTACCTGGGTTTTTTTTGTGCGCGTGCGTTGTTCTTTATGGAAATTGTGAGAAAGAAAATATGGAGAGAAAAAAAACAGTAATATGTAGCAAGTGAGATTCGAAAGCATGACCTACAATACAAAAAGCTACAACATTACCACTAGGCTACTATTTCAACTTGTAAACACGTAGCAAAAATAAGAGCTTGAATACTGCTTGTAAATAATCCCAAAAACATAACAGGTATAGGAACTACTAAAGGTACTAACAAAACAAGAACAAAAACTATTACATTATTAATTTTAGGGTTAATAGTGTTTTACCCCCCTGTAATATAGGACATTTTTGGTTTTGCCCCCTGTAAAAAAAAATTGGATTCAGTCCTTGTAAAAGTAAGATTCTTCAGATATGCCCCCTATACCATCTGACTCATCAGATTCCATGATGTGGCGCTGACGTGGCACTTTGACTCATCATTTTTTGATTACATGGCTATGTGACTGTATAATTAATTTTGTTTTTCATTTTTTATTAAATTGGATTAAAAAAATTAATTATAAAAAAAACCATAATTCATGAAAAAAGAAAATCTGGATTTCTTCCTCCCTCTTGGTTCATCCCCTTTTTCTATTTTCCTCTTCTTTGTTCCTTATCTTCTTCTCCTATCTCTATTTCTCTTCTCTTCTCCCCCTTTCTCTCTCCCAAACCAACAACAACAAAACCTCAACAACACACACCAACAGCTATCAAAATAACAACAACATAGTTGAAAATTATTCAATTCTTAACCCATCAAAATTCTTCAAATTCTTAACCCATGATAATTATTCACTAACAACATGAATGAATTCAAATCCCTTTTTTTTCCACGAATTGAAAAAGACAATTTTAGATCCCTTTTTTTCAAAAACGATTTCAGATCCCATTGCTTATTTCTTTTCCATATCTGAGTTTGGTTTTCCGGATCCGTAATTTCCTCTTTCTCTCTATTGTTCGATGTGTTTTTGAGTTCCAAATCTTCCACTCGATCTCTCTTGGTGTTTTTCGGAGTGAGAGTACAGTAGAAGATGGTGTTGGATTTTGATGTTAGAAAGGGAAGAAATTGTTAAAGTTATTTGTGATTTATGAAGAAGAATTATAGAAGAGGGAGTCATGAATTTTATGAAGGAAGAGGGAGTGATGAAAAATAGGTTTTTTTTTTGTTACAGATGAAAAATAGGTTTTAATATTAGAAGAAATTTTTTTGAATTTTTAAAAGATTGTGAAGGATTCATGAAAAAGATGATGATGATGATGATGATTAAGGATTTAAAAGAAGATTTGGGTGATGAATATCTTATGAAGTTTTGGAAAATTTGTTGTTGCTGCACTTTCATGAAGATCTTATAAAGTTTATTTTAAGTGATCTTTAATTAATTTATATAATCCAATTTAATAAAAAAATAAAAAATAAAATTAATTATACAATCACAGTGCCATGTAATCGAAAAATGCTTAGTCAACGTGCCACGTCAGCGCCACATCATGGAATCTGGTGAGTCAGATGGCATACGGGGCATTTCTGAAGAATCTTACTTTTACAAGGACCAAATCCAAAAAAAAAAATTACATGGGGCAAAACCAGGAGTACCCTTTATTACAGGGGGTAAAGCACTATTAACCCTTAATTTTAATTAATAATAGGCTTAAATAAGTAAAAGGTCCCTACAAGTTAGCGCGTTTTTGGTTTTAGTCCCTGTATCTTTTTTGTTGCGAAAAAACCCTTGTATTTACTTAACATTTTGAAATTGGTCCCTGTCGTCTATTCCATAAAAAAAAATTAAAAAAAAAACATTGTTGGCTAACAGACGAACACATGACACTTGGTGAGTTGGCAACTGGTCTTAGTATAGGAACCAAATCCAAAAACCAAAATTAGCATAGCGACTAAACATAAAGAAAAAAAAATTATAATTTTCACAGATTTCTTTCATCTTCTTCCATCTTGTCCCAAAAAATTCATCATTCTTCAATCCTAACCCAAAAAAAGTCCTCCTTCTCGAATCTTCATCTTCAACACTAAATTCATTCTTCACCAAAAAAATCATCAAACCCACATTTTCCTTAATCCCTCTCTATTCTTTTCAATTCCAAACAATACATCCACACCACATTAATCAATTTTGATGGTGTGAAACATAACTTACACACACATCATTAATCAAGGTCTTGGATATGAAATGAATGGGATGCAACCGATTGAAAATTTTCGTCACCAACTTTATCAAGTTCCTACACAACACACACACACATAGATCTGAGTATTAGTTATTTCATAGTGGAGGAAATAAATGTTCAATTGGATTGAGAAACAACACACACACAAATTTGAGTATCAGGTTCTTCCAACGAGATATCCATGGATGAAGATGTAACCCAAATATATGTAAGCATCAAGTCCAAAATGGGCATAAGCAAATCAGCAAAGTGTGATAGCACTGAAGGATGGGATAGTGGGTTGTTGGGTCCTTTTAGGAAGAATTGGAAAAATGAAATTGAAGAAATTTGAGGTTATGGAGTTATAAGTTGTGTTACACACCAATGGAACTGATTCATATGGTGTGGATGTATTGTTTGTGATTGAAAAGAATAAATAGGTATTAAAGAAAATGTGGGTTTAATGATTTTTTGGTGATGGATGAATTAGTGTTGAAGATGAAGACTCAAGAAGGAAGAATTTTCCTGGGTTAGGATTGAAGAATGATGAATTTTCTGGGACAAGATGGAAGACGGTGAGAAGAGGATGAAGAAGATGAAAGAAATCTGTGAAAATTATAATTCGTTTTTTTTTTTTTTTGCTTAGTCCTTGTGAAAATAAAGATTAAATTTGGAATGAAAACTGAATTGAGTATACAAAAAGAATAACAAAGCTATAACCTTGGAATAGTGTTGCCTTGGCAAACTGAATAACGTCAACAACATTTTGAACTTCCCCGGATGCAATAAAATTGTTAAGCTCATCAATATGATTTCCAAACAAAGTGCATTGTATCTTATGCCTATTTATAAAAATTCAAAAAAAACGTATAAACTTTCATTGTCATCACATAATGTCTTAAAGCATGTCAAACTTGATATAGATCAAAATATAATTACTAAGCAAAACAGAGTACTTAATATAGAGCAAAACAGTCCAAATTTGACAGAAAACAATTAAAATTTAAAAACAGGTTCTTGACCACATAACAGAAAAAGTTTTATTTTGAACAGATTACATAACAAACTTGACATAATATAGATCAACACACTAATTAAGATCAAGTTTTCTATGTTTCAAGTTAGAGTTCAATATAAGTCCAGAATTCAAGCTCAGTCCACTTTTTAAGATTAGAAAATGCCCAGATTTTAGAGTACATAAAGACAATATTTAATATGCAGCAAAACAATCAAAAATTAAAAACAGGTTATCTTATGTATCAAGTTCAAGTTCAAAATAAGTGTAATTTTCTCTTAAGAAATTTAAATAGGAAGAAACTTCAGAAACTAACGAAATTTAAATAGGACGTCTAAGAGTATAATGATATAAATTCAACTTTTTTTGATACAATGATAATGATATATATATATATATATATATATATATATATATATATATATATATATCATTATTTATTGGTACAATTTTATCATAATTGTCTTTTACTTAATTTTTTATCATCAAAAAAGTATGAAACCACAAAAACATGCAAAACCGTCAGTTCTATCCAGTACTATCTATATTGTGGCAGTTCGGATTATACAATGCGAACGGATTCGAATTACATTTTTCGAAGGATATTTTCAGAATAAAATAGTGTGCGCGGGTAACCGATAGGGTGGGAAAAGTAATAGTAAAAAACATATGTTGTAAAATTCTTATTGGATGTATGCAAAAGTGAGGTGTTAGGTGCACTGCAAGTATTTCTCGTCTAAATAACACAGTGAAAATTGTTGTTCACATACTAAAAAAAGCTGAAAAACACCGGTAAAATACCGAAATACACCCTCAGCAGTTAACTGCCGCGGAAGTTAACCGGCGGTAGTTAACTGCCGCAGAACTTTGGCAGTTAACTATCGCAAAACCTCGGCAGTTAACTGCCGCGGAGCTTCAAACCTGAAAATTTCCATCATCTCCAGACTTTTTTCATCTTCATCTCCAACTTTTATATCTTTATCATCTCCAACCTCTCAAAACATACACATTACAAAATCCTTTTTCTTCTTTCCATGTAACAACAACACTCATTTATTCTAATTCTATTTAATTTAAGATGAAAAGAAGAAGAAAAAATTGTAAACCTCATAACATGAAAAACACAAATCTATATCCATCACAAAGAATTTTTCTCACGAAAATCATAAATTAACCTCAAAATCGTAGAAATTGACACATTAATATTCAAAACTCTAAATTTGACGGAAGAAATAAAATCTTGTTTATTTATCCTCTATAATATACTTGTATTCATAAAAAATAAAAATAAAAGTATATAAGTTGCAAAACAAACTTGGCTCGTGTCAAAGAAAGAAGAGAGAATCACAATATTCATGAATTCTGGGTTTCCGTTTTCCTTGGCAGTTAACTGCCGAAGTTCTGGGGCAGTTAACTGTCGAGAAAGTATTTCGGTATTTTATGGTGTTTTTTTCAACTTTCTTTAGTGTGTGAGCAACAAATTACTAACACAATTGTTCCACTTTTCACCCGAAATCTAGGGAGATTTGAGACACGATTTTATCAGTCCCATAAGCTAATATTTTATCAGTTCTTCAATCAAACAAAAAATAGTAGTTAAAAAATATAAAAATACAATAGCATTAAAAAGAAAATCAGTTGTTGCTGCAGCGATCTATGTCTGTCGATATTCGAATATTTGCCTCTAAACTCCGAATCCAAGCAAAAACAAATGCAACTTGATATAAATAATCTACCTTGGTAAAACGGACATAGTGAGGTACTATATAATTTAGTGTCATTTGTCCACATAAAACGGTAACGCCACATGCATTCACAAACATGTTACTGTTAATTAAATGAGTTAATAGTATTTTTCACTCCAGTAATATATGTCATTTTTTATTTTCACTCTTGTAAAAATTTTGGTTTGGTTTATGCGCTTGTAAAAAAAAAATTCGGCTTACCTCCCTCCTCCCTCCAGCTCACAAATTCAGCTTATGTGTCGCTAACATGGATTTTTTTTTTTCACTTGTCACGTGTATAATTCGTTTTTTTTTAAAAAAATCAATTAAAATTTGAGAAATTTCATTTTTAATATTAAAATATCTGAAATTTAATTTTTAAAAATATAAAAAAAATCATTTATATTAATCTTAAAATAAAAAAATATTTTATAAAATTTGAAAATTAATTTTTTTTAAATAAAAAAATTATAAAAAATCAGGAAATTTTTTTTAAAATTCTGGAAAAAAATTATTACCAAAATTTTTATTTTTTGTATAAAAAAACTATATTTTAATTTTTTCTAGAATTTGTTTTATATTAAAATTAAAAATTAATATAAAAAAATTCTGGAAAAATTTAAAATTTATATTAAAACTTTTTCCAAAATTCTTTTTATATTAAAAAAAACAAAATTTTTAAAATTAAAAATTCCAGAACTTTTGAAAATTAAGATTAAAAAATCTGACCTTTTTATAAAATTTTGAAAATGAAATTTCAGAATTTTTTAAAATCTTTTTAATTTCAAAAAAAAAATCTTATAGTTTTTTTTTTATGGTTATAAAATTTTTTTTACCTTATATTAGTTTTTGGATCTTTTAAAAAAGTTTTACAATTTTTTTATTTTCAAATTAATAAAAATGAATATATATTTGTTTTTTAAAAAAAATCAAATTTTTACGATTTTTAATTTTCAAATTAATTCAGATTTTTTCAATTAATATAAATTCATTTTTATTTTTATTTTTAAAAAAAGTACAAATGTCACATGTACCCTTAAAAAAATAAAAAATATTATACAGTCAACATGCCACATAAGCATATGTGCACAGTCAGCGTGCCACACAGTGTACCACGTCAGCAAATTTGCACAGTCATATGGGGGAGGAGGGTTTTCCGGATATTTTTTTTTTTACAAGGAAGCAAATCAAACCGAAATTTTTACAGGGATGAAAATCGAAAATGTCATATATTACAGGGGTGAAAAACACTATTAACCGTAATTAAATTTAAAATTTCACGTATTTCACCATAGTTGTATGTATGAAAATAGTCATGCAAGCTAGTACGTTCAAGGTCAACTGCGTATTACTGCTTATTAAACTATCGTAGATAAGGATTTGGATCCTCTCGATTTAAACCAAACATGGATCCAAACCCTCATAGACCATGGTTGACCAGTTTCGGGCATGTTTGGATTGACAATGATTGACACCATAATTTCGTCGAAATTCAAGTGTAACTTTTGCCAAAATTGCAGTGACATACATTGTTTTTGCCAAACTCCGGACCAATCCAAACATGCACACCTATTTAAAAGAAACTCGTTGGACAAAAAAAGAAATGCATCAGCCAGCATCTTCAAAAGACTTCATAGAAAATATTAAATAGAACTTACTACCATCACCATAGCAATTCAGCCAATTCCCCATTGAGAAAAACTACTACATCTGATTAAGCATGAAAGTAATTCAGAAGATAATTTCAGCTCAAACCCTACAAAATTACAGATATACTATGAAGTTCAAAAGCCAAAACATAAAACCCTATGACATAATGATGGACAATACTAATAAATCAACAAAATCTACTGTCTTCAGAAGAAGATGATGCATTATCATGGATCTAACCAGAAATAAAAATCCGGAGCTTAACAATGAATCTCCACTCTGCACTGTCTTTTGATGAGGATTCAAACTTCAAAGCATGCAATCAGTTCTTGCAGGCAGCCTCCTGAAGAAATTAAGCGGCACCGACGGAAGCTTATGACGGAACCTCGGATGTCTCAACACATAAATTCCGGTCAGAAGGGCCACAACTTGGAATGGAGTCACATACAGTATAGTAGCAGCAAGCAGACAGAAAATCACAAACAGTGCCGTTGCTCTTGGATCACGCCAGCTCAGCAAAGACTGCAGCCTTTCCCCTTGAGTAGCCAAGTCACCAACCACAGTCTGTATCCTGCCAGCTATGCTTCTAAGTCGATCATATCTCATCCGAACAATGTCAGAAGGCCGTGAAGTTGGGAATGTGTCAAACTCTTCATCAAGTTCATCCGGATGAGCTGAATCAGCGTGAGAGAGCCGAGTGTCCATGTTAGGAGGGTGTCTTGGCCTCCATCTATAGTGCCAAATTCCAATCAGGAAGAGGTAAAGGAAAACTGTTGGTAAGATAAGTTCAGGATACATGACCAATATTATAAACAAGATATGAATCAGAACTGTTGTAATTGGATTTTTCCAATTGCAGATTTGATCAAACCATTTTCCCGCAGCAATTAGTCCACTCAACACTCCCATGATTCTGAAGAAATTAGCCTTGCTTCTTCTCATACTCCACATGTGGGAACCAACATCAAGCATATACTCAACTACCTCCTTTCTCAGCGGCGGCTCAGCGCGACTCAGCCTCATTGAAACTATCTGAGTAGCTTGATGCCTCAAACTGTCGAGCTGGCTAACGGTCAATGGGTGTATATAGTGCATCTTTGGCAACAGAGGTAGTGAATACATGTGCATCATGTTGAGCAAAGAAGAACAAGTGAACCTCACAGCCAATTGAATTTCACCCATTTTCTTCACACCATTCGGGTGAAGAACTAGGAGTGGATAGGAATGTGTGTACACTCGATCAGTCTCGAGTGTCGAAAGTCGAATCCTTACCTTACCAATCCTTGAATCTTTTGCACCTCCAGCTTTGTCAGGACCATGCAAATGACAATTATCAAATACACCAATTGTAATCACAGTGCAAGGATCAAAAACCTCCCAAGTATATTGCTCATTCCACCTCGGCATAAAGCTATCAATGATTGTCCTTGTTCGAATCCATTTCTGCCCATATTTCGCTACACAATAAGCATCAGTTGTCCCCCTCCCATCTTTATTTTTCATCGGCATCAAACCCTGAGCACTCAATATCCCAACTTCAAGAACACCAATTCCAGATTTCCAGAGCTGTTTGGCTGTTGGGCGAAGATCACTGCTGTAGTGAGTTGATTCATCCAAAACATGATAACCACCTTCTAGACAAACCCTCATGTGAATCCTACTTGCAAATTTAATTTCTTTCTTCTTTTCCCCTTCTACAATGATATGTTTTTCAAGATTAAACCACCTAGTATTCACCGGTTTGTGATCGAGTCTCCTGTCCATAAACTGCAAAGGAATAGCACACCTCCCCAATACTTCTTCTTTGTTCGGAGCAACTCTGTCTTCCACACTCAAAATCAGCGGCTCCTCAAATGGTTCCGCAGCAACGAACATCAAATCCTCATTCCACAATGGATTGATAGTCCTGCTCTGAGAGATTCTAGTCCTCAATGCCTGATTCCCCAAAATAGCCTTCACAAAAACTTCAGGATATCTACCCTTATCAGTTGGCTGTAAGTCTTGTGCCTCAATCACATTAACCCTCAAATACCAAAGCTTAGGAGATAAATAAACTTTCGACCTAATATTTGCAAGAGCATCGGTTCCACTAACAGTCGCGGCATCCGAGTGCCAAGCTTCTGGAAATGCTTCATCAGCCTGTGTACCCATCCAAACAGCCAGCATTAACTCTCCCTTAACCTTATCACCTTTTCTATCCTCCAATCTATACCATTGTGGCGCCAAAGGACTATCTGGGGGAACTCGTTTTGGAACCTCGTTCAAATCAAACCACACACGACCAATGAAGTCGTCCTTCACAACATCCTTATCTTTCACAGTAACCTCCAACACCGAGGCCTGAAGCCGATCCTTAGAGAAAGCAAAAACCTGATTCCATTCAGGATTGGTTTTTTTCTCAAAATGCCGAGTAGTTCCTTTATAGTTCCCAAGCTTAACTTCAGCGTATGGATCACAACTTCCGGTAACATCCTTTGAAGGCAGATCCTTAGCCTTAACAACCCTCACATAAAGGTATTGCATCTGCTCAACAAGGTCATAGGTGCTGGTTAGTTTGTCTCCGGAGATTTTTCCCCCTCCAAGATGGGGTTTGGTCTCTTTCAACAGAAAATCTTCAGGCGGTGGCCTCTGCATTTTCGCTGCTCAAACAATGACAGAACGAATTCCAGTTGCTGTACAAATCGCCAACTTCAGAAGCCTAAAAAAACAACAATAAAACAGTCAAACAACCGCTACAAGTTACCAAATCGAAACACCTAAAATTTTGTGAAAATTAATCAACTATCAAACGCCTACACAAACACCTGACACATACATGTAGACACCGATAATAATTTAAAAAATATGTATAAATGATTAATGTAAGTATGTAACTACATGTCTCAGTATCATGTCGAAGTGTGACACAATACCCGACACACACACTTACAATCTGAAGTGTCACTGTTACATAAATAAATAAATGACACTAACAAATGAAAATACAACTAAAAAAATAGACAAGCAAGGAAAAACAGCTTAAATTTAAAAAATTATTACTAACAATTAATAGTGATAAAAGCTTAAACATAATAAAAAATGACAAACCTAGATCTCTAATTTCACAGAGTTCGAAGGCTTAAATGTTGGAGAAAACCAAAAGCTTTCTTTCAAGCCACAAGATCTGATCGTTCAACCTGCAAGTAATAAACAAAAATTAAGCAAAAATTATAACTAAAACTAAAAAAATATGAATAGAATATACAAGTAAAATGCAGCATAATAAAAATAATAATAATAATAATAATAATAAAATGTAACATTTCAAAGGTTGAAACTTCCAGCATTCTGAGACTACTTAATGAGAAAACAAACATGAACAATTTGATCAGTGATCTTCCAATTTCATCAAGTTTTCCCAGAAATATTTGCTAAAAAGAGAATTAAAAAAAATAAAAAAAATGTATATTTTGCGTACCAAACACTATAACTTGTCACACCAAACACACACACAAGAAACTCAAATCTTTACGCAACAGTGCATGTAAAAATCTTTCAGTAAAAAAAAAAAAAAAAAGTAAGAAAAGAAAAAGAGTAATGTTGAAGAACAGAAAATGGTGAAGGGGTAAAGAAAAATGAAGAGAGTGAGTATACCTTGTCAGAATGGAGCTGAGAGTTCTTTTGAGGCGTGAAAGATTTTTGTAAAGAAAAGCTGAAGCAATGGAGCTGAGTTTGGAGATGAGAGAGAGAGAGAGAGAGAGCAGAAAAAGTGAAATGAGATGAGAGAGAGGAGCTGAAAAGTGAAGAAGAGTAGAGAGAGAAAGTTAAAGAACTTGTCTTGGCTCTTGCAACTGACAAGATGTTACTACAATATACTTTTGATTTATTAAATATATAAAATCAATTTTTTATTTCTCTTTATTTTTGAGTTTTGACTGGTAGTTTTATTTTTCAAAAATAAATGATAAACATAGTAGAAAAGTATTTTATCTAAGCTTAAATTGCATTTTTGGTCCCTTAACTATTTAAGTAGTATCGTTTTGGTCTTTTAATTAAAATTCGATTTATTTTGGTCCTTTAATTTCTCTCTGTTACACATTTTGGTCCTTTCTGTTAGTTTTAATTCAAAACATTAGGTTTTCTTCGTTTTCTTTTGAAATTTTTATGGGACTCTTGTTGTTGAAGGTTGATAAAGATGATACGAAGATGAAAAAGAGGAGAAGAAGATGAAGAAAACCTAACGTTTTTGAATTAAAACTAATGGAAATGACCAAAATGTGTAACAGAGATAAGTTAAGAGACCAAATTAAATCGAATTTTAGTTAAGGGACCAAAGCGATACTACCTAAATAGTTAAGGAACCAAAAATACAATTTAGCCTTAATCTAACAATATTTATATTATCAACTCATATGGGTTAGAATGATAATGTAGCTTTGAGATTTTAGAATATGTTCAACACAAATTTTCTCTATGTTAATTTATGTGGATTATTCTATTCAAATCTTGTTGTGGCTTCGATGAATCTCTTACTAATAAATAATAAATAATGGATCTTGTTAATGAGTGTCCTAAGGGTATTCTTTAAAGTTTTCCAATTAAAAAATTATTTCTTAAAAAAATTTAACACTTTAATTTTCGATACATTAAATATACAATTTTCCATAAAAATTTACTATTTAGAGTCCTTAAAGAGTACCATCAGAACATTAGTTAACATTTCACTAAATATAATTAATTTAATTTTAAAAATAAATATATTGATGGTGTATAGGTTCTAGACTCTAGAATACTCCTCCTTTTTTTTAATATAAGCAAATTTTAACTTTTAGATTAATTCAATTAATAATATATATAGTATATAATATAGACCATATACATTATTAATTAAATAAACATAAAATCAAAATTTACTTATATTAAAAAATAGATCGAGTATGTGTGTTTGGTTTGTCTGGTTGTGTGGGGTTAGGATCTCATGAATCTATGCAAAAAAATATACAGAGAAGCTCCTTTTTCTTTGCTTTATTGAACAGTGTATATGCACACTATACGTAGTGTTGTTGTACAAGCTAAGGTTGTTGTAGTGTGTGTTTGGACTTTGGTCCCACTGAAAAAGTACTTGTCAAAAGCTTACACGTCACACTCCCTTGTGCGTTTTCTTTCTTTTGCATTGGGAAAAAGGAAACACCAGCTGGAAAATATGACTCTCTTGCTTTCGGTTTTCTTTGAATTCAGGGAAAATAATCAATGGAAAAAAATATTAAATTCAAGTTGACTAGTTTTTTGTTAAATTAAATATATAAAAAATGGTTAAATTATTTTTTGGTTTATAAAAATTTAGTGAATTTTGATTTTAGTCTCTAAAAACTAAA
The DNA here is from genome assembly GCA_958299785.1 of Medicago lupulina. NCBI lineage: Eukaryota > Viridiplantae > Streptophyta > Magnoliopsida > Fabales > Fabaceae > Medicago > Medicago lupulina. Next base: position 31,356,963 of record OY283141.1, on the reverse strand, counting down.
AGGGAATATTTTCATCCTTCCGAAATTTTATGTTTTATTTTTTGTCTTAATGACAAAATTTTGACAAGTTTTCATTTTTCTAGGACAAAATGAGAAATAAAAATAAAACGAGAACTAACGCAAAATTTTATTAAACAGTTTGGTTTTACCACCAAAACCCTCCAAAAATATGTTTACTTTATTGCATCGTTGAACTTACGAGCTCATGTATCTAATTATTTTTAGAGAATGGTTGTGCGGATTAGTTGGTTTATTTAGGACCTTAATTCAGGCCACAATTTGGCTCTTTCTATTTCAATTAGAGATGACTTTTTGGGACTACTATGGTTTGTTTATTTAGAGTTTCTTTAATTACATCCTGTATAATTCTGGTTACACCCCAAAATGACATAATTTCCTTTGCATAAAATTTAATTTTCAAAATGTCTTTTCCTTCTTTCTTAGTTACATCCCAAAACCCCTCTTCCATCTTTCCTCTTCCAAAACCATACTTCAAGCAGATTTATCCCTTCTATGATTTTAAGGAAAATTCGAAGCAAATAAGGTTAGCATGTTGTGTTCTTCAATTGATTATGTTTTTTGTCATGGGTTCTCTAATTCTAATCAAATAAGGACTTGCTTTAACAATGGAGAAGACTTGGTTCTACTCTAATTTAATCTTAAACTCAATTTAAGTAGGTCATGTAAACTTAGTTTAAGTAGGTCATGTAAACTGAGTTTAAGTGTACATATTTAAACTCAGTTTAAGCAGGTCATGTGTGTAAATTGAGTTTAAGTATACATCTAAAAGTTCAACCTTGTTCGATGATTCTACGAAATCTCAATTTAAGTATGTATATGTAAACTTAGTTTAAGTAGGTCATGTAAATTGAGTTTAAGTGTACATACTTAAACTCAATTTAAGTAGGTCATGTAAACTCAGTTTAAGTAGGTTATGTAAACTAAGTTTACATGAACCTACTTAAACTGAATTTAAGTTAACCTCAACAATGTAAATTGAAACCATCGTAAAGTGCAGTTGAATAGGAAGAACAAAAATGAAACTAACATTATTGAAAAAGAAGAAGAAATTCACTTATATGCAATCGAATATGAATGAAATTTTTCTTTGATTCACTCTTTAATCTTCTATAGAGATTGATTGAACATCATGATTGTTTGATCGTTCGTGGGTGAAAGAGTGTGAAATTTTATAGTGACAATGAATGAAATCAAGATTTTAAGAATTTTTTATAAAAGGACAATTTTGGTATTATTATAAACTGTTAAGAAAATTTGGGTGTAACCAAAAATATATGGGATGTAAATAGAAAAATTCGTTTATTTATCGTTTCCCTTAATTCACATACTATGAGTGAGGGAGTGGCTAAGATGGTAGTTGTCTAGAGTGTTGATTTAGTCGGAATTTCTACGTTCTCCTTAATGATTTCCTCACTCTTGCCTTAAAAAATGACAAGAATGTAATGCTAGATTTGATTTGAACCTTTTTTTAAATGCTTTTTATTTTGTAGTTAATTAAGTAAATAGTTCATATAAATATTTTTTTTGAAAAAAAGTATTTTTTTTTCTTGACTAATTGAAGAAAAGTAAATAGTTCATATAAATATTTAGAACTTTGTTTTTAGTTCTTACAAAAAGATACACATTTATATTCATGTAACATTTCTCTTTTTATTTTTAGCAATCAGACGAAAACCTTTTTATGAGACTGAAAATGTTATTAGAAAATTTTAAAACGACAAAAAATGTTAACGGAAAATTTTACGGAGACTAAAAAATTCAATTTTTTTTTGTAAAAACTATAAACGAAATTCTATATATTTATAGATATCATTTCCCTAATTAACCCTTTATTTTAAATTAAATACTCTATCTAACAAAATATTATTAAAGAGATTCAGAAAATCAAATGCTTTTTGTCTAGATATAAGAGCAGATACATTTGACCTTTTGCAGCAGAAAATTGCTGAGTATTTTAATTTTTTTTTTTTAAGAAACTGAGTATTTTAATGTTTTGTTAACTTTTTTGTTGGAAATATTTTGACGTTGAAATTTTATTTTTTACTACAAGCTTAATCAAATGTGACCAACAAATTTTAGTGTCACGGCAAGATGAAAATATTAGCAGGTTTTGAATTTTTTACTTCAATCTCAAACTTTCACCATCCAAACTGTACCACTTAACTGTACTTCAAAAAAAATATATAAACGTGATATCTTTCATATATATAAACGTAAAATTTAATAAATTATAAAGGGGTAGAAATGGTTTTTAGATAAATCAACAAGGGTAAAGATGGAAGAAAATATGATAAGCTATAAGCTATATGTAACAGCCCGTTTTTAGCGTTTGTTTTATTTTAATTATTTTATTTCGTGCGTTATGTTAACTGTGTGCATTTTTATATGTTTGTGCATTTGAGGGGTAATTAGTGATTTTATGAGGATAGTGTTTTATCATTTATTTTAAGATAGAGCCGTTTTATTAACTAAGTTGTCGGAGCACAATAATTAAATAGAGACGAGGTTATTATTTAGTTACCGTTGGTGTGTTGTTAGTAGATTTGTGTGTTAGGCCCATTAAGGGAGAAAGAGTTATAAACTTAGTGTTAGTAACTAGGTTAGAAACTTTGTTCATTTCTCACAACACAAAGTTAGAGGACTTGGAGGCTTGAGAGAAGAGAGCAAGAGTTGAGGGTTGGAAGCTAGCTAGAGGGGGGATTCATCCTTTGGGAGCTAAAGTGAAGCTTTGGTTAGTGATTCTTGGTGCTAGAGGTAAGGGGGTTAGGCTTCACTCATAATTTCATAACTTTTCATTTTTCCCATTTTTGTGGAATTGTTGGATTGAGCATAATTAATGTAAAATTCGTGCATAGTTGTTGTTGTTATGTTTGAGAACATGAAATGCATGATAAATGTGTGGTTATATGTGAATTAACATGTTGAAATGCATAAGTGTTGGTGTTTTGTGTTCTTGAGCAAATTTGATGAAAAATGAAGTTGTGATGTTGGATTGAGCATGAAATGATGTTCATTAGTTGTTATTGATGATTGTTAAACTATTGGAATCGAATTAGTGTAACTGGAATCGTTGTTTTTGGATTTGAGATGAAATTTGTGGTTGTGTTGGTGTTTTGGGAAAATTTCATAATTTTGGTGAACGATGTTGAATTGTTGTTTTCTAATGCATGATTCATGTTTGTTTTGATGCATTATAACTATATTGACCCATAAACACTTTCTGGAACTTGTTTTGGTGAATTGGGGATTTGAAAATTAAGTTTTGGGGTGAAAAAGGGGTCAAAACCGAGAGATTCTGGTCTGCCCAGATGAAGCTTCGCTTGAAGCGAGATCCAAGCGAGCTCCAAGCGAGATTCATCTGTGCTCTCTGGAGCAATTTCGCTTCAAGCGAGATGATTTCGCTTCAAGCGAAATTGAGCTGTTTCAGCACCTCTTGAACTTTGTTCCGTGAACCTTTGGGGCTTTCCGAGCATTTCTTAATACTTCTTTTAACCTCTATAAACACTGTTTGCATATATAATCCTACTGGAACAACATTGGAATTGAATTGGAATGATTTTGGAAAGATTGAACTTGAAACTTGAAAATGGTCAAGAACACGGACTTTCCGGAACTCGATCCTTTTCAAGGAAACCAAGTGGAATTATACTTGAATAATGTTTATATGATTTTTAAAGATGATTTCAATTGGTTCCATGGACTAATTACTTGATTTGCTTTGAAAACTTATAACTTTGGAAAAGTGGCAAAAGTGAGACGAACTTCATGAATTTTGTGTATTCTTCACATGTGGCCGATGAAATGCTTATGAGACCTCTACTGTACACATAAGTGACTTGTGAGGATACATAGCATAGGCAATTGAGCTTGTTATTTGGCTTTGGTTCCTAACTTCAATTATTTTCAAAGTTGTGAAAAATGAGACGAACTTGTGTATTTATACCTTGAAGTTTAATTGATGGTGAACCTTCATGGATATGGATTCCTATGATTAATTGTATGATTGTGAATGAAGTTGGATAATGATAATGTGAAATATCATAACCTCGCATGTTATCTTCTTTACTTGAGATATATGAAGTGTTGCTTGTTCATGATGAACTATGTGAAGAAGGTGATAATGTTGATTGTATACATGTTCAATGGTGACGAATATATGTATGTGTATGTATGTGCAAGCGTTGATGTGTGCATACTTGATTAAATGACCTTGGTGATGATTGCATAGTTGTATATGCATGGTTTGGTGAATTGTGTATGAGCATATGTATTGAGTCAAGTCATATGTTCATGCATTCATTGTTGAGGTGGCGGACGTATGTCCAAAGTGTAAGGCAGGTGTGAACCTTACACTCGATGTGTTTGTTGCATCGGAGGTGACGACCTTGAGGTGACTTGGTACCACATGCATCTAGATGAGTCTAGAGACATTGCATGAATTGTTGTGAGTTGAATTGCATATGAATTGTGCATGGTGATTGTGTTTGGAGTTTGATAATTGACTTGGTTGAATTGTGATATGTATGTGATACATTCAAATTATGTGAACTTGAAATGATGCCTATGAATGATATTGAATGAGATAAATGTGGAGATACCATGAGTATATGTTTGGTAATGTTGTTTATCATTCTTGGAATATACGACCATTATTTCAACGTTCTTGCTTATCTGTTTATGGATTATGATGATGTAATGCTAACCCTCAGTGGTTTACCACCTGCCTTTCCGTATGGACGGGTAGATGGAGTGCAGGATGCTTAGTTGCTTGCTTTGATGTTGCCGAGGAGCGGGAGTTCCTCTTTTTGTGCAAGTGTCTAGATTAGGGCTCTGATCTAGGGTTGTCCTTGCATGTTATATTTATTTTATGACTATGAAGTTTTGGAGTTGAGATTTAATTGTTATGAGTTTGAGATCATGTGTTATTTATCATGAGATTTTGGAGATGTTATTTACATGGTTTACATATATTCCGCTGCTATGCTTATGTAATTGATAAATTATCCATGTTTGAATTGGATTTGTTGGTGACGTAACATCTATTTCTTGCATATGCTCTGATGTATTCTCGCGTTTATCGTTTATTAGAAATAGGGTGTTACAAGTTGGTATCAGAGCCGTGGTCAGTCTTGTCCAGACCAGAACTAGTTTTATTACCTGTTGTATTCGAATGGTATGTTGAGTTACCTTCGATATTTTGTGCTGTTATTCTTACCTGTTGCTTGGTTTTTGGATTAGAGAGATGGCTGGTAGAGGTGGTAGGAATGATGATGCTATTGCAGCAGCTTTGACTGCAGTGGCTCAAGCTTTGGCTCAGAATCAAGGAGGTGGTGGTCATGAAGACCATGGAGAAGCGGAGGAACGGAGGCTTGATCGTTTCATGAGAAACAAACCGCCGACGTTCAAGGGAAGGTTTGACCCCGAAGGAGCTTTGACTTGGATGGAATGCATGGAGAGGATTTTTCGTGCTATGGTGACTAATGATGACCAGAAGGTGAGGTTGGCTACTCACATGCTTGCTGAGGAGGCCGAGTATTGGTGGACTGGTACCAAAAGGAGGATTGAAGCTGGTGGTGATGTTATCACTTGGGAGAGGTTCAAGAATGAGTTCTTGAAGAAGTACTTTCCGGAGGATTTGAGGAACAAGAAGGAAGCTGAATTCTTGAACTTGAAGCAAGGGAGTATGTCGGTTGCTGAGTATGCGGCTAAGTATGAGGAGCTCTCGAGGTTCTGTCCTTATATCAATGCTGCAGATGCTATGGTTTCTAAGTGTGTGAAGTTTGAGAATGGCTTGAGGCCGGAGATCTATCAGTACGTCTGTTTTCATGAGATTAGAGATTTTGACACCTTGGTGCACAAGTGTCGGATGTTTGATGACGCCGGGAAGGCAAAGGCGGATTACTACAAGGCTAGGCATGACAAGAGAGGAAAGGGCCATGGCATTGGGAAACCATATGTTAAGGACAATGGGAAGAAGAAGGCAAGTGGAAGAAGCTCCAAGCCTAGCTTGGCGGAGGTCAAGTGTTTCAAGTGTGGTACTCTCGGTCATTATGCTGGTGATTGCAAGAAGGGTGATAGTTGCTTCAAGTGTGGACAAGCGGGTCATAAGTCTTTTGAGTGCAAGAAGGAGATTACTTGCTACAATTGTGGTGAGAAGGGTCACGTGAGTACTAGGTGTACTAAGCCGAAGAAGGCGGCAGGAAAGGTCTTTGCTTTGAATGCGGAAGAGGTGGAGCAGCCGGATAATCTCATCCGAGGTATGTGTTTTATCAATAGTACTCCTTTGATTGCGATTGTTGATACTGGTGCTACTCATTCTTTCATCTCTGCTTGTTGTGTTGAGCGTTTGAATCTTGTTGTGACTCCGTTGTTGAGAGGGATGGTCATTGATACCCCGGCCAATGGTTCGGTGACTACTTCCTTTATGTGTTCTAAGTGTCCCGTTAACTTTGGAAATGTGGATTTTGAGTTAGATCTTGTGTGTCTTCCGTTGAAGAATATGGATGTGATTTTTGGTATGGATTGGATGTTGACTTTTGGTGTAAACATCAATTGTTTAACTAAGAGTATCACGTTTTCGAAGCCGGTAGCTGAGGAGAGTGGAAGGTTCTTAACCGCGGAGCAAGTGAAGAAGTCTCTAGATGGTGAAGCTAGTGTGTTCATGATGTTTGCTTCTTTGAAGGTAAGCGGTGAGGAAGGTGTTTGTGACTTGCCAGTAGTGCAAGAGTTCCCAGAAGTGTTTCCGGATGATGTTTCAGATTTACCGCCGGAGAGAGAAGTTGAGTTTGCAATTGATTTGGTGCCAGGAACGAATCCTATTTCGATTGCACCGTATCGGATGTCTGCATCAGAGTTGGGGGAGTTGAAGAAGCAGTTGGAGGAATTGCTTGAGAAACAGTTCATTAGGCCGAGTGTGTCGCCGTGGGGTGCTCCGGTGTTGCTAGTTAAGAAGAAAGATGGGAGCATGAGGCTATGTGTGGATTATCGGCAGTTGAACAAGGTGACTATCAAGAATCGGTATCCGCTCCCGAGGATCGATGATTTGATGGATCAGTTGGTTGGTGCAGTGGTGTTTAGCAAGATTGATTTGAGGTCAGGATATCATCAGATAAGAGTGAAGGCAGAAGATGTGTCTAAGACTGCGTTCAGGACGAGGTATGGTCACTATGAGTATTCTGTGATGCCATTTGGTGTGACTAATGCGCCAGGTGTTTTCATGGAGTATATGAATCGGATTTTCCATCCTTACTTGGACCAATTTGTGGTAGTGTTCATTGATGATATTTTGGTATATTCGAAGTCAGAGGAAGAGCATGTCGAGCATTTGAGGATTGTGTTGCAAGTCTTGAAGGAGAAGAAGTTGTTTGCTAAGTTGTCGAAGTGTGAGTTTTGGTTGCGTGAAGTGAGCTTTCTTGGTCATGTGATTTCGAGAGGTGGTATTGCGGTAGATCCGTCGAAGATTGATGCAGTGATTAAGTGGGAATCGCTGAAGTCTGTTTTTGAAGTTCGAAGTTTTCTTGGTTTGGCGGGTTACTATCGGAGGTTCATTGAGGGGTTCTCTAAGTTGGCGTTGCCATTGACGCAGTTGACTCGGAAAGGGCAAGCTTATGTTTGGGATACTAAGTGTGAAGAGAGTTTCCAAGAGTTGAAGAAGAGGTTAACTTCAGCGCCTGTGTTGATTTTGCCGAATCTGAAGGAATCGTTTGTTGTGTATTGTGATGCTTCGAAGATGGGTCTTGGTGGTGTGCTTATGCAGAATCGTCAGGTTGTGGCTTATGCTTCAAGGCAGTTGAAGGTGCATGAGAAGAACTATCCGACTCATGATTTGGAATTGGCGGCAGCTGTGTATACTTTGAAGATTTGGAGGCATTATCTTTATGGTTCTAAGTTTGAGGTGTTTAGTGATCACAAGAGTTTGAAGTATTTGTTTGACCAGAAAGAGTTGAATATGAGACAAAGGAGATGGTTGGAATATCTTAAGGATTTTGATTTTCAGCTGAGTTATCATCCTGGAAAAGCTAACGTGGTTGCAGATGCTTTGAGTAGGAAGACCTTGCATGTGTCTGCTATGATGGTTAAGGAGTTAGAGTTGGTGGAGCAATTCCGAGACTTGAGTTTGGGTTGTGAGTTGACACCCGGAAGTGTGAAGTTGGGTATGTTGAAGTTGTCAAGTAACATCTTGGAGGAAATCAAGAGTGGTCAGAAAGAGGATTTGGAACTTGTAGACCATGTGGTGTTGGTTAACCAAGGTAAAGGTGCGGATTTCAGATTGGATCAGAATGGTGTCTTGATGTTTCGTGATCGGGTGTGTGTGCCGGATGTGCCTGAGCTTAAGAAGCGTATTTTGGACGAAGGTCATCGGAGTAGTTTGAGTATTCATCCAGGAGCAACTAAGATGTATCAAGATTTGAAGAAGTTGTTTTGGTGGCCTGGAATGAAGAAGGAGATCGCCGAGTTTGTTTATGCCTGTTTAGTTTGTCAGAAGTCGAAGATTGAACACCAGAGGCCGTCAGGTTTGATGCAGCCATTGTTTGTGCCAGAATGGAAGTGGGATAGTATCTCTATGGACTTTGTTGGAGCTTTGCCAAGGACTGTGAAGGGTTTTGATTCGATTTGGGTGGTTGTTGATCGGTTGACGAAGTCAGCGCATTTTATTCCTATCAAGACCGGTATGTCTGTTGCAAAGTTGGCTGAGATCTACATTGAGCAGGTTGTCAGGTTGCATGGTATTCCTTCTAGTATTGTGTCGGATCGGGATCCGAGGTTTACTTCTAAGTTTTGGGAGAGCTTGCAAGTTGCTTTGGGAACTAAGTTGAGGTTGAGTTCTGCTTATCATCCTCAGACTGATGGTCAATCGGAGAGGACTATTCAGAGTTTGGAAGATTTGTTGAGAGCTTGTGTTTTGGAGCAAGGTGTTAGTTGGGTAGAATGTTTACCGTTGATTGAGTTTACTTACAGCCCGTTTTTAGCGTTTGTTTTATTTTAATTATTTTATTCCGTGCGTTATGTTAACTGTGTGCATTTTTATATGTTTGTGCATTTGAGGGGTAATTAGTGATTTTATGAGGATAGTGTTTTATCATTTATTTTAAGATAGAGCCGTTTTATTAACTAAGTTGTCGGAGCACAATAATTAAATAGAGACGAGGTTATTATTTAGTTACCGTTGGTGTGTTGTTAGTAGATTTGTGTGTTAGGCCCATTAAGGGAGAAAGAGTTATAAACTTAGTGTTAGTAACTAGGTTAGAAACTTTGTTCATTTCTCACAACACAAAGTTAGAGGACTTGGAGGCTTGAGAGAAGAGAGCAAGAGTTGAGGGTTGGAAGCTAGCTAGAGGGGGGATTCATCCTTTGGGAGCTAAAGTGAAGCTTTGGTTAGTGATTCTTGGTGCTAGAGGTAAGGGGGTTAGGCTTCACTCATAATTTCATAACTTTTCATTTTTCCCATTTTTGTGGAATTGTTGGATTGAGCATAATTAATGTAAAATTCGTGCATAGTTGTTGTTGTTATGTTTGAGAACATGAAATGCATGATAAATGTGTGGTTATATGTGAATTAACATGTTGAAATGCATAAGTGTTGGTGTTTTGTGTTCTTGAGCAAATTTGATGAAAAATGAAGTTGTGATGTTGGATTGAGCATGAAATGATGTTCATTAGTTGTTATTGATGATTGTTAAACTATTGGAATCGAATTAGTGTAACTGGAATCGTTGTTTTTGGATTTGAGATGAAATTTGTGGTTGTGTTGGTGTTTTGGGAAAATTTCATAATTTTGGTGAACGATGTTGAATTGTTGTTTTCTAATGCATGATTCATGTTTGTTTTGATGCATTATAACTATATTGACCCATAAACACTTTCTGGAACTTGTTTTGGTGAATTGGGGATTTGAAAATTAAGTTTTGGGGTGAAAAAGGGGTCAAAACCGAGAGATTCTGGTCTGCCCAGATGAAGCTTCGCTTGAAGCGAGATCCAAGCGAGCTCCAAGCGAGATTCATCTGTGCTCTCTGGAGCAATTTCGCTTCAAGCGAGATGATTTCGCTTCAAGCGAAATTGAGCTGTTTCAGCACCTCTTGAACTTTGTTCCGTGAACCTTTGGGGCTTTCCGAGCATTTCTTAATACTTCTTTTAACCTCTATAAACACTGTTTGCATATATAATCCTACTGGAACAACATTGGAATTGAATTGGAATGATTTTGGAAAGATTGAACTTGAAACTTGAAAATGGTCAAGAACACGGACTTTCCGGAACTCGATCCTTTTCAAGGAAACCAAGTGGAATTATACTTGAATAATGTTTATATGATTTTTAAAGATGATTTCAATTGGTTCCATGGACTAATTACTTGATTTGCTTTGAAAACTTATAACTTTGGAAAAGTGGCAAAAGTGAGACGAACTTCATGAATTTTGTGTATTCTTCACATGTGGCCGATGAAATGCTTATGAGACCTCTACTGTACACATAAGTGACTTGTGAGGATACATAGCATAGGCAATTGAGCTTGTTATTTGGCTTTGGTTCCTAACTTCAATTATTTTCAAAGTTGTGAAAAATGAGACGAACTTGTGTATTTATACCTTGAAGTTTAATTGATGGTGAACCTTCATGGATATGGATTCCTATGATTAATTGTATGATTGTGAATGAAGTTGGATAATGATAATGTGAAATATCATAACCTCGCATGTTATCTTCTTTACTTGAGATATATGAAGTGTTGCTTGTTCATGATGAACTATGTGAAGAAGGTGATAATGTTGATTGTATACATGTTCAATGGTGACGAATATATGTATGTGTATGTATGTGCAAGCGTTGATGTGTGCATACTTGATTAAATGACCTTGGTGATGATTGCATAGTTGTATATGCATGGTTTGGTGAATTGTGTATGAGCATATGTATTGAGTCAAGTCATATGTTCATGCATTCATTGTTGAGGTGGCGGACGTATGTCCAAAGTGTAAGGCAGGTGTGAACCTTACACTCGATGTGTTTGTTGCATCGGAGGTGACGACCTTGAGGTGACTTGGTACCACATGCATCTAGATGAGTCTAGAGACATTGCATGAATTGTTGTGAGTTGAATTGCATATGAATTGTGCATGGTGATTGTGTTTGGAGTTTGATAATTGACTTGGTTGAATTGTGATATGTATGTGATACATTCAAATTATGTGAACTTGAAATGATGCCTATGAATGATATTGAATGAGATAAATGTGGAGATACCATGAGTATATGTTTGGTAATGTTGTTTATCATTCTTGGAATATACGACCATTATTTCAACGTTCTTGCTTATCTGTTTATGGATTATGATGATGTAATGCTAACCCTCAGTGGTTTACCACCTGCCTTTCCGTATGGACGGGTAGATGGAGTGCAGGATGCTTAGTTGCTTGCTTTGATGTTGCCGAGGAGCGGGAGTTCCTCTTTTTGTGCAAGTGTCTAGATTAGGGCTCTGATCTAGGGTTGTCCTTGCATGTTATATTTATTTTATGACTATGAAGTTTTGGAGTTGAGATTTAATTGTTATGAGTTTGAGATCATGTGTTATTTATCATGAGATTTTGGAGATGTTATTTACATGGTTTACATATATTCCGCTGCTATGCTTATGTAATTGATAAATTATCCATGTTTGAATTGGATTTGTTGGTGACGTAACATCTATTTCTTGCATATGCTCTGATGTATTCTCGCGTTTATCGTTTATTAGAAATAGGGTGTTACAAGTTGGTATCAGAGCCGTGGTCAGTCTTGTCCAGACCAGAACTAGTTTTATTACCTGTTGTATTCGAATGGTATGTTGAGTTACCTTCGATATTTTGTGCTGTTATTCTTACCTGTTGCTTGGTTTTTGGATTAGAGAGATGGCTGGTAGAGGTGGTAGGAATGATGATGCTATTGCAGCAGCTTTGACTGCAGTGGCTCAAGCTTTGGCTCAGAATCAAGGAGGTGGTGGTCATGAAGACCATGGAGAAGCGGAGGAACGGAGGCTTGATCGTTTCATGAGAAACAAACCGCCGACGTTCAAGGGAAGGTTTGACCCCGAAGGAGCTTTGACTTGGATGGAATGCATGGAGAGGATTTTTCGTGCTATGGTGACTAATGATGACCAGAAGGTGAGGTTGGCTACTCACATGCTTGCTGAGGAGGCCGAGTATTGGTGGACTGGTACCAAAAGGAGGATTGAAGCTGGTGGTGATGTTATCACTTGGGAGAGGTTCAAGAATGAGTTCTTGAAGAAGTACTTTCCGGAGGATTTGAGGAACAAGAAGGAAGCTGAATTCTTGAACTTGAAGCAAGGGAGTATGTCGGTTGCTGAGTATGCGGCTAAGTATGAGGAGCTCTCGAGGTTCTGTCCTTATATCAATGCTGCAGATGCTATGGTTTCTAAGTGTGTGAAGTTTGAGAATGGCTTGAGGCCGGAGATCTATCAGTACGTCTGTTTTCATGAGATTAGAGATTTTGACACCTTGGTGCACAAGTGTCGGATGTTTGATGACGCCGGGAAGGCAAAGGCGGATTACTACAAGGCTAGGCATGACAAGAGAGGAAAGGGCCATGGCATTGGGAAACCATATGTTAAGGACAATGGGAAGAAGAAGGCAAGTGGAAGAAGCTCCAAGCCTAGCTTGGCGGAGGTCAAGTGTTTCAAGTGTGGTACTCTCGGTCATTATGCTGGTGATTGCAAGAAGGGTGATAGTTGCTTCAAGTGTGGACAAGCGGGTCATAAGTCTTTTGAGTGCAAGAAGGAGATTACTTGCTACAATTGTGGTGAGAAGGGTCACGTGAGTACTAGGTGTACTAAGCCGAAGAAGGCGGCAGGAAAGGTCTTTGCTTTGAATGCGGAAGAGGTGGAGCAGCCGGATAATCTCATCCGAGGTATGTGTTTTATCAATAGTACTCCTTTGATTGCGATTGTTGATACTGGTGCTACTCATTCTTTCATCTCTGCTTGTTGTGTTGAGCGTTTGAATCTTGTTGTGACTCCGTTGTTGAGAGGGATGGTCATTGATACCCCGGCCAATGGTTCGGTGACTACTTCCTTTATGTGTTCTAAGTGTCCCGTTAACTTTGGAAATGTGGATTTTGAGTTAGATCTTGTGTGTCTTCCGTTGAAGAATATGGATGTGATTTTTGGTATGGATTGGATGTTGACTTTTGGTGTAAACATCAATTGTTTAACTAAGAGTATCACGTTTTCGAAGCCGGTAGCTGAGGAGAGTGGAAGGTTCTTAACCGCGGAGCAAGTGAAGAAGTCTCTAGATGGTGAAGCTAGTGTGTTCATGATGTTTGCTTCTTTGAAGGTAAGCGGTGAGGAAGGTGTTTGTGACTTGCCAGTAGTGCAAGAGTTCCCAGAAGTGTTTCCGGATGATGTTTCAGATTTACCGCCGGAGAGAGAAGTTGAGTTTGCAATTGATTTGGTGCCAGGAACGAATCCTATTTCGATTGCACCGTATCGGATGTCTGCATCAGAGTTGGGGGAGTTGAAGAAGCAGTTGGAGGAATTGCTTGAGAAACAGTTCATTAGGCCGAGTGTGTCGCCGTGGGGTGCTCCGGTGTTGCTAGTTAAGAAGAAAGATGGGAGCATGAGGCTATGTGTGGATTATCGGCAGTTGAACAAGGTGACTATCAAGAATCGGTATCCGCTCCCGAGGATCGATGATTTGATGGATCAGTTGGTTGGTGCAGTGGTGTTTAGCAAGATTGATTTGAGGTCAGGATATCATCAGATAAGAGTGAAGGCAGAAGATGTGTCTAAGACTGCGTTCAGGACGAGGTATGGTCACTATGAGTATTCTGTGATGCCATTTGGTGTGACTAATGCGCCAGGTGTTTTCATGGAGTATATGAATCGGATTTTCCATCCTTACTTGGACCAATTTGTGGTAGTGTTCATTGATGATATTTTGGTATATTCGAAGTCAGAGGAAGAGCATGCCGAGCATTTGAGGATTGTGTTGCAAGTCTTGAAGGAGAAGAAGTTGTTTGCTAAGTTGTCGAAGTGTGAGTTTTGGTTGCGTGAAGTGAGCTTTCTTGGTCATGTGATTTCGAGAGGTGGTATTGCGGTAGATCCGTCGAAGATTGATGCAGTGATTAAGTGGGAATCGCTGAAGTCTGTTTTTGAAGTTCGAAGTTTTCTTGGTTTGGCGGGTTACTATCGGAGGTTCATTGAGGGGTTCTCTAAGTTGGCGTTGCCATTGACGCAGTTGACTCGGAAAGGGCAAGCTTATGTTTGGGATACTAAGTGTGAAGAGAGTTTCCAAGAGTTGAAGAAGAGGTTAACTTCAGCGCCTGTGTTGATTTTGCCGAATCTGAAGGAATCGTTTGTTGTGTATTGTGATGCTTCGAAGATGGGTCTTGGTGGTGTGCTTATGCAGAATCGTCAGGTTGTGGCTTATGCTTCAAGGCAGTTGAAGGTGCATGAGAAGAACTATCCGACTCATGATTTGGAATTGGCGGCAGAGAGGTTTTTCTCAGTCAGTTGAAGAGTTTTGAACAAGCTGGTGTATGTGATGTCACAAGGTGCTCCTGTATCAATGAGGATCATGTGGACATCGAAATTAGCCATGTATGCTTTAACTAATAGAGGGATTGGAGAATTTGGAGCTCCGTTAGGCAACTCGTTGTCATAGAAAGCTACAGGAGGTCGTCTAGAAGCTCGGATGTGAGCGACATCCAATTGATTCATGTTCATTAGCTCCTCAAATTTCCTCTTGATACTTCCAACGGCAAGGTTCATCCTTCCTATTGTAATCACGTTGATATAGAGGAATTGCTCCCCAAGTGCATGAGTAGGGGGTTACCTCGACATTTTCTAGGAAATGGGTAAAGTCCTCCAAACGGCTCATTGCCATCACAACATCAGTCTTTTTGCCAGCATCATTCACCACTACTTTGTGGGCCTTTATTTCAAGTGAGGCATGTTGGTCGATATGACCAATAAGATAGCGCGCTAGAGGGGGGGGGGGGGTGAATACCGCTTTGAAAAGTTTTCTAGGGTTTTAGTAAAAAGTGATTTCAATCAATTTGATTATTAGAAATATACTTGAACAATCACAACAATATGCAAAAATATAAAACAATGTGTTAATAAGATTCAATGTAAAATTGAGAGATTTACAATACAAATCTTATTACAATCAAAAGTTAATAGTTCTTGTACAATTTGAAAAGCTTGAAGCCTCTAAGCTATAGTTTTTGATGATGATTACTTTAGTTATTATTTCGTAGATGACTTAATTACACTTTTGGCCCCCTAAGTTTTCCAAAGTTGTGATTTTGGCCCCCTAAAAAAACAACTCTTTCTAGGCCCCCTAAGTTTACTTTCTGTTGCAATTTTGGCCCTCTAGTCCAATTTTGACCCGGTCAACGCTGACGTGGACGCGTTTTTTTATTTTTTTTAAAAAAATTATTTTGTAATTAAAAAAATAAATATTTTATTTTTTATTTTTGTAATAAAAAAACAAAAAAATTGTAATTAATTTTTTTTATTTGTAATAAAAAACAAAAATTTATGAAATAAAAGAAGAAAGAGAAAAACTTTAAACTATGAACGATGATAAAAAGAAAATCATTCAAAGTTTGCAAGACTCATATTTTCAAGCAACTGAAAAAATAAAAGATCTTAGCAAAACTCAAAATCCTATTATCACTAAAAATGAAAATACTTATTAAAAAATGAAGTAAACAGTTTGAGAAACGATCTAGCCCTTTTCATTAAATCTAATGAAACTTTTCAAAAAATTATAGGATCTCAAGTAGGAATGAGTAATCATAGTAGTATAGATTTTGATGCTTCTAAACATCAAAAATTATATAAAAACTTTTTCATACCAAAAAAATGTTCATTCAGTGACAAAAATAGACATAGTGAATCTTTGTGCTTCCATAAGAAAAGAATAATAAAAGAACATTCTCTTCAACACAAAGAAAGAACTTTTATTAAAAAATGTACCTTTTGTAAAAGAAGTGGTCACTTAGATGTTGATTGTTTTCTCAAGATTCAAAATCTTGAGTTATTGAAAACTAACAAAGAAGGACCCACAGACTCTAGGGTACCTAAGAAACCACTAACTCAAAATGCAGGAATTCTCTCAAAATGCAAGGAGAAAGCCATGGTACTTGGACACTGGTTGTTCTAGACACATGACAGGGGGAAAACACTGCTTTATCTCATTCATAAAAAGAGAAGGAGGAGCGGTAACCTTTGGTAACAATGACAAAGGACAAATTAAAGGTAAAGGTATTGTTGGTAAGAATAACTCTGCTAAAATAGAAGATGTTCAATATGTCGAAGGTTTAAAACACAATCTATTAAGCATAAGTCAATTATGTGACAATGGTTTTGAAGTGATGTTTAAACCTAACATATGTGAAGTCAAAAAGGTTTCCACAGGAAATATTTTCTTCACTGCTTCTCGAAAGAAAAAATCTTTATGTTTTATACTTAGATGACCTTCCAACTGAATCTTGCTATATGTCCATTGACAAAGATAAATGGATTTGGCATAAAAGAGCTGGACATGTAAGTATTAAAACTATTTTAAAAATATCACAACTCGACTTGGTAAGGGGTCTTCCAAAAATCAATTTTGAAAAAGATAAAATATGTGAAGCTTGTACTAGAGGAAAACAAGTCAAAAGTAGTTTTAAATCAAATAATATTGTCTCCACTCAAAAACCTCTTGAGCTTCTTCACATAGATCTATTTGGACCCGTTAGAACTGCAAGTCTTGCTGGAAAACAATATGGTTTTGTTATAGTCGATGACTACTCCAGATATACATGGGTTTTATTTTTAAAACACAAAGACGAAGCTTTTAATGCTTTTGAAAATTTTTGTAATCTTGTTCAAAATGAAAAAGGATCAAACATCATCTCGGTCAGAAGTGATCATGGAGGTGAATTTGAAAATTTATCATTCAAAACATTTTTTTTGATAAAAAGGGTATCTCACATAATTTTTCTTGTGCAAGAACTCCTCAACAACATGGAGTTGTTCAAAGGAGAAATCGAACCCTACCAGAAATGGCAAGAACAATGATTAATGATTCAAATGTCGAAAAATATTTTTGGGCTGAAGCTATTAACACATCATGCTATATTTTAAATCGCGTTTCAATTAGAAAAATTCTAAAGAAAACCCCTTACGAACTCTGGAGAAACAGAAAACCAAACATTTCTTATTTTCATATCTTTGGTTGTTTTTGTTATATTTTAAATGATAAAGAAAACCTAGGAAAATTTGATTCTAAATCAGATAAAGGAATCTTTTTAGGATATGCAACAAATTCTAAAGGATACATAATATTTAATTTAAAAAATCAAACTATGGAAATATAGTTTGATGATTTAGTTACTAACAAAGAAAATGATGAGGAAATTTTGAAAAATCAAAAAACTATAAGCAATATAGATTAAGCATCTTCATATCAACCTCCTCCAAAAAGTTGGAAGCTTGTTGGTGATCATCCTCTAGAACAAATTATTGGAAATACATCTGATGGAATTAGAACAAGACTATCCTTCAAGGATAATGGCAACAACGTGGCAATGATCTCACATATTGAACCAAGAAATGTTCATGAAGCTATATGTGAAGAATCATGGGTAAAAGCCATGAAAGAAGAACTTACTCAATTTGAGGAAAACGAAGTATGGAATCTTGATTCTAAACCTCAAGGTCAATTCCATAATTGGAACAAGATGGGTATTTAGAAATAAACTGATAAAGAAGGAAAAGTCATCAGAAACAAAGCCAGATTAATAGCACAAAGCTACAATCAACAAGAAGGTATTGACTACGATGAAACATTCGCTCCAGTAGCCAGGTTAGAAGCAATACGAATTCTTCTTGCATATGCATCTCATAAAAATATTAAATTGTTTTAAATGGAAGTAAAAAGTGCCTTTTTAAATGGATTTTTAAACGAAGAAGTTTATGTGCACCAACCACCTGGTTTTGAAAACACTGACAAACCTAATCATGTGTTTAAACTAACAAAGGCATTATATGGTCTTAAACAAGCTCCACAAGCTTGGTATGAAAGGTTGAGTACATTCTTAATCAAGAACAATTTTTCTAGAGGAAAAATTGACACAACACTTTTTAGAAAAGACGATAAGTCAAATTTTCTAATTGTTCAAATTTATGTTGATGACATCATATTTGGATCAACAAATGAAAAAATGTGTGAAGAATTTTTCAGTCTCATGCAAAGTGAATTTGAAATGAGTATGATAGGAGAATTAAGATTTTTTCTTGGTTTACAAATTAAACAACAAAATAATGGAATATTTATTTGTCAAGAAAAATATATTAAAGATCTTCTTAAAAAATGTAAAATGAATGAAGCCAAAATTATGGCTACTCCCATCAAGTTTAGATAAGGACGAAAACGGGAAAAATATTTCTGACAAAGAATACAGAGGAATGATTGGTTCCCTGTTATACTTAACTGCTAGTAGACCAAATATTGTCTTTGCAGTTGGCTTGTGTGCACGTTTTCAAACTACTCCAAAAGAATCTCATTTAACGGCAGTAAAAAGAATCTTCAGATATTTAGTAGGTACTACTGATCTTGGTCTTTGGTATAGAAAAGGTTCTTCTTTTGATCTTATAGCCTACTTTGATGTTGACTACGCTAGAGACGAAATCGAAAGAAAAAGTACAAGTGGAGCATGTCAGTTCCTCGGGAATGCACTTATCAGTTGGTCTTGCAGAAAACAAAACACAATCGCTCTGTCAACTACTGAAGGAGAGTACGTATCAATAGCAAACTGTTGCTCCCAGGTATTGTGGATTAGAAATCAACTCGAAGATTTATCAAAAAGGTACACAAATATTCCTGTCTTTTGTGATAATACAAGTTCTATAAATTTATCAAAAAATCTCATTCAACATTCAAGATCAAAGCATATTGAAATAAAACACCATTTTATTAGAGATCATGTGAATAAAAATGAAATCGAATTAATTTTCGTGGACACTGAAGATCAGATAGTTGATATATTCACTAAACCTCTTGTTGAAGACAGATTTAATTTTAACAAAGATAAATTAAACATAATTCAAAATCCTCATAAAAAATAGGATTTTAAATTCTTAGAATATCATTAGAACATTCTATTTTGTGTTCTCTACTTGAGCTTGTGTGGGGCTCACGCTCAAAAATTTTTAGTTGTACTTCTCCAGTTAAGTAAACTAAGAATCATCATTAGATTGTTCTAAAAATGTTTTAACACTGCCAAATACTAATTGATGCTAATCACATCACTAAGTGGGCCCACTTGAACTCTCAATTGTTCCCAATACCACTCTCAATCAAATCATTTCTTCCCTCTCTCTACAACTAAACCACAACTCTTTCTCTCTTCTTCTGGAAAAACCACCAAACACTATAATCTTTTCATCTTCTATAAAAAAAAATCTAACCTTCTTCCATAAAAATCAAAACTTTCTTCTTCCATAACAATGGCAAGAACAAAAGGTAACCATGCTAACTTCAGAACTCCCTCACCATCACCTTCTCCACCTCATTCTCCTTCGCCTCCCTCCCCACCATCATCTCCGACGAACCCTCCACCTGCCTCACCAAACTCTTCTGACTACTAGACTCCAACCGAAGCTACTCCTCACTCTTCTCCTCAAATCGAACCAAACCTTAACCCCTCTTCAAACCCTAACACTATTGAAGAACTCTCTTCACTTACAGAAACTAATCCAACCAAACCTTCTCAACCAGAAAGAATCATGCCATTAAGTTTCATGCTTCCACCACTCTACCAAGCTACAATTCCAAACCAAAATCAAACACCTCCTCATCTCAAATCCAAACCAAAAAAGGCTAAATCTGCTCCATCTATTGTACCTTGGAGATCACATAGGCTCATGTCTTCAGTTGGAACAAAGAAAACTGGGATGGTTGACACCACTGTTCACGAAGTCAGTGATGATGATGTTCCAGAAGAATCATCTCAACAACCTAACCCTATTTCTAATCCTAAGAAAATCGCTCCTCTAACTACAAATGAGGAAACAATCGAAAAGGAAAACGAATCTCTCCCAAATCCCTCTGATTCGGTTGAAATCGCTCCTCAAACAGCTGTTAAAGTCACTCTTGAGAAATCTCCCTCTCCAATCGCAGTTCCAAAGGAAGCTTCTCCACAAAGGTGTGCAAAAGAAAAGGAGAGGTTTCAAGAAGGTTCTCCAGAAATTTCTCTCGCCAAAAGGAAGGGAAAAAGGAAGATGTTTGAGAAGTCAAAACGTTCTCAAGAACGTTCTTCTATCAAAGAAGTTACTCTAAACAAAAGGGTGAAATCTCAAAATCTTTCTGTGTCTAAGTCTATGTTCCCTCTGTTGATTGATCCTTCCCTGAACAAAACTTTCTATGAAAAATGGTCAACTAGAACAATTGGGGTAGGTAGATATTATGACTTTGATAAGTTAGAAAGGGATGAGATTTTTGTCAAACAATATCCTGAAACATTAGATCCTATTTTGAACATAACATGCTGTATTCACTACTTCTGCCCAGAAATGTTTAGCCAAATTGTTTTCATGAATCATGGTTCTTGCCATTTCTTGTAAGGTTCTATTCTTTCTCTCTACAACCCCATTTTGTTATGGAGTTCTAGGAGAAGAGAATTCATGGACAATTCCATGTTTTTCACAAAAAGATTCAAATGGCTCATTTTCAAATTCACCACCATGATCACTTCTGACTTTCAAATATTCATTTCTTTTTCAGACTGTATTTGAGTGCAGAAGTTACTAAATACATGATATGCATTGTCTTTGTTTCTTAGGAATTTTACCCAAGTCCATCTACTGTAATCATCAACAATGACTAATCCATATTTGCTTCCATATAAAGATGCAGTATTAAGTGGTCCAAATAAGTCAATATGAAGCAGTTCTAAAGGTTTGGAGGTTGAGACAATGTATTTTGCTTTAAAATTTGATTTCACAATCTTCCCTTTCTGGCATGCACCACAAAGTGCATCTGAATGATAGTCTATGTTAAGTAGGCCTTTGACAAGTTGTAACTTACTAAGCTTAGAGATTAACCTCAAGTTAGCATGTCCTAACCTTATGTGTCATACCCACTTCTTATCATTCATTGATAGAAGACATATTACCTTCTGATCAACCAGTTCAGAGAAATTGATTTTATAGACATTCTCTACTCTCTTTCCTTTGAACACAATGGATTTGTTATCTTTGTTGATTACTGTGCAGTTGGTCTTTTCAAACATCACATCATAACCATTGTCACAAAACTGACTGATACTCAAAAGGTTATGTTCAAGACCATCTACCAACCACACATTATTAATAGAGATAAAGGAGTTACCAACAATTCCCGTACCAATGATCTTGCCAGACTGGTTGCCTCCAAACTTCACATTTCCTTCTTCTGTCATTGTGAGAGTAAGGAACATTGACTTCTCTCCTGTCATATGTCTTGAGCAACCGCTGTCCAGATACCATAATTTTTGCTTTTCCGTTGCTCTTAGACATTTCTGTAGTATTGACAATTTCAGATTTAGGTACCCATTGTTTTATGGGTCCTTTGAGGTTAGTGCTGGAAGTGTTACTCTTCACTTCTTGCACCTTGAGATATGGTTTTGAGAGCTTCTGATTGATCAGTACTTCAGGTATAACACCATTTAGTTCTGATTTACCTGAAGCCATAACTGTTTTGTTCTTTTGAGACTTAGACTTCAAGATATCAGATTTTGGTTTCAACAGACTCTGAGGAACAAGTTCTGATCTTTTCAGAATCTTGAACTTTTAGGTCTTAAAGTCAAAAAAATTCATAGCCTTAGACTTAGAGTTCTTTGGCTTTGAAGTAATCTTAGCCTTAGAGCTAGAAGCTTCAGGTTCTGACTGAACCACAGTTTCAACTTTAACACCTTCAGGTACAAAGACGGTTTTCAATCCTTCCTTGATACATTCACAACATGCTTTGAGATTAGTTTCATTAGGTTTTCCTTCTAAATAGCCAATCCCTTCGCCATTGTTTTTGTAAATGTTATAAATCATAGAAGCAACTCTACTTTTGTCAATACCAGGCATAATAAAATCTTCAAGAGCAATTTCATGGTTGCTTAAAGGTTTTCCATTACACTTTTCTTGTAGCTTCTGACATAAGAACTTGAGCTTTTCTTCATAAGTTTTGCAAATGAAGTCAAAACCTCTAAGTCCTTCTTCAGAAGCTTTCAGATCCAATAGAGTTGATTCTTGTTGTTTCATTAAATCAACATATTTTTCTTTTAAATCTTTCAACTCATTGGTTCTTAGTTCAAAATGTGTAAGGAGCTCTTTAAGAGACTCAATAAGTTCTTCTCTGGGAATTTTAGAATATACCTCATTTTCTTCTTCTGAATCTGATTCTGGTTTAGCTTCTAAAGCTACTGTAGCCACTAACCCAACAACTACCTTTGCATCTTCATCAGCATCATCCTTATCAGATTCAGATTCACTTTCTAAATCTTCCCATGTTGCCATCAAACTCTGCTTGATCTGCTTCTTGATCTTGTTTGTTTTGAAAGTTGACTTCTTAAACTTGTCCTTTGATTTGTCCTTCTGAAGATCAGGGCAATTAGCGATGAAATGTCCAAGCTTCTTGCAGTTGAAGCAACCCTTCTAATCTTCTTTCTTGGAGCCTTTGTAACCACTTCTTCTGCTCAAGAACTTCTTGTTCTTCTTGGGCAGATATTGCAGTCTGTTTGAAATCAGAATCTCCATCAAGTAACTCTTCTTCAGATTCTATGGCTTTAAGAGCTTTTGACGACTTTCCTTTAGATGGTAGAGCAATAGATTTAATCTTCTTAGCAGGCTCATGTTCATTAAGACTTATCTCCTAAACTTTGAGAGAGCTGACAAGATCTTCAACACTCAGAGTGTTTAGATCTTTAGGTTCCTCAATAGCAGTAACCTTTGCTCTCCATCTTGAAGGCAGGCTTCTTAGTATCTTGCTCACATGATCAGAAGCAACATAGCTTTTCTTCAATATTTGTAGTCCATAAACTAAGGTTTGAAATCTTGAGTACATCTCCTCAATACTTTCATCATCCTTCATCTTGAACAACTCATACTGATGAACAAGAATAAGTGTTTTAGCTTCTCTAACCTTCTTGCTACCTACATAGTTTTCACCGAGAGAAGTAAACATAGCCTTTGTAGTAGATTTATCACTCATTTTCATATACTATGCACGAGGTATAACAAGAACAAGTGATCCTCTGATCTTGTGATGTTTCTTGTACATCTTCTTTTGAGCAGGAGTATGTTTCTTTTTATCACCAGCAACTCCTTCTTCATCCATATCCAGGCCACCAACTCCATCTTCCAGAATATCCCATAACTCTTCATCTAAGCCCATGATATAACTGTAGAAGATGTTTTCCACCAAGAGAACTCTTCAGGATCTCCATTGAAATTTGGAACTTTTCCTGAGTCAGCTTTCTTATCACTGTAATCATAAGGTACATCATTATGATTACCACTAGATTCAGAAAAGAAGATTCACCAGACATGTTATTCTCAGATCTTGAACTGTCACACTGTTAAGTGTTCTCAACAGAACCAAGGCTCTAGATACCAATTGAACGTGAGAAAAACACAAGAAAGGGAGGTTGAATTGTGTTTTCTTTTTCTTCTTTTTCTTCTACTGAAGTCACTGGTCAAAAGCAGTTAGAGTACACCTTCTGAAGTGATGTTCATATTCTAAATGCAGCGGATAAAAACAGAGAGAGAGAGAGAGAGAGAGAGAGAGAGAGGGAAGAGAGACACAAAGCAATTATACATGTTCCTTCCACAAACCGGAAGTAGTCATGTCCCCCTTGCACTTCCAAGGAGAGTTCACTAAAATGTAATATCTGATTACAAATGCTCACTGCTAAACTTAGCAAGAGACGTCAAATGCTCAAGCACAACTACAAGAGACTTCCTATGCTCCTGAACACAATCAAGAGAGTTCTATGCTCAAGCACAACTGCAAGAGACTTTTGATCAAACAAAATTACAAAGAAAAATGTTTGACGTTGAACAATTGATATACAATCAGTGGTGTTCACAATACCAATCAAATACAGACTCTTAAGATTCTAGAATTTCTAAGATATGAACTTTGATAAGAAATTCTAGGTGAACTTTTTGATGCAGAACAATTTCAGCAGAGGTTTGGCTCTTTTAAATTGTTGTGAGTCTCTTACAATTCTTCAAGTCTTCACTCCTTTATATAGAGGTGTGAAAGAGACGTTGTGAATTGCCAGCACATCAAAATATGAGTCGTTTGAAGCTTTGATCAATCACCAATGATCTTTTGCCTGATATGGTTGTTGTCCTATGAAGGATCAATTTTAAATCCATTCCAAGTCTGTAGGAACATCGTTGCAGGCAGAGCTATTATTCTTGTCTTGTAGTAGAGACAAAGACTGAGTAGTGGAGGTAGTCGTTGTACACTTCGTACAATTGTACTTTGTCAACGCTCTTCAAAGAACAAGCATCCAATGCCTTCAAATTCATTTGAATTAGCCGTTTCTTCACTCTTCTGGTCTTCTACAATGCTTAGACGAGATTAAATCCATTGAACAACATTTTGAAGCTTTAAGTCTTGCATCTTCTGATGAACTACAGCTTCTGGTGATCTTCAGCTTCTGATGAGATGCTTCTGATGAACTTGCTTCTGATGACGTCATCACTTCAGGAGCACTTTGACTTCAGGAGCACTTTGACTTCTGATAAGATGCTTCTGATGAACTTGCTTCTGATGACGTCATCATCTTCTGTTAAACACATTTTGTTCCAACAACCCGAAGTCCAAAAAAGCAACCAAGAGATTGAATTTTTTTCATGATTTCTTAGAGGCGAGTTAAGAACGTTAAAATATGGCTTTACACAAAAAAATTATAAATTTTTGACAAACGACAAATTAATTATGAATTTTTAAAGTTTCAAAAACTAAAAAAACAAAACAACAGAAATCTCGACCTATAAATCGAATTTTGAGCTCATTATTTGCAGAGACATCTATAAAAATACATAAAAAGGATCTGTAAAGTTTCATAGCATTTCGAAGTCGTTTAAATTTATTTTGATTTTTCAACCAAAACATGCAAAATTGAAATTTTGTTCCCCGTAAGCGTATACTCACAATTCAAATTTAGTTCCCTAATTTTGTAGGCATGACTAGAACATGATAAGAACCTTCACAATGAAATTTTGTCGTTTTTAAACGAGATACAAATTAATTATAAATTGTTTAAGAAATTCATAATTATAAGGGAATAAAAATTCATAATTAATTTATCCCTGGTCGAAGAAATTTAATTGTTTGTGTAAAGCTATATTTTAACGTGCTAAACATGTATGAAAAAAATAGTGAAAAAATTCAATCCGTAGGTCACATTTTTAGACTACACGTATATTATAGGGTGGTCAAAAATAAGAAGATATTCAAATTACAATGCTAGAATATATGTTTTGTATTTTACAGGGTCATTTTTCAGACATAATGTATATTACAGGGTCAATTCGAATAATTAACCAGTTAAAATAAGAGAGATGAATTCGTCAATAGTGTGCTAAATAAAATTAGGAGGTAAATCCTATTTGCGTGTGAGAATTTTCAGATTTTGCGCAAATTTTTCTTTTTGTAAGTGTGTTAATGGGCTTTTGAGTTGGGTCTAATGTCCAAAAATCATCGATCGAGTCCGGGCGACCGCCCGGGGTCGTCGGGCGGTGAAACCGCCCCTGCAAAGAATTCAATTCTCTCTCTCACGTCAATATTCAAAGAAGTATTCATAAAGCTCTTCAACAACAACTACAAAGCAAACTTCAATATTGTTCATCTCTTGTATTTGAAAATATTTCTATAAGTTTGTATTTATAATATCTCCAAGTTGGGATATTATTTAAAATATCTCTTTGAGATATTATTTTGAAATCTCCAAGTGAGATACCATTTGAAATCTCCAAGTTGAGATACCGCTTAAAATCTCTTTTGAGATACCATATTCTACCAACATCCACCACCATACAAAGGTGTAACTAAGTCTTAAGTCTATTGGGCTTAATAGTTTAAGATAGCGTTGTGTCCAACCTTTCTTGAGTGATCAAGAAGCCTGCTGAGGATAATAATAGAGATTGTAACGAACTGATTTGATGTGATCAAATACTTATAGTGCTATTCAGAAGTTTCTGATAGCAGGATACTATAGTGGATAATCTCACACGTAATGTGGGGACTGAAAGTAGCCGGTTAGGCGAACCAGGATAAATCTCTTGTGTTCTCTCTCTTCTCTCATCTCTTAATTTCTTGCCTTAACACATAACCTATAACTAACTATATTAATTTTCCAGAGTGTTATGGTCCTTAAACTAAAATTAAATAATTAACCTACTACTTAATAATTATCCAGAACTTTCTGGTCCTATTTATTAACTAACTATTTTATTCTTAATATTTCTAGAGTTCTCTGGTCCTTTATCGCTTTATTTATTTCAGTTATATATATCCAGAGTTTTCTGGTCCCTTTCTACTTTATTTATTTCAGTTATATATCAAGAGTTTTCTGCTCCTTTACTGCTTTATTTATTTCAGGTATATATCTAGAGTTTTCTGGTCCTTTACTGCTTTATTTATTTCAGTCTTTTATTCCATAAATTTCTGGTCCTTCTATTATCCAGAGTTCTCTAGTCCTAATATTATAATATTTTATTATCACTCACTTAACACTATCCAAGAATTTTCTTGAGCATATATACTTATTTAACTTTCAGGAATAATTTTTAAAAGGGTCACAATTCTAACCCCCCTTTCTTGTGACGTTTATTGCTACTTAATCAAGAAGCACCAAATTCAAGGGGTAGTTGAAGTTTGGGGGAGTGTTTGCATATGGGTTGAAGAATTAGGTTTTAATTCAAAGGAACTGTTGTAAACATTGTAATTCAAGTTTTGCTACATAGTGGATGACCTTGGTGAAGGCGTACTTCATCAAGTAGAGTAGACGTAGCCCTTAGCGAGGACAAACAAGGGTGAACTACTATAAACATTGGTGTTCTCTTTTCCCTTTCCTTTTACTTTTCATTATAAGCACTTGATTAATTGAATAATTGATAGAATAATTGCTAGTGTCGATGTAAGTTGTTTTTCATCAAAAAGATTAATCTAATTCATTGAATTAGAATATAACAATTTTACTTGGATCAATTTATTGCAATCCTAATTCAATTATTCAATTTCATGTGCATTGTGTTGTTTGGTAATTAGCTTTATTGTCATATAAGTTTGGTTTGAAATTGTCTATTGTTTTGTTAATTGTTCAAGGATATTGAAATTTGATTGTATATAAGATTGGAATCGTGAATCTCTCAATTCTAAGATTAAAATCTTATCTCACATTGCTTTATCTCTTTGTCTATTATTGTGATTGTTCGCGCACGAATTCAATAGTCAGTTTTATCAAAAGAGATTTTCTAAACTTCGAATAATTTTTCAAAAAGCTATTCACCCTTCCTCTAGCTTAGCAACCTATTAGCCATATAGACCAACAAAGCTTGAACAATTTCAAACCAAACCTATATGCAAATATTACAAGCTATCAAACAAATTCACAATACATATGCCTTTGAAAAATTGAATAAAATTGAAACCAATTGATCCAAGCTAAGTACTAAAAACTTAATTCAAATAATTAGATTGATTTTAATTAAAAACTACTTAGATCAATAGAAGTTTCTACCCAATCAATTACTCAATTAACATATGCAATATTAAAAAATAAAGAGGATAAGGAAGAGAGATAACACTAATATTTTTATAGTATTTCACTCTTTTCCGTCCTCGCTAGAGCTACGTCTACTCTTCTTGATGAAGTACACCTTCACCAAGGTCATCCACTAATAGTAATAATGTTGAATACAAATGTGATTGCAAGAGTTTCTTGAAACTAATCCTAGTTCTTCAACCCTATGTAAACACTCCCCCAAACTTTAAATAACCTTTGATTTTGGTGCTCCTTGAATCTTCGAATTCTTGATTACCCGTGCACCCCCTTCGAACTCTTCACTCAAGTCTTTGATGCTACGTCTGGTAAACAACTCCTCTTCGATTGCAAGAACAATTAGAACGAACCCCCAAGCCCTTTGGAGGTGGAATGAGATTATTCACTTCACTTTGAAACCTTGGATAAGCCCAACCAATTTCCTTGAAAGAACCAACTTATAATCCCTATAAGAAACCTAGCAAATCAACGTGACTCATTGTACAAAGTGATTCTAAGAAAAAGTGTTTAATCTTGAAGAATTTATGAACAAAGAATTTTAGAGAGAGAATATTTGCAAATGATTCAATAATTTGGGTGTTATGAGGAAGTGTGTATATATAGAAAAGGGTGGTAAGTGTAAAATTTCGGCCAAAAACAACATAGTGAATCCATTCACTTAATGTGTGAATCGATTGAGACAACTAAATGACAAGCCAGATGAACATGAAGATTGATATGCATCAGCCACCTTTTGAGTCGATTCAAATATCCTCAGATGAAGATTGATACGATTCAAACTCTTATGAATCGATTCAGTCAAAGTCAAATAGGTTTTATGATATGTGTCATAACCCATTTTTTGACCTAAGACACCACTGACACATGTCCTTTGACCTTGATTAGTCTCTGACTTTTCAAACGAAATTTCGACAGAGAGGTATTTTAAAACACCTCATTTTTGTGGTTCCGATTCGGGCCCTCTTCTCACTTTTTATTATTTTTAGTCCTTTTAATTTTTATTTTAATTCATTTCTAGTTTTTTTTTATTTTTTGTTTATTATTATTCTTTTTTTTTTATTATTTCATCTCACCTTTTTTCCTTTTTATTTTAGTTGTATTTATACTTTTATTTATTTATTTTCATTTTATTAGGTAAGTCCAAAAAAAAGAGTCCAATCCAAATCCAAACAGCCTGTCACAAGCATCACACTCATCTGCAGAGTTTATTTCTCCCCAAGCCAAGACAATTTTGTTGCTCTTTAACAAACCCTAAACACCTAAACCTATTATATAAAAGGCAATCAACACAGAGTCAAACGAGAGGTCTTAACACACAATTTCGACCCCAAAACCTGCAACAATTTTCACCTGAGTCCACGTACAACTTCCCAAACAATTTCGACCTGCACAATTCAACACATAAACCTAACAGCCGAAATTCACACGTACGAGACCAAAAACAACCTGCAAATATTGAAACAACACAGTACAATAACCAAAATCAAGAGACACTAATCTGCAAACCACAAACATTTAGGAACCAACAACCACCAGAACCTAATACACACATACGACCACACATCAATCCGATCCTAAACCGTTAAACAACAACCCAACAACAAAACCCAAAACCCAACATCACAGAAACACACATTGTAAAACCTACACCAAAAGCCATCAAATCCAGCAACTAACCAAAACCCACAACTAACAGAATCAATACGAAGTTGTGCCTCAATTAGCCATAAACAAAAATCTGAAACCAAAACAACACACACCCAAGCTGTCAACCAACCGATTCAAACGAACCATTATAGATCAATAACCGTCGGATCCAAAGGGTAAGGTCTTCTTCTTTATTTCAGATCCATCTTTGTTTGTAATTTGTTATTTGTTTTGGTTTATTTTCTTTTAGGGAAAACGAAAAAGAAGAAGTAGAACAAGAGGTACAAAAAAAGCAAAAAAAAAAAAACAAATCTTTCATTCCGGCGCGGCGGCGCAGCTGCTAGGGCTTGCCGGCCACCGCACCGGAAACTGGGCTGGGTGGGAGAAGAATACATGAGTGTTCTTGAGTTTTTATGAGAGAGAAGAGAGCATGAGGGATAGGAAAAAAGAAGAGAGAGAGTGAGCATTTGAAAAATGAGAAAAACCAAAGGACCCTTATTTATATCCTAAACCAAACCGGTCCGGTTCACTTGAATCAGACCGGTTCTGTTTGATTCTTAAAGCCCAATGCGCCTTCCTGCATTCCTTAAGGCTCAGTTCTTCTCATTTTATTTTTGCACCCCCTTTATACTGCTAACACCTTCCCTAAATATAACTAACCCCCATACCCTAATCTTTTTTAATGGTTATTCGAACATTTTCCCATTTTCTTTAAAAAAATTAAAAATTCAAGTCATGAATAAAAACGTGAGTCAAGGCTAATTAAATAGTGATGATCTCCAAAAAATGACGCGACAGAAATGACGACTTCACTGTGGATTTTCCCTAAGAGGGTTGAGCCTAACTTGGGTTTATTTAATTTTTTGTGCTATAACTTGCTTAAAAAAACAAAAAAAATAAAAGATGGAAATAAGTGTATATATGTTATCCCTTCTTCTTTCTTCTTTCTTAACGTGAGTGG
The DNA here is from genome assembly GCA_958299785.1 of Medicago lupulina. Taxonomy (NCBI): domain Eukaryota; kingdom Viridiplantae; phylum Streptophyta; class Magnoliopsida; order Fabales; family Fabaceae; genus Medicago; species Medicago lupulina. The sequence goes on along the minus strand of OY283141.1, from coordinate 31,326,518 downwards.
TGAGATAAGTCATAATCCGGGCTTGAGGGAACAATAAGATAGAATGGGGTATAATCATAGTGTTATACCAGGAGTAGTCATGCGCATTGTGTGCATGTGATATAACCCCGCTCAATGGAGGCCTCTCGAAAGTGATACTATGTCATCATGAGCGGTCGTAATCGACATTATTATTTTTGGGTGTCTCGCGAAGTTGAAAACCTTTAGAGTTACCTTTAAACCATCTTAGCCTTTTTAGGACGTAGTGCGATGACTAAACAAAAGCAGTCTTGAATTATTTGACACGCGATGCTACACTCAAACGAGACTTTCTTGCGAATGTTGTTGGACCGGGAATCAGTCATGTAAGTCGACAATGTCCAAAAAGGGGTCGTCGACTTTGGGAACTTGGTAAAACCAGGAATTCAGGTACATATGAAACCATAGTCCCTACCAAATGGCGTGTTTACCCTTGACTCCAACATTATGGACTTAACCTCACTATGTTTTCACCGTTTGTGTAGCATAATCATGCATACATGCATTCATTCATAAAAACTTTTTCTCATTAATATCGAAGGACTTCGATAAGTATTTGGTAAACATCAGAGGTATGGATCTTGTAAAGAGGAACACCAAGAAATACATTTTCAAAAGTCTTAACTAGACCTTAACTTTGGTTGGGGTCTTTTTCCTTGACTTAGGTTTTGCTTTTAAGGAAACTGTTTGTAATATTTCAAATTATCAAATGAAACAATACCCCTTATGATGTTTACAATTATTTTGACAAATCCTTTAGATAATAAAAAAAACTGTCCATTTTTGCATAAACATCATGCATCATTTTTGCATTCATAGTTTCAAGTCCGAGTCTCACATGTTGTTTTCTCAATAAAGGTTAATCCATCTCAAAAGTGTCCTGACATCCTCGTCCGAAACCAATTCGCATTTACAACACTCGGGCAAACACTAAAGAAAAATGGATCATCTTGAACAAAAGAACCGCGAGCTTCGTGGAGAGGTGACAACACTTCGGGCCAAGGTAGAGAAGTTAACTCTTCCGGTATCTTTGCTGACGGTTACAAAGGATCATCCACAATTCCAGCGAGGGCCCCAACAACAATGTCAACTACTATGCATACAACAACCTCGACAATGGGCTCCTCAGCAATTCAATCCACATTATCCGGCTTATCACCCTATTGCCATTGTTATGCCCGACACCAATGTTGTTCAAAATCCAGGTTATCAACCTCAGTTTCAACTATATCAACAATAGTATCAACAACATCCTCGACAACAGGCTCTAAGAACAAAATTTGATCTGATTCCCATGAAATATGCGGAGCTGCTTTCCGATTTGCTTGAGAAGAACCTTGTCCAAACCAGAGCGTCTCTTCGGGTGCTTAACAAGTTGCTGAATAGGTGGATACGTAACCTCTTTTGTGCCTTTCATCAAGGGGCACCCGTCCATGACACTAAGCAGTGTTATTCTTTGAAGATTGAAGTCCAGAAGCTGATTAACGTCAATATCTTGTCTTTCAAAGATTGAATTCGGATGTGCAAGTTAACCCACTACCGGATCATGTTACCTAATGTTGTGACCCTAGGAGGAGTTTACCGCAATTAAGTCATTGTTGATGTTCCTTCCTTTACTCTTTGTTCAAAATAATGTGTTTGTTTTTTTGTTTTATGTTTTTTCAAAAAAATCCTTTCATCCCGCTCGAGACGAAAGTGAACTTGTGTAGGGCTTTTTGCTTTATGTATTGTCATCATCAATAAAAAGTTGTTTTGATCCCGACTTTGCTTTACTTTATGCTTTTTCTGGAAAAATGGTAATGCAAAAAACCAAAAAATATATATAATCATTTTCGAATGTCTGCAAAATCATAGCTTTTATTTACTTGTCAAAATCAACAATAAATCATGCATTGATAAACCCATTGAACACTTTAACCTTGTACTCTCTCCCAACTTTGAGTTTCCTTGTATCCAAGGCTGAAGAAGAGGAGGATGAAAAGTTTTTCAATGAGGTTTCTCGTCTACTGGGGCATCTTAGCCGTCGAAGCTGCAATACAAATTTTAAAATGATTCTCCAATAGATGACATTCACTTACCAAAGCTGGCATAGGATGCAACTGTTCCCCTTGCACGACTATCATACTTCAAGTGCACACTTCAACAGAGGTAACCCCCCTCCTTCCCTCAGTATACAACATGAAGGTTGTGCCTCCCGTGGAGGTCGAAGTCCCGTCAATAGGAGTTCTGATGAAGGCGAAGCTTGATTAAACTTAAATGCATGACCACCTTGTGTCATGGACAACTATATCAAAAGAGGATGAAACAAGCTTTCGACAAGAAATGTCGCCTCGTGAAGGAGACCTTGTGCAAAAAACATACACATATATTCTCAACCAGACTCTAGGGGTAAGTGGACGCCTAACTATAAAGGCCTGTGTGCAATGACTCTTGTGACTACAGTTAGTGACAAACACAGACGTCCTATGAATGCCTATGCAGTCAAGAAATACTATGTCAAAAAATAACAACTCGGTAAGTCACAAATTTTAAAGGAGGCTTAGGCAAAAAAGAGTGTCTTGGTGGACAGAAAACCTGAAAGGGCGGTCCACGCAAAAGTTAGAGATAAAAACAAAAATGATTATCCTGATAGATTGAAAACCCGAAAGGGAGATCTATGCAAAAATCAAGGATCATGACAAAGAAACTGCATCAGGTTAAACACGACCCACTTGGGGCACCTCAACTATCAAAAGGACCTCCATTTTGAAGCATATGCAAATCAAAGACTCAGAACAAGGGCCTTCAAAGTTGTCAGGGACAATAGCAGTTATTGTGTTCAATGTTCCTTTCCCATACATTACCATTTTCCAATTTTTTGCAAAAAAATCTATGGAGCCTCGCCATTGGCAGGCCTCCACTCAATTCATAAAATTTGAGCCCGTGCCCATTTGTTTGGAGCCCTCATTTATTCTGTTTGCAAATTTTCTTCCATTTTTGATGTTAAATAGATGTTAATATTTAACGCAAAAACTTTCAAAAACAAATAAAACTTTTTTATATGTCTTTTGAAAGATATAAAACAACAAACACAAACTCTTTTTGAACTCGTAGGTAGATGAAGTGTACGTCAACATCGGCCTCAAGAATGGTTGAACTCTGCAAAGATAAAAATGGCTAAACGTTGTGGTGGGACTCCTGTCAAATAAATACAAAAAAAAAAGCTTGCTAAGTTGAAAACCTGAAAGGGCGACAGAGGCAATAGAGAGCGTCTCAGTGGACTGAAAACCCGAAAGGGCGGTCCAAGCAAAAATTAGGGGCATAAAAAAGGAACATATTCATGGTGGACTGAAAACCCAAAATGGGCGGTCCAGGCAAAAGTTATGGATTTTTAAAAGAAAAACAAAAGGAAGCATGACTGCTGAAGCATGCTAGTGGAAGGACACCTTGTGCTGTTTCACAAATCACGACTTCTTCCAGACTCTTTGGTTAACAATGGGATTTATCCCCAGGAGACATCAGTTGTTCCCTGAGTCGGGCCTACCTCATCAAAATGGCTCGACATATCCCCAAGGATATCATCTACAATGAAGTTTGCCGAATGTTTGTACTGCGATGTCGGTCCACCTCCCATCTTACCATCATGTCTCGTTTTCATCAAGTCACCTGTCTTATACAGTTTATACAGTCATACAAGTTATACATCGATACAAGTTGTACATACATACATCCATACATTCATATATTCGTGTATTCATACATTCACGCATGCACAACACATACACAATATCATTTATGCTTAACTACATTTCTCGATGTCTAAATCATGTTATCTAGAGTTTTGTTTAACTGTATCCCTTCAGTTCAGTCCTCACTCATCGTAAGTCAAGCCTAGCTTGAAAATTTTCACGAAGCCCAGTGGATTCTGGCACACATTCAAAAACCCCGGTGAATTTCGGAACACTTTTTCAAGAAAGCCTGGTGGATTCCAGCAAACTTTCACAAAGCTCAGTGGATTCTGGCAATTCATTTTAAAGCCCGATGGACTCCGACACACTTTCTCAAAGTCCGGTGGATTCCGGCACACTTTCATAAAGCCCGGTGGATTCTGGCACACCTTTATAAAGCCCAGTGAATTCTGGCGAACCTTTACAAAACATTCAAAAGCCAAGTGGAGTCTAGCAAACCTACATAAAGCCGATGGATTCTAGCAAACATTCAAAAAAGCATGGTGGATTCTGGCACCCATTTTACATGCCAGGTGGATTTTGACAGATTTTCTAAAAAGCCTGGTGGATTCCAGCACACTCCTTGACAAAAGCCCGATGGATTCCGGCAACCATTTAAAAAGTTCAATGCCTGGAAAACATTCAAAACCCTGGTGGATTCCGACGAACATTTCAAAAGTCCAGTGGATTCTGGCAAAGCTTTCATGAAGTCGAGCGGATAGCTTGCACAATTTGTGTCTTTATCAAAAGTGTCATCCCTAGTGTGTCTGGTCAAAAGGTGTCACTAAAAATCTTTTGTCTTCATACAACTATCTTACAGATAGTAGGCAACATCTCATTCATTTGTCTTCGTACGACTATCTTACGAGTAGTAGACAATATCTTCTTCAAATCTTACCTTCATACGGCTATCATTACATATAGTAGGTAATACTTGTCATTTGTTTTCATACAGCTATCTTACAGATAGTAGACGATGTCCTTTCATTTTACCTCGATTAAGCTATCCTTGCACTGATAGTAGGTAAAACCTATCATTTGTCTTCATACAACTATCAATGGTAGTAGACAATCATTTTCCCCATTGAAACTACATTCCCTCAAGCGGAGTCGGATCCCTTTTCCTCAAACGAACTTGGGTATCCCGTTATTGTTTCTCATTCCGATCAAGCCATCATTGTTGTCCTGCATTCATAATTGCATCACGAGCATTTCACAAGCATTTCATAGCATCTTAGGTCAAAAATGACGTACTCTGTATTTAAGTCTCTTCGGCCCGTCAAATCAAAGATTTCATCTTCAAATCTCCAGACAAAGAAACTTAAATAGGGGCATCTGTCATACCTCATTTTTTGACCTAAGACACCACTAACACGTGTCCTTTGACCCTGATTAGTCTCTGACTTTTCAAAAGAAATTTCGGCAGAGAGATATTTTAAAATATCTCATTTTTGTGGTTCCGATTTGGGCCTTCTTCTCACTTTTTATTATTTTTAGTGCTTTTAATTATTATTTTAATTCATTTCCAGTTTTTTTATTTTTTGTTTATTATTATTATTCTCTTTTTTATTATTATTTCATCTCACCTTTTTTCTTTTTTACTTTAGTTCTATTTATCCTTTTATTTATTTATTTTCATTTTATTAGATAAGTCCAAAAAAAAGAGTCCAATCCAAATCCAAACAGCCTGTCACAAGCATCACACTCATCTGCAGAGTTTATTTCTCCCCAAGCCAAGGCAATTTTGTTGCTCTTTAACAAACCCTAAACACCTAAACCTATGCTATAAAAGGCAATCAACACACAATCAAAGGGGAGGCCGTAACACACAATTTCGACCCCAAAACTTGCAACAATTTTCACCCGATTCCACGTACAACTTCCCAAACAATTTCGACCTGCACAATTCAACACATAATCCTAGCAGCTGAAATTCACACGTACGAGACCAAAAACAACCTGCAAAAATTGAAACAACACAGTACAATAACCAAATTCAACAGGCACTAATCCGCAAACCGCAAACAATCAGGAACCTAACACATACATACGACCATACATCAATCCGATCCTAAACCGTTAAACATCAACCCAATAACAAAACCCAAAATCCAACATCACAGTAAGACACATCGTAAAACCCACACCAAAAGCCATTAAATCCAACAACTAACTGAAACCCACAACCAACATAATCAATACGAAGTCGTGCGTGAATCAACCATAAACAAGAATCCGAAACCAAAACAACACACACCCAAGCCGTAAACCAACCAATTCAAACGAACCATTACAAATCCATAACCATCGGATCCAAAGGGTAAGTTCTTCTTCTTTATTTCGGATCCATTTTTCCTTGTAATTTGTTATTTGTTTGGGTTTATTTTCTTTTAGGGAAAACGAAAAAGAAGGAGTAGAAGAAGTGGTACGAAAAAAGCAAAAAAAAAACAAATATTTCATTCCGACGCGGCGGCGTTGCCGCTAGGGCTCGCCGGCCACCGCGTCGGAAAACTCATCCTCACTAGAAACTGGACTGGGCAGGAGAAGAACACATGAGTGTTCTTGAGTTTTGATGAGAGAGAAGAGAGCGTGAGGGATATGAAAAAAGAAAAGAGAGAGTGAGCATTTGAAAAACGAGAAAAAACTAGAGGACCCTTATTTATATCCTGTACCGAACCGGTCCGGTTCACTTGAATCAGACCAGTTCAATTTGATTCTTAAGGCCCAATGCGCCTTCCTGCATTCCTTAAGGCTCAATTCTTCTCATTTTATTTTTGCACCCCCTTTATATTGCTAACACCTTCCCTAAATATAACTAACCCCCGGACCTTAATCTCTTTTAATGGTTATTCGAACTTTTTCCCATTTTCTATAAAAAAATTAAAGTTCAAGTCGTCAATAAAAATGTGAGTCAAGACTAATTAAGTAACGATGATCTCCAAGAAATGACGCGACAATATGAGTCACTGAAATTTGAGTCGATCTAGGCAGGGAAGAAGGAAAATTGATGCTGTCAGAATTTGAATAGATTCAAGAAAATTTGAATCGATTCATAAGAAAATTTGAATCGATTCAAGAAATCTGAATCGATTCAAACACCTAGAAAAAGGATTTTTGACAAACACACAAGAGAATACCTATGCACGACAACACACAAGACACTAGGAATCACATGGCACAATGAGGCTCGGTTTACTAGGTGCTTTAACATAGTTCTAAGCTAATATACCAAAATAAAACAATCATTAAATAAAACATCTAACTAACATCATCTAAGATCATCTAACTAACATCATCAAAACACAACCTAAAGCTAAATAAGCTTCAAGGCATTTGAAGTTGTGTAGTTATAGGTTTGTATTTTGATGATGTTCATTAGGTAGTTTTTATTTGATGATCTTTAGATATTAGTTGTTATTCCCCTAGTATCATGTTAAAGCACTCATGTCAATCTTGCATCATGTGTCCTATGATCCCTCGTTGCCTTACATGTTGTTTACATGAAGAAAACTTGGTATTTCTTGGTCAAAATGTTTTTCCAGCCAATTGATTCAATTCAAAGTTTTTTTTTTAAAATCATGTAAAGTTTTTGCCAATTTTTCATACATTTTGATTCGATTCATGATTCCTTGATTCATATCATTGTGAATTGATTCACCACTTCTTTGAATCGTATCATTGATTTCTTATGGTCTTGGTCTTTGGCTGATTGAATCGAATCACACTCATTTGATCCATATCAATCTTCATATGGGAGCATATGAATCGATTCAAATGTAGTTTGATATGTATCAATCTTCTTGGCTCAGCTTACTTGTCTTTAGCTGCCTGAATTGAATCACACATTTAGTGAATCGATTCATTATGTTATTTTTGGGAAAATATTTACTCCTACCACTCTTTTGTATATATATTTATATCCTCACAACACCCAAACTATTGAATCATTTGCATCTATTTACTCTAGAGTCTCCAAACCTCATTTTCCATTTGTTCTTCAGATTAAACACCTTTCCTAAGAATCATTATGGTATTTGAGTCATAGATTGCTAAAGTGTTATATGGATTGTAAGTTGATTGCTTTCAAGGATACTGATTGGGAATCAAGGATCTAAAGTTAATTGAGTAATTTCATTCCACCTCCAAGGCTATCGGGGGAGTGATTGCATATGAATTGAAAATTAAGGTAATTGAAAGAGTTCTTGTAATCACAACATTGTAATCAAACATTCAATTTTAGTGGAAGTCCTTGGTGGAGACGTTTTCCACCAAGAAGAGTAAATTTACCCCGAAGTGAGGACAAAATGGGGAACTACTATAAATCTTGATGTTGTTTCTCTTCCCTTTCCTCTTTAATTTTGTTCAATTTGAGTATATGATTGTTTGGTAATTGTTTAGAATTGATTTGAATGTGATCATGTCTCAATTTGTTAACCTTGACTTAATTCATTGAATCAAGTTTTCTTTTAATTCACATTGATCACATTGGAATTCAATCTAATGTCAATTTATCACACACATATACCTTGTGTTCATTAGTTATAACTAATTTAATTGCTCTTAGGTTTGGTTTGAGAATTGTCTAGTTTTGTATATTGTGTGAGAATTATTAATCATTGACTGTATTAAGATTTAACATTTGAAATCTCTCAATTCAATAGTAAATCTTATTGTGCATTACATTGCTTAATCTTTTTGTCATTGTTATTGTTTCGAGCGCAAATCCAATTAGTCAAATTTTAAACGATATTCACTCCCTCTAGTGCGTATTCTATCTTGCCATATAGACCATAAACATTATTTGTAAATTACGTATGCCTACCTCGTTGTATGAGGATTACGATTGCATCCTTGAGATGGATGCAATTATTAGTAATGTACCCGTGGCACTTGTGCCTACAATACTTGATTTTGTCAGCTCCTGGTTTTGGTGCATAAACTTTTGGGTATTTGATTCATGCTTCCTTTAGATCGGCAGAAGTGATCTCAACAAGAATATTTTCTCTTGGCATCGTTAGGGGTGTATACTCGATAAAACGACTGATAGGTCCTTTTCCATCTCTGGGTATGCCCTTCTTCTTCTTCTTCTTCTTCTTCTTCTTCTTCTTCTTCTTCTTCTTCTTCTTCTCCCATATACGGCGCCACTGATCGTACCTGATCAGAGTATGAGCCCCTAGTGCATTGTACTTTGGTTGTTTTTGAGCTTGGATCATTGGGGGTGTGTGTACTCGGTAAAACGACCAATAGGTCCTTCTCCTTCTTTGGTCTTACACCTCTTTTTCTTTTTCTTCTTCTTCTTCTTCTTCTTCTTCTTCTTCTTCTTCTTCTTCTTCTTCTTCTTCTTCTTTAGACGATGCCACTCATCGTACCTAATTAGAGTATGAGCCCCCTGGTGCATTGGTCTTTGGTTGTTTTTGAGCTTGGAGCGTTGCAGGGTGTGTACATGCAGACACTCTACGTTCAAGTTAGTGAAATCTTATGAATTGAGGGTTAGAGTATAAGAATATCATATCTTTGAAGACTGTGTAAAGTGCCTTATATAGAGGTGACATGTATGAGTTGTTGGTAATGGCACGTGGTGGACTCGACGATTATGGATTCATGACAATTGTAACCGTCGAGCGAGATCATAGGCACGTGTGGGGTGTTGTGGGGGGGGGGGGGTAGGTGTTATATAAGATGACCCAATCACAAATTTGGGCTTGCTTTGATTTGAGCCTATGTAGATGGGTCTGAAAGTGTTTTGCTCGGTTCAGAACAATATGGATCACTTATTTGAATTAAAAAAAAAAGGAACAATTTATAGTGGTGATTTCAGATAAAAATTTACTTTAAATTACCTCTTTTTAGTGAATGAGTTCGGTAGATGAAACATATGAAACTAGAATTGTAAGTGATGGCTTATGAGAGAAAAATATTTACATTTAAAATAAAGGTTAAAGTGCACTTTTCACCCCTTAAGTTTTAAAAAGTTGCGATTTTGACCCCCTATTAAAAAAATGACAAAAGTGACCCCCTATGTTTAGGGAAATATGCTCTTTTAACCCCTAACATAAGGGAAATATGATCTTTTGACCCCTTATCTTCTCAAAAAGTTGCGATTATGACCTTTTTTTTGGGACACGTGGCGTCTTCTCAGCAATTTTGGGACGAAAGGGGCCAAAATTGTCATTTTTTTAGATAGGGGCCAAAATCGCAACTTTTTGAAACTTAGGGGTCGAAAAGTGCAGTTTAGCCTAAAATAAATTAAATATATGTAAAAGTGAAAGTTTTGTACTACCTTCGTCCTTAATTATAATACCCTTTTGAGATTTTTTTTTATAAGACCCTTTTGTTATTTTCAAGTACATTAATTATTTCTTTACCAACACACCTTTATTTATTTTGCATTATTTTCTTCGATCAACAATAAATATTATGTTGAAAACATAAATTAATTCTCTCTCTTAAGAATAAAATTGTAAAAATAATACTCCCTTCGTCCCGATTTAACTGAGAGAGAAAATTGGTTTTAAGTGTTCTTATTAACTATTTCTGCATTCTCTACTATCATAAATGCAAAATATAATATATTGAATTGGGAGTGATGAAAGTAGTATTAATTAAAGTTATAAAAGAAAAAAATAATTAATATTGTATTAAAAAGTCAAATGTCTCAATTATTTTAAGACACTTTTTATTAAAAATAACTCAGTTGTTATGCGACGAAATAAGTACTTATATACAAATTTAATACTACAACCAATTTTCTTAGTTTTTTTTAGGGAAGTGAAAGTTTTGTATTTAAAATAAGGTTTATCTTAACTTTTCCAAAATCTAAAAATAACGTTTATCTTAACTTTTAAAATATACGAGTTCCAAAATCTAAAAGGAGTATATTCAATTAAATAAAAGTAGTTTCATAAAGACATGATTAATTAATGCATGTGAAATTTAAAAAATGTGTTTATCACGAACAAATTAACAAAACATAGTTCAATCATCATCCACACAACCCAACCACTTCAAGCCACATCACCACCACACATTCCACGGCGTCTCACACCGCAAGGCGCAAACCCACCCAACCTCCCTCCTCCACTCTCATCACCATTCTCCAATCTCCCCCATTTCACATCTCTCTCTATAACCATGACAGAACCAATAGAACCTTCCACATCACACGCTCCCACCATGATCCACCCTCGCCGCGAACCATTCGACCACGGCCTAATCCCCATCCCAAAACTAATCTTCTCCGACCCCACACAATCCCTCCTCACACTAAAACAAACCCTCCTCGCTTCCTCCTCTAACAACCTCATCTCCTCCGCTACAATCTCCGATTCGCTTCAGATCTCAACCGAACACGCTCAACTCCTCCTTGGTACTCTCTCCTCCGTGATTCACCATGAAAACGACGTCGTCGTTGATGGTGCTGAATGTAATGTTTATGATCTGATTCTGTTGCTTTATATTCAATCGTATAAAAAGTTGCTTCCTCGTTCGAATAAAGATCCTGCTTCTGTTGCTGATGTTTGGCCTTCTACTTCTGCGTTTGATGGTTACTTCTCTGCTCTCTCTCCTCTTCAGGTACGTGCTTATGCCAAATTCTCATTTCTATCTTTGCAATGCATGTGATGCCGACACTTCTGATGGAAGACGTGTCCAATGTTATGTGTCGGTATCAGACACTGACATATGTGATTACATTGAAATTTGAATTGCGTCATTTTCTTAAATTACTATCAATGCGTGAACGCTTCAGTTTCATAGGTAGTTAACTTTAATGAAAATGCTGAGTAGCATCGGTTAAGGGAATAAAAATAGAAACATTGTGTTGAATAATGGTGAAAGTGATGAATTCAACTTCTTAGAAGTTTAAAAATGTTGTTTCGAATGCTAAACTACTACTTTTGGTTTCCTAACTTTAATTACCTAGGAGTTTAGTTTTTTGTATCCTTTGGATCGTGGTATATTTAAGTTTTAAATTAAACATTTGTGATTCAGTTTTTTGTTTTTCTTTCATCAGACTATTTGGATTGATTTATTTAAGTTTATCTAATGGCATAAGTACTCATGAGACTGATTGCGAGAACTTAGAAATACAACTTATGACATATTCATAGTTTCTGTACGATAGTTTATGAAAACAGCTTTTAGCTTATACAGAAACAATTTAACTTTTTTTTTTTTTTTTTGGTATAGAAATTATGAATTATGATAAGCACTTATGCTATAAGCTGCAAATTAAATTATTTATCCAAACATGGCCTATTTATGTTTCCATATGAAGTTGCTAACAAGCATGTGTTTAAATTTTTAAGCTTTTGTTGGTTGAAAAAAATGGTTTGTCATCTGTATAATATATTTTACTTAGAAGTTTTCTCCGATAGCTTTTGATTAACTTAAGAATTTGAGAAGTAAATGTGATAGGGATTTTGAATGTTTGAATGAGTAGTACACTCAGAAAAACCATCTATTCATATACATTAAGTTTAGTTTACGAGAAGAGGAATTAAAACTAATATTTAAAACAACGAGTCTAAGAATGGAATGAAACCTATGATGTAGTGACTTCTAGTCTAATTATACTTGGAAAGTGGAACATTAATTTTATTCTATTTGCAACAGTTTATAAGCTATTTTGAACTTGCTAATTTTGAGGCACGTTAATACTGTAGATGGTGAAAATTGTTTATATTGATGTGTCAAATTCAATGTTTTGCAGCTTATGCGCAGCAACAGTCGCCGTTTTATGCCATCGCAGGCTGATGAAGAGGCACATCAGTTATCTTATCTGCAAAAGCACCTGGCTAACATTTTATCTCTTCTAGCCGAGCCAGGGGAGGAGGGGGAAGGCGAAGAATCAAAGGTTGGTTTGTTAATTTACTTTGTGATACTGATGTTTTTGTAATTTTACCATGGATAAATTATTTCCTATGTACCCTATAAAATGGAATATGGCCTGTTAGTCTCTCTGTGAATCGGAAGACTTACTTTCCAAATCGTAATATCTAGTCAAGGAGAACATTTATTTGGTTATTCGAATATACTTTTTTTTGAACAGCAAATATATATATATATATATATATATATATATATATATATATATAGGAGAAATCTCCCAAAAGAGTGCAAACAGATACAAATAATGAACACAAGAAGTATTCAAGCCAAGCCAAAACAAAAGGATGGTGTGGGTTATTCCAATATACTGTAATATCTAGTGAATTGTAATATCTTCACCTTTATTTTTGAGACTCATCCCCAATTATCAGTGACATGTTATTAAGAATGATGTTGAAACAAGCTTTTGTACAATTGAGTTTGAGATGTGTTGACCCACAGTGCGCTAAATGAAATCACGGTGATTTATATGCATGTTTGTGTGCTGGAGAGTAGAGATTGCTGATATGAATAGCCGGGCTGGTAGTTGCCACTTTGTTTTGAAACGAGACAACTTTTATTTTAATTTGTTAAGGATAAGGATGTCGGACATCAACTTTGTTGTCATTGATACCTATTTCTTTTTGTTTGGAAATAAGACAGCTTTTATTTTAACTTGATTATGATAAGGATGTTTGGAAATAAAAAAACTAATAAGTTCAAATTTAGTTTCACATGCATTTGACAATGCATAAATTATTGGTAATTATGATTAAGGATATTTGGAGTTACAGTAAGACTTACGACTGTCCCAATAATGCATCTTTCATAGCATTAGCTAAACATATTACACCTTTCATTTTGGCATGACATGCTGTCTTAGCAGTCAATTATTGACAATTGTTTTTCCTTTAGTCAATTGAACTTCATATGATAAGATATGTATGTTAAGTAAGGAATGTTAAGAAATTTTTAATTTTTGCTTTTTATTGTATGTTTTATTGATGTATTTTTCATCCTATTGATTTTCTTATTTTAGATATGACCTTTTGTTAGTTCTTAGACCTACTAGTGTTATATTTTTAGACCTTTTAGTTTTACGCTTATCTGACGTCGTTGTCTTAGGTTTTAACTATGGATAGATTTGAGCACCTTGGGTTCCTGGTTCAATTTGGCGATAAGGCTGAAGGAAATCGTTTGAGTCAATCTTCTCCTTTCTTTGCCAACTCGGATCCTGTGATGCCCGCGGTTCCCGTCCCTGTTACTCAAGTTCATGACTGGCTTATGCAAAATATAGCTTCTGCTTTGGAACATATTTCTGAAAGGACTTCTGCTAAGGAAAATGGGCCAGCCAGTGCCGCTGATCAGGATGTTGCTATGACTGATGCATGCTCTGTCTCGGTTAAGTTGTCATCAAGTACCAGGGATTCATGTTCCATTGAAGGGATCACTAAATCTTCTTATGTGAAGCATGCATCTGACATAAAAGGTTCCTCTGTTAAGGTTTGTTTCCAAATGTCTTCTTTTGTTATGTTGACATTTTATCTTTTCAGATTCCATGTTGCTGAGTCGCTTGCAATTAGAGTTATGACCTTCAAATGTCTGAACTAGAGAACCTAAGTAGGCGGCAAGTCGAAAGGAAATTTAGAATGTTTTTATATCCGAATCATAACTATACAATTGGTTTTTATATTATATAGACTGAAGCTCATAATTAGTTTTCTAAGATTGAGCCAAACCACCGGTAGTAAATCTGTCCTTATAGAGGAAATAAAGTTGCGAATGTGTACTATAGAGAATATAAATGCAAGGAAAATTAAAGAAATTGAATCCATAATAGCTCTTCAGGCTATTTAACTCTTCATATAATTTTTCTTATATTGTTTCAGAAAATTATTCATCTTAGTTTTACACATGTATTCTCAATGAATTTCAGAACTAAATTGATTGCATATATATGTTTGTGAGTGTTTGCACATACACATGTATATTCACATATACATGTCTATATTAGTTTTGTTAAATTTATTTCGTGTGTTGTACCAGATATCTTGTTCTCTATATATTTGCCTTTTTGTATGGAACAAATTATACTGCCAGTGTTTTTATTTATTTTAATGTTCATATTAATACTAATGTTCTATATATAGTCAGGATCCATTGACATCATGTGTCAAACTTAATCTCAACCATCTATTTTATTAAATCCAACGGTCTATAATTGTTTGTTAAATTGATCCACCTAGACCTTTTCCCCTCTACTGCCCTTACAGCCACGGTCGTTTTATTCTCAATCTGCTGTCTGAAATTAAGTGCAACAATGGAAGCATGTTTATGTGTCTATTAATCGCTTAGATCTCAATTACACAGCCACAACGATTCTGGATTTGTTTATCATGGAGAATTGACTACCAATTCAATTAAATTTAAAGGATTTTCATTTTACCAAAACCATAAAATTGATTATATATATATATATAGATATATATATATATATATATATATATATATATATATATCGTGCATCAAACCGATAATGCACCAAATGGACAACATTTCAAAAGTCAATTTTCACACCTAAAATTCCACCGGTAGAAATAAACCCGTCAAAATATCCCCAAATTCACAAACTTACTCCAATTGAGATCAATTTTATAAATTTGACATAAACAAGAAATGTCTTCATGAATTGCGATCCATATGAGGAATTAGCTAAGATTGAATGGGGATACAAAACAAGAATATTGTTGGGTGGGTGTGACGAAGAATGTTGTTTTGCAGATGAAAATAAAGAGTGTCATGATACCATGTTTTCAATTTAAGTTAATTCGATGAACAAAAAGTATGCACCATTGGATTGAATAAAATAGATGGTTGAGATTTGATGTTTCCTTTAAGTAACTCTGTAGTCGATGTTCTTTTGTGATCTTAATTTGCAGCTTTATGTATCTTACTTCACATGTTTTGGATGTTTGTCTGTTTAGATTATTATGGAAAGTGGCATGCAATGAAAGTTGTATTTTGTCATTGCAGGTTCTAAACTGCCAAGAGTCTACCATCTATATCTTAGCACCTTTAAGATATGCCATTGTCTATGGATGCTCAGATGCTACAATAGTTCTTGGAGCAGTTGGCAAGGTAAATGCTATTCCCTCCGTTTCATAATGAGTGTCACTTTAGCCAAAAAAAAAATGTTTCAAAATGAATGTCGCTTTACATTTCCAATACAACTTTAATTTTTTTCTCCCAACTTTACCCTCAATAAATACCCCAACTTTTCTCTCGCACAATTTTCAATGCAATTTAAGTTTGTCTTTTTCTTGGGCAGTTTAGTAAAAGTGTTATATCTAATGATTATTTCATTCCATTCCTTAATTTGTGTGCAATTGGCTAAAACGACACTCATTTTGAAATGGAGGGAGTATCTGTTTTCTGCTTTTATATCACTGATGGTGATGATATCTGTTTTATAAGATTCAAATTAAGATAATGAGTTGGTAGGTTTTGGGATATGGTTAATCTGTATCTGTTCTTAGTATTAGAGTAGCTGATGCTTCACTGTCTGTACTGAAGCTGATCTTTACATGTTTTTTTTTGTTGACAGGCTGTGAGAGTAGAACACTGTGAAAGAGTTCATGTGATTGTGGCCTCAAAACGTATTTGCATTGCCAACTGCCGTGAGTGTGTTTTCTTTTTAGGAGTGAACCAGCAACCTCTTATGGTTGGTGATAACCATAAATTGCAGGTGAGCATCCTCAGTATTCGCTCTCTGTTTTTATTGTTTCCACATCTCTTTTTGGTACAAAGGAGGGGCTACACCCCAAACAAACTACCAGTTTCTACATTTCATCGCAGTAATTTTGTGACGATACCGTGAAAATGAGTTGGTTAAAATCAGGATTGCTCATTTAGCAAAAGATTGCAAAATCATACAATCTTATTGTAGTCTTGGGAGTTAGCAACAGTACTTACGAAATGCCAACCCACCCAATGCCATACTCTACTACTTTGCCTACCTTCTTTCTCTCTCTCTATCTCTCTGCTTTGAATTATTTTCTCTAACAGAATCCACACCTCACAC
This sequence comes from Medicago lupulina, assembly GCA_958299785.1. Lineage (NCBI taxonomy): Eukaryota > Viridiplantae > Streptophyta > Magnoliopsida > Fabales > Fabaceae > Medicago > Medicago lupulina. Next base: position 31,309,844 of record OY283141.1, on the reverse strand, counting down.
CTTCCTTGCTACTACGATTCTACTCACCACGTGCGGGATGATTACAACTTAAATTCCCATCGTAAGTTATAACCATTATTCACTTCTGACCCTACGAAGCATATGAGGCCTGACATGTAATGCTATGGTTAATATATAAGAAAAGGAAATATAAATGGGTCAAATGCACTATACAGTCTTGTAATGTTGTTGTATTTCACACTGCAAGAATAAGCATTCGGGTCTATGTTAAAAATACAGTAAATCGTTATTTTTATCAATATTTTCAATTCAAAATTATGCAATTAAACTTATAATGGTATTAACTTCTGATAAGGGTATGTATATTTTCTCTAAAATCCTCACTCTCCCTTTTGAACTTATTATTTGAAATTATTTTCTCTTGTAAATTATTAGGTGGCACCATATAACACATGTTACCCCCAATTGGAGGAGCACATGAGTGAAGTTGGAATTCTGCCCACAGTGAACAGATGGGGTGAAGCTCTGGCTTTGAGCATGCTTGATCCTCATGATTCATTATCTCATCCAGCTGGTGTCTCTGATGTTCAAGCCGAGTCTGCTACACGCCTGGACCCTGATCAGTTCACAAATTTTGTGGTATGTCTGTTATCTGTTATACTCGTAGCCGACTTAACATGGACTGTTTTGATTTGTATTGTCAACTCTAAAAGTTAATTGATTTTGGTGAGTTCGTTCATTGCTTTGTATCTTGTGACTGTATTCTATAAAAGATGTATGGATGAAGGGTTGTGATGTATCTTTCTTTGTTCTTTTTCAAGTTTTTTTTAAATATAACTATTTTACTCTGTATAACTAATTTAAAAATCATGTTCTATTTCAATTTTTCATAAAGTTCCTTTTCTATTATTTTTTTTCCTGCAGATTCCTAACTGGCTTGCAGGTGAGTCCACGGGATCTACAAAAGACAACCCATTTGCATTACCAGATGCATATGCGGCGTCTCAGCATAAAAATGTATGTCTACCATGTTATTTGTCGAATATTTTAATTTTTTTATGATTCAGTTGGTTTAATTGAGTAGGATTGTGTATTCTTTTCAGCAAAATAATCTAGGAGAGATAAGGAAACTTATACACGAAGCTTCTTTAGAAGAGAGTCGTAAACGAGAATTGTCATCTGTGCTTCATGTGTACTTCAAGGACTGGTTATATGGTAACTTTCATTCGCTTGCTTTCGTGTCTTATACTCTTTCCATCTCTTTTTTGTACGCCCCTTTGTTAAGTTGCACATACATTAAGATAAAATGGTAGTCTAATTAATGTGTAACACTGTTACTAAGTTGCCCTCTATGTACTTCAAGTCAACGACTAACTGACTACAAGGTTACTTTTAGTCCTTGTCACGTCTTTTGTTTAAACTTGTGTGACTGCCGCATATATAAGCAATGCTGTTTTTTGCCATGTAAAGAATTTTTTATGAATGTCCTTAGAATTTGGAGTGACCCACATGAAGCTGCTTTATGAATGTCCTTCCGAAGAGAAATCAGTTACTCATTGTATAAGGGGGAGTCTTAGTGCACAGGGCTGCCCTTAACAGTTTCACTCATTAACTGCTGTTTCTTTTCTCATATTTTTTGACAGAATTATTTTCTGATTTTTATTATCACTCTACATAACTAGCCTACATAAATCCATTGTTCACTAGCCAACATGGCTGTGCTCATGTGTTTAATTTTCCTCAGTTTCATGGGAATGCATTGGTCCATTTGTGCAGATTTTGTGAGATTTATTGAATACTGTCATTGACATAGTTAAAATATATAGTCTTGGCACTTGTTTTCTGTTTAGTCCTGATATGAAAATGTTTTTTTAATCTAGTGATCTTTTATGTGTGTTATTGTTTTCCAATATGTCTCTACTCCGAGTTACAGTTGTATGACAAAGAAAATGGTAGGAAACTATTGTGAAGTATAGGGACTGAGCTGAAAATAACTACGAGGACCAACATTTTAGTTCTTTTGGTCTTTTATGTGACATGTTTTTCAATTTGGGTCCAATGCTTAAGCTATGTTATAAGTTCCGATTGGCTGGAAGTTGAGATGGGAAGTTAGTTACAGAGAATGAAAGTGAGTGCAGTTACATAGGAAAAGAGTTACAGAGAAGAGGTTATTCAGGTTGCTGTAGTATAATAGTTTAGGGCTGAAGTTATTATCCGAGCTTGGGAATTCTGCCCTTTGTATTCCATTTCCACATAAATACATAGTATCTATACAACACCGACACTTTAGATTGAAGGTGTGTTTAGTGTTTGTATCTGTGTTAGTGCTTCGTAGCATAATACAGATATATGCTTACATTGAGTTTCTCCATCTTTAATTGTGTAAAATAAAAAAGGATATTTGGATTCCATTTCCTCATCAATGCCTAATACAGACATACATAACTATATAATTTCTCTATAAGTAGTTTTTAAAATAAAAGAAGGAAAAATTTAATAATTTAACTGATGTTAAAATAGAGAGTATTTTATATATAGATTAACAGCATCTAGTCAAAAGGAATTTGGTTAAGCAGCACATTGCTAACGGAGGAGCTTATAATGGTTGATCTGATTAATCTTGTCAAATCAAATAGATTATGCTAATATTTTTTTGATCATATAGATTATGCTAATGTTATTTCTATGGTGCAGCTTCAGGGAATATTCGTCAACTTTACTGTCTGCAAGCGGATTAATCATCGGCAGAGGATATGCTATGACACACTTGATGACATTAAAGAGGCGATAGTTTTTGGTTTCCTTTTTGATACTTCAATTTCGCTTGCCCATTGCATCGGTCACAGGTAGCTGAGATCAGATGACATGAATTAGAGCGTTCCACCTACTTATGCAGTCCTATAGATCACTCTGCACAGGATGGAACTAAAATACAATCAGTTATCTGATTGTAATGATATTTTTGTGAAGTAAATGCTGTAATATTTTATTATTCTAAATTAATGGCCTTTTAAAAAAGAAGAACGTCGTCAAGAAAATATTGAAGATTTTTGTTTTTTGTTAAATTTTTAACATAACCCAATGTAAATAGAAGCGTAATTAACACTGTCTTATTGCATGTTTTTTTATAAAAAAATTCTTCCTGTGATGTCTGGAACCGCCCCAACATCCTAAACGTAGAATTTCATAAATATATAATAATATCTGAGGAAACAGATTCTTGCTGTGATAACGTCACAGTTTTCAATCTCTAATCTCCGACCTAAATCAGTGATTTTTTTTTTCATATAGTGTATTTATCATCAATCCATTCCAACTCTATCCTTGTTGCACCATAGAAGAATGGCTCTTTCCAATCGTTGCGATGGTATAACTTTGAAGAAACTATTATTCATTGTTTGTGAGACCGTGTGTACGCTTAACTTTTTTTGATATCAAATACTCTTGGATATAGTTCTTGCTTTTATTAGCTGTACTTTGGTGTTGAGTTGGAAAGATAGGAATAAAACGAGTGTGTTGGAAATGAGGATCTCCAAGATTGCGGTTGTGTCTAAAACCAGAAAATTGGTTTGTTTGCTTGCAGTTCGTTTTTCTGATACTCCTGGAGTGCTGCGGAAGGTCAGTTGGCACTCTTCTCTCATTGATTGCACCATTCTAAATGTTGATGAGAATCTCCTCGAGTGTCGCGGAAGGTTAGTGAGTCGAATTGGCTGGCTTTGGGGGCTTTTTCGGACATGTAACAAACAATGATACAGATAATGGTTCAATGGGTTTAGTGGATTTTTGGGTGATACTTGTAACAGTCATGCAGAAGAATCTGCGTTTCTATTTGGTTTAAAGCTGACAAAGAACACTAAATTATTATTGTTGTGTCATCTGTTACTCAGATTCCTTTTGTTTTTCAACTAATTTTCAGCTCGTCCAATCCATCAAATCTTTTCGCCATTGAGATTCGATGCATTCAAGATCCTTGACGTTTGATTGAAATATTTAGTTGATTTATACGTTGTGAGAAGGTAATCGATGTGCATATTTATGGCTAAGCTTGGTTCTATTGGAAATGAAATACTGCGTTTTTGGAGTGATCCACCTCCTGGTCTCTCCCATCTCTTGGAAGCAGATGCCTCAATGGCTGAGTTCTTAAGGGATTTAGTTATTTTTTTTATTCCTAGCTTTTTTCCATTGTAAAAAAAATAATAAAATTGTTTAGATTGTTTACTGTGTGTAAATGTATGCTTCTCTTACAGCAAGAAATAGAGATCCAATTTCTGAGGTTAGCCTTAGAGAAACTTCGTGTCATTCCTTGTGCAGTCCTTAACTTGTAGAACCCATTGCACCATTAAAGCAAACTGAGTATGGGTCCCGCTTAAGCAGCCTATGTAGGATATACCATTGGAATTGCTCCCTACATGTTGACTATCTATATAAGGTTGGCTATTACTTTTCACATACTATAAGTTTTTTACCCACTATTTTTTTTCTTCTAAAAATACCATTTATTTGGATTATATGATCCAAAATACTCCCTTCGTTCCAAATTATAAGAAGAAAAAAAAAAACTATTTTTTTTGTCCTAAATTATAAGAAAAAAGATTAACTTTTAGCATATTTAATTATATTGTTTCAAAAAATTATCTTTTTTAAAGGAAAATTAAATGCAAAGTGCATTCAATTTGCTCTCTCTTTCATTTTCTCAATAACCAATAACCAATGAAAATTGTTTTTACATCTTCCTATAAAATTTATTTCAAAGATAACACAAGAAACTATGTTGCAAATTACTATGTTTTAGTTTTCTTAATAAGTGTGATTTTTATTTTATTTTTTTGCTTATAGTATGGGACAGAGGGATTAGATTGTTACGTTTTTCATATTATATAATCTGAAATATGCTTTGCTCAAAATTTTAAAGACATTGGTTTATATTATTTCGATGACATAAATATAAATGACAAAAACATAAAATAAATGTAAATATAAACAAAGTTAAAAAGACAAAATGATACAAACAAAATCTCATTTTATTAATATATTAATACATTTACAATAAAATAAAGTTTAAACTTAAAGCTTATTACATAAAATATTCAAACCTAATGCTAATCTATTGAAAACCTAAACCTAAATCAGTGGTACAAGCTCATGGAGGGGGAAGCAGAAGGGGAGGGGGGAGGATAAAATGACGGTGGAGGGAGGGGGTTGGGATAAGGTTTGTTTCCTTTCTAGGACGAAAGAGACCTTGATGTTCAACCTTTCACACAAACAAACCAACCTCACACTCAGACAGATCACGTTTCTTTGCAGCATGTCACCATCCTCATTGATCGTTCATACAATCCCTAAATTTTCAAAGTAGCCTTTTTTAATGAAAGGTCAACGATGAAAATACATTGTTGTAGAAGGAAGAGGAGGAGAGAGTGTGACATAATGGTGTGAGAAATAGTGAAGGTTTGAAGGGTATTTATAAGGGAAATTTGTGACAAATGGGTGCATAGAGTGTAACGACTCTTAATTATGAGTAAAAAAATGTGTTCAAAAGGTTTCACCAGCCAATAAAGTTGGTAAAACCCTTTGAAAAAACGTGTTCCATGAGTTACTTTTATCGTCAAAATTTCTGACTTTTTTCAGATTATATAATCCGATAATTATCAAAGCTTTTCATATTATATAATCCGAAATGTTTCAATAATGGGTAAAAATGAGTCAAACTTCGTACTTTGTAGGGTGATGGTCGGATTTAGG